>PVIW01000671.1:0-422384 GCA_004026585.1 Noctilio leporinus | reverse complement strand
TTGTAGTTCTCCTGGAGTTGTTTACAGTTTTCTTTGATGTGGCTGAGCTCACTGAGCTTCTCTATCATCATTCTTTTGAATTCCTTATCTGATATTCCAGGTGCCTCTGTTTCATTTTGTGTTCTTTCTGGGGATTCTTCCTTTCCCTTTGGTGATGGACTGATTCTTTTTTCCCCCATTTTGGGTGTCTGTTCTTGCTTGCTCTTTATTTATTTATTTATTTTTGTTCTTTCCTTGGGTTAACCTGCTTTGCTTCCTTGCCTAGTTGAGCACCCTTCTGTGATAGGAGATTTGTGGAGTTCAATGTTGCCGTCTCCCAGATTTTCTCCACTTTCTATTCTTGGTGTGTCCTTTATTTGGGCTGTCTGGTTGTATTCTGGGCCTGCGGGCTACTGTCCTGCTGGCCTCCTCTGCCTCTGGGCTCTGCTCCCCTGTGTCCAGATGCTGCCCGTTCCAATCCCTAGGGTCCTGAAGACGTCTCACGCTCCTTATCCTGTCCTCTAGTTGCTTTGGTACTCCAGAACACCATCAGCACTGCTCTCTACTCTGTCGCCATCTTCCCTCCTTCTCCACTGGTGGTTTTTGAGCAGCAATTGAAAGATTAATTTGGCCTCTGTTGTAGAAGAGATGTTGTGTGAATGTCTGGCCCCAAAGAAAATTGTGTGGAAGATTGGGGTGAAAAACAGTGTGGGTTCCAGAAGTAGGGAAGAACTGGGGAAAGGCAACCAGAGATGTGATTGTAAAACTAAGCCAGGAGATGATGCATAAGCTATATAAAATGTCATAGTACAAACACAAAGTATAGTATGAACATTGGGCTTAACAATTCTACCCTGCAGATGGCTGATTGACTTTCGGGTCTAACTGTGACACTTACTTGCCCTACTCAATGCCAAACACCTTCCTAAGACTAGGTAATCATGTGACCCAATTAGTGTGGCTGTGGGGAACCTTAATCTCTATATTCCTAATTTACGGGGTATTCAAAATTTTGCCTTAAATTGTACTTGAAGATAGCAGATTTTTGCATTCCTTATATATTGTGATTTTCTCAGGATGCTGCTAGCCTTACATCATAATAGATTCTGACTTTCTGACACACTTTATCTTGCAACACCATGACAATTTATTGCTGAAAATGAACACAAATGGCATCAAAATGCTCCTCAACAACTTTTACCAGCTCTCTTCGTAAAGCAAGGAAGTCATAAATCAGGCATATGTTAAACATCTGAATTGAAGCTGAATCTCTAAGTCTGAGCCCAGAGTCTCTGGGCTGGTGCTGATGTAGGGCTGGGAGCCGGGAGTGCTACTCTCATCTTCTCTGCCAGGGCGTATGGGACAGCACTAACAAAGAATCACAGACTCGGGATCCTGAAGTCCCATGAAATTAGTGAACTGTGAAGTTTTTAGAGATGGGGGAAATGGAAGCAGTATAGTAGGAAAATGACTTGGTTTAGCAACCCTTCATCTACTGTCTACTGGGTGTTGAGGACAACATATAGACCAGCACTGTCCCCACACTTGTGTGTCTCTGTGGGGATGGCACATCAGTGCTGCAAGCTTCCAAGCCAAGACAATGAGATGCTGAATGTTCAGGAGACTTTGGCTTGACTTTGATAATTGCACATCTTGTAAAAACAGGAACAAGTCCTGAAAACTGAAATCTACCTCAGAGAAACTTAGCTGTCTATATTTTTCTCTATTCCTGCTGGCTGCCTGTTAATTTGTTGGATGTCTTCTTTACCTATATTCACATAATTTATGATTTCCCTGAATTTTCCTCGTATCTTTTTTCTAATCTAGAAGACCAACATTTATTTTCTCTTTTATGGGCCTCTTGAAAAATTGCTAACTTGAGTCAAAAACCTTCTAGGGCAATACACTTGTCATTTGTTGAGAATTTACTATGTTCCAGGCATTGTGCTGGTTCTGTAGGTATATTATTTCTGTCAGATTTTCTCCATCTTTACCCAAGATGGTGGAAGCTCAGGCTGTTTGCATAGTATCCAAGGTCATGCATCAATAATGACTTCTCTGATATCAGAATCTATTATCTGACTGACTCTAAAACTTATTATTTTTCCATGTTGATTTTCAACCACCCATCGAAAACTTAAAATAATCTGAACTCAATTTTACCCCCTCAAGAACTCAAAAGGTTTGAAGCTTTGTCAAACTTATTCATGGATCTGCTCTTCTCATCTCTGGGCCCCAAGAGTGGTTAATGCCTTGCTGAGCTTCAAGCTGAAACTCTCCTGGACTCAGAGGTGTGGTGGAGGTTTTTTTTTTTAAGACTAAGAAAAGTCCTATTTGCACCAAGCTGCAGACATTTAGCAGAGTGGCTGATGAGTCCGAGGCCTGCTCTGGAGCCGAAAACCATCCCTCGCCATGTCCCCATCTGGCAGATAACTCTTGCCATCATCATGCCCATCACAAACCGCATTTCATGTGCTGGACTGTCCCCTGAAGAAGGATCTGCCTCTCCAGATGACTGTCCAGGTCACTGCTGCATACATAACCCAAGCAAAGCAGATCAAGCCAAGAGTAAATTCATGGACATGTGGAAGGGTGATTTCACAGCGGATCTAGCACTCATCAGAATGATCTGGTCTAGTTGCTCATTAGAAAAAGAAAGACTGTGGAAGGGAGGGAGTGGAGGGGTGGGATAGCAGAGAACAATGGGGGAAAATTGGGACAACTGTAATTGAACAACAATAAAATAATATAATACATGTTATAAAAAAGAAAGAAAGGCTTGGGAGAGAAGCAGGAAACCACTATGCTGTTCCTGTTGAGTCCATAGCCAGAGATCCTAAAACAATGCTTGCATTGAAAAAAGTTTTCATCTTTTTTTTTTTTAAGATTTTATTCACTATTCTTAGAGAGAGGAGAAGGAAGAGAGGTAAAGAGGGAGAGAGACATCAGTGTATGGTTGCCTTTCACCTGCCTCCAGCTATGGATCTGGCTGGAGACCTGGCTTGCAACCTCATTATGTGCCCTGGCTGGTCTCTTTTATAACAACTTTCAAACACACTCAAAAGTAGAGAAAATATTCAAATAAAACTTCACGTGCCCATAAATTGGATCCAACAATCATTAAGCTATTGCACCATGAAAACATTACAATAATGCTCAAAACTTCAGGGATCAAATTCAAAAATGAAGACAATTACTAGTTTAGTAAGTCTTATACTACAGACTATACTTGATTGAAAGTTTACATTCATATTTGAATTTCCTTCCTCTCATTGAAATGTTAAAAGTAATTCACCAATCATCTGTTTTTATTGCTTGAGAAATTTCATATAAAACACAAGCCTAGCCCTGGCTGGTGGCAACCAGTGAACCCAAAGGTTGCTGGTTTGATTCCCAGCCAGGGCACATAACCAGGTTGCAAGTCAGTCCTCCAGCCAGATTCGTAGCTGGAGGCAGGTGAAAGGCAACCATACATTGATGTCTCTCTCGCTCTACCTCTCTCCTTGCCCCTCTCTCTAAAAATAATAAATAAAATCTTTAAGAAAAAACAAGCCTATATAAGTATGTTTAAAATGATTATGTTACATTTACTTCATCTATGCCTAAAAACTCACTTTTGGGGGGTTAGAAGTAGGATATTAGCTTATAGGTCTTGCATGTGCCAGAGGAGTAACAAAAGTCAGACTCAAACTCCCTGTTGCTTTTTCTCAACAAATAGATACCTATCTATTTATTTTAAAGTGTTTACTGAATGCCTACTATATGCTAGAGCCTGCCAGGCACACAGGTAAATATGACAAAAAGGAAAAAGGCAGCATGGTATTGGAAAGAATATTGGCTCTGCCACATTCTAGGTACTCAACAAATGGTCATGAAGAATGTTCATAACAACAAAACTATTATTACTGTTGTTGTTGTTGTTATTGTTATTTACATCAGGAAAAGGCCCTGCCCTTGAAAGTTTTCAACTTCATTAGTGGAGTCAGGCATTTAAAACAATAGGTGCAGCAAAGTTATAAAGAAATACTGCCAGCCAAGGCACATTAATGAGGTTGCAAGCCAGGTCTCCAGCCAGGTCCATGGCTGGAGGCAGGTGAAAGGCAGCCATACATAGATGTCTCTTTCCCTCTCTGCCTCTCTCCCTTCCCCTCTCTCTGTAAATAATGAATAAAATATTTTATAAATAAATAATAATAAAAAAAAAAGAAATACTGCAACAGAATCATCCATGGGGGTGCCCTTGTAGCAGGGAATATAAGACGGTGATCATTGAACTGATGCAGTGCAGACTCAGTAGCTGCCCTCCAGCTGGGAGTGTGGGTGCAGGTGCTAAGGATAGAGTGGCAGGTCTGTGGCGGGAAGAGCCTGAGTCAAGGCACAGAGGCGTCAATTTATGGAGGGTCCCAGGCACCATGATGGAACTGGTGGTTAGGCAGGAGGTCACACCAGAAACAACTTTTATACCTTTGAAATGCATCTGAAAAACAGTGATGAGCCAGTGAAGAATTTCAAACAGAGGAGTCCTAGGATTCAGTTTGGGAGCTGTGGGTGACATGGTTATTCACAGTGCCTAGAATAGCCGAACCTTATAATTGTTGGGGGGGGGGGGATGTTAAATATTATATCTATAATTTCCAGAATTATTGTAAAGTTGAAATGTAATGGCAATGAGAACCATATGGACGTTGTCACTGCATGTCATTAGGTCCTTTCTGATCAATCTTGCCTATAACCAGAGTCTAGCACTCATGTCCATGCAGTCTGCCATGACCTACCTTAGGCACCAAAGCTGGACCCTTGAGTCAGCTTTGACTTCTCCCTCTTACTCAGAGTACCTTTAGCCCCTGCCCCATCAAAGATCCAGAAAATCATCAAGCCCTATTGATTCTGTCACCTGAATGTTCCTCATATTTAACCCTTTTCATTGTTCCCACCTGCCACTGTCTTAACATAGGCTCTTATCACTTCTCACCTAGACTAATACCTACTAAGTAGTTTCCCTGGTTTTAGTTTTATAAGCTTCTCATTGCCTCTGATTCCAGATAGAATCCTGTGACTCCTTTATTTAAAATTCTTCACTGGCTCCCTGCTATTTACAGGATATAGTTCAAAAACATAAAAGGTGGTTTTTGACATGGCCTCCTGTCTACACCCGTTCAATCATGGCGCCTATTTGAGTGCCATGAACCTTACATACATTTCATACCTTTCTGTGGACATTAATGTGGATTCTAAGGTAATGTCATTAAAGTAAGGGTCCTATGATCCAGCCTCAATGGATCATAAAAAAAAAAAGTCAACTAAAAAGGAATGTGCAAATAACTGTTTTTTATCATTGCTGTTCTTGGACGTTTTAAAGGCACTCAATCTTGGTAAACATTTTTTTTTACAGCCTTTTGTTTTCCATCCGTTTTTCTTGCATGTGGCAAATACTGCCCCTCTCTTTCCAGAACCACCCCTTGCTTAGCTTGCCCCAGCCCTTGCTCTGATCACGCTTGTCCTTCTAGTCCTCCCTCCTCTTTAGCGTCTGTGCTACATAAGAGCCAGAGGGCCGGAGCAGGCAGCAATTGATCAAACAGACAAAGCCAGATATCTCTTCAGTGAGCAGAGAGAGAAAACAGGCTGGAAAGGCACACAATTACAATCTGGATTTCATTACACAAAGATGAATAAGCCATCTGCGGTGATGGGCACCTCGCTCCCCAGTGATGTATACATCATAATCGTTTCGTGTTTATTTTTGTTGTAGGCAACTTTCATCTTGTATGTGACATTGCCAACATTCTAATGAGCCAGGAAAGCTTGCTTACTGGAAGAGGGGCTGAGGGCAGCTCGTGTGAGGGGAACCGCCTCTGCCAGGAAGCTGGGTCTATCTGTGTTCCTTCTCTGAATTCACACTTCAGACTCCTTCAGGCTGGCATCACCTGCGGCACTTTAGGGAGGTGTTTCAGGTCTATAATAGAACAACAATACAAACAATTTTTTTTTTAATAGGGAGGTATTTTAGGGTGGCTATCATGAAGGTAAAGAGCTGTAATGCAGCCAGGGCTGAGACAGCAGGTTGCTTCAGCTTTCGGAGTCTTCTTGCTGGTGGTCACTTGTCTCTGTTGCCTTGGCCTGGTGGCCGTGCATGTGTCCCTGGTTGCTGATTCACCCTGACTCGTTGCTTAGCCACTTGCTCCAGGAGCTCCAGGGTGTTCCAGTGTGTGTGTCATCATGACTTCAGGTGCTGTTGGCTTATCTGGCCTTCAACTCCACTGCTGCTCTTATCCTTGCCTTCTGAAGGGCCCTGCTTCCCTGGGACCTGCTCTCCTGTCTCCTGCTTCTGGCCTGACTGCTTAGGACCTGGGAAAATTTAGCAGCCAGAGCTGATGAGCCAATTAAGGACATGGCCAGAGAAGGGATTAAATGGACAAAGCTGGGCTGAAGAGAAGGTAACGCAGGAGACACTGTCTAGGGTGGTTTACTGTTACCTAGAGAGTTTTTTAAAAATGGTTAGGGCCCCAAACCAGTTAAATTGAAATTTTTGGGATGGGGCCTATGGAGGGCAGCCTCCAGGATAGCCCCCAGCGATGCTTTCCCTGAATATTCATACCCTTTTATAACCCCTTCCCATTAAGTGTGGGCAGAATTTTGTGACTTGCTTCTCATGATAGAATAAAGTGAAAGAGAAGGTGTGTGGCTTGGAGACTAGGTCATAAAAGGCATGTGGCTTTGCTTTCTGGCTCTCTTGTATCACTTGCTATTGGGACAGCCCAATGTCATGTCTTAAACAGCCCCAAGGAAAGCCCACATGGTGAAGAACCATAACCAACAGGTCTGCGAGTGCACTTGGAGGGATAATCTCCCACTGCAGGTGACTGCAGCCATAGCTGCCACCTTGATTGAAACTCTTAAATCAGAGCTCCCCAGCTCAGCTGCTTTGATTCCTGACCCACGGAAACTGTGAGGTGGAAAATGGATGTCTTTTCAGCTACCAAACTGTGGGGTGATTTGTTACACAGCAATAGATAACAAATACAGAAATCAAGCAGCTGTGGTTTATACACGTTTCCTGGGTGATTCAAAAGTGTAGCTGCTGGAATCAGGATTAAATGAGAGGAGGCATCTGGAAGCCGTGGAAGAGAATGGATAGCATGCATCAGGAACTGTGCTGCACGCTTTTATCCGGTATCTTGCCAAACTCACTGTCCCCTCCAGAGGTACATGCTATCATCTCTACAGTTGAGAAAACTGAAGTTTAGCAAAACAAACTTACCAAAGATAGTAAGACTTACACACCTCGGTCTAGCCTTATTCGGAAGCCTGGGTTCCCAATGCTCTTTCTGGTGCAGCATCCCCTGATCCCCTGAGGGGCAACTTGGGCCAAGGAGAGAGGTCTGGCTCCTGCTAAGCCAGGAGCTGAAATTTACCTGCCTGTCAGTCTTTGTACCTGGGTTTGCCTTCTGCCCCAGTGGCTGCTAAGTGCCTGTCTAAGGGTGTGCTGACTGTGTGCTCCCCAGGGATGTCTGTGCACCAGCATCCAGCACTCGGCAAATGTTGGCTGCGGAAGCCTGGGGCAAGAGCGGTTTTGCAGAGAAGAGGCTAGACCAGGCTATGTAGCCTACCCTGCTAGCATGGATCACGTAGGGGCTGTCCCTTCCTTCCTAGGAGCAGATTCATGGGCCTGGGGTCCTGAGCTGTTCTCTCTGACCATTTAATGTCACCATTTAACCACAAGTATTAAACCCAAAGCCCTTTCCAATTTCCACCTACCATGTACCATTGGTGTCAGGTATGCCTGGGCTCCCAGACACTAAACACAGTGCCTAATTCTGCCCATCTCTAACAGTTGACAGAAAATCTGCCTCGAATTAAAGATGGTTCTGAAACAGCTAACCATAGAAAAAGTGAGAAAGCATGTTTCCTCTTGGAACTCATATGAGAGTGTTTTAAAAAACCAAGCCCTGGCTGGTGGCACAGTGGATAACACAACAGCCTGTGAACCCAAAGGTCACTGGTTCGATTCCCCAGCCAGGACACACAATGAGGTTACAAGCCAGGTCTCCAGCCAGGTCCACAGCTGGAAGCAGGTAAAAGGCAACCATACATTGATGTATCGCTCCCTCTCTGCCTCTTTCCCTTCCCCTTTCTCTAAAGATAATAGATGCAATCTTAAAAAAATAATAATAATTGTTGTCACCCTGACCTGTGTGGCTCAGTTGGCTGGGTGTTGTCCCGCAAAGCAAAAGGTCACTGGTTCAATTCCCAGTCAGAACACACCTGAGGCAATCAACTGATGTTTCTCTCGCACAGCAACGTTTCACTTCCTCTCTTTCTCTTCCCTTTCCCTTTCTTTAAAAATAAATAATTAATTAATTTTAAAAAATCATTGTTGTCATCCAAGCACCACAGAGTTCATCAGGCTTCAGCTACAGAGACTATTCCTAATAGAAACACATTATCATAATTAAATAATCTTTAACTACCAATTCCAAATGAAAAGCAGGAAAAAATAAAAACCCAAACCCAGCTTTCCATTTGTTTAGTGAGGATTACATCTAGTTAATATCTTGTGGAAACAACGTAGTAATTTTAATTACTCAGCAATGGTGTCCTATAAATCTGGAGGTAAGTAGCTTAGCCAATTAGCTGCCCCAGGGTCTTTAGTGACCTAAAGTTGTTCTGCCATAGTGTTCAAGCACACATAATTCTATGGTTTGGAAAGGCAGTGACAGTCACAGAGAGATGTCATGGTCCTCCAATGACTGTCCATCACTGAGGTCAGAGAGGGCGATGGAGCCAAGTGAAGCCAGGCAGCCAGGGCTGGGCCTTGATGAGACGTGGAAATCAGTGAGGTGCAAACACTACACCCAAAGGTCAAGGCCAGCTTTACTTCCTGTTCCTACTTTGTCTCTGCCAGGGAGGTCTGGATACCATTTGAAAATGCTTATTTGCAATGAGGGGATTATGCATTTACAATGTAAAAAATATTAATATGGAAAAATGTGAAGAAAAAATAAAAATCACCCTGTAATTCCACTACAAGTAGATAACTACTCTTAACGTTTTTGGAAACTTCCTAGTCTTTGTAACAGGCACACATATTTTTTAAATCTGCAGATTTTGCTTCATTTTCAACTTAGAAACATGCCATTGAAAAGTTAGTCAATGGATGGTCAGTATTCTATTATAGGCTGAGTCATAAGTTAATTCACCAGTTTTTCATTATTGGACATACAGGTTATTTTTCAGTTTTTCACTATAGAAATACTACTTCTACATGCTTTAGTTTATATAAATATTTGGCCTTTTCCCTGATAATTTTTGTGTTTTTTTTTTCTAGTTTTACTGCTACTTTATTATTTCTTTTTATTGAATGTATCAGGGTGACACTGGTTAACAAAATTGTACAGGTTTTTGGTGCACCATTCTGCACACATCATCTGTGCACTGCATTGTATGTTCACCACCCCTCATGTTCTTAGTTAGATTCCAAAAAAGTGAACCTTCTGAGCCATTTTAAAGTCCCTCTTGGTATATTGTTGAAATCACTGAGTCTCGAAGGTAAGGTATAGGACTGCCCTGTTTAGTGGTGCTGAACTTGACACAAAGTGCGGAGCTGAGAGGATAAATGGGACAGAACTCTAGGCTGCGTGTCCCTTGCCCAACCTGCTCCCTGCACGTGGGACACCTGCAGAGAGAGAAAGGAATGCTTCTTACGGTGCCCTAGAGGTCCACCTGATTGCTGTGCCATTCACCTGCAGGGGCCCTCTCCTCAGAGTGGACTTGTCGGTTCACCTTGTCAGTCTGCACAGGTGTCTTTTTGTATAACCCACATAGGCACTGTATGTGCTAGTTAGCGGCTGGCTTAACAGCACGATTTTTACAAATTGACATGGAAAAATTGGTGTCTCATTCAAATTCACATCAGGTGTCTCTTTCGATGGTTTGGATAGCTGGAAGACTCTCTTTCAACCATCTCCACTATTGTCTTGTATCTTATCAAACTGCCTTCAAATTGTTCTCCGGACCACAGAGTTCTGCAAATTAGGCTTTTAGTTTTATCTCAGGCACTGTGATTCTAACACTAATGAGGTATGTGTTCCTTACCGACCTCCTCTCCGGGTCTGATACACACTTGGGCAGAGAGGGGTTCACTGTGGAGCCCATGTAGATGAAGCTTCCAGGTCCCCTAATACCTAATTTAGGATTAGCAATTTTTTATGGCGAGTCACCCAAATTGAATAACCTGCAAAATGTGGACTCACCCCTTCCTAAGAGCTACCTCTTTCAATTTTTTCATCCTAAATTTCATCCGAGTGTCCATTAGCACTTACTGGGGTCTTTGGAAGCCACAGATATAGTAGCAAACTGCTATTTTTAAGTATTTGCATCAATTAGCCAGCCTCTTTAGTATCCACTCTGTATTTTCTCCAGTTACTGCTTTAGGATTGTAATCTCTTCTGTCCACATACAATTTTTAAAAAATATATCATTTGAAGCCCAAGCTGGTGGCTCAGTGGATAGGCATCAGCCTGTGAACCCAAAGGTCGCTGGTTCTATTCCCAGTCAGGGCACATAACCAGGTTGCAAGCCAGGTTTCCCAGCCAGGTCCACAGCTGGAGGCAGGTGAAAGGCAACCATACATTGATGTTTCTCTCCCTTTCTCCCTTCTCCTCTCTGGAAATAATAAAATTATTTAAAAAAAAATAACATGTAGCTTGTTTGTCCTTGGCTGCCTGTTCAACTCCAGGAACCCTCAACCTTACCTTCCCAGCCAATTCATTCCACTTTTTTTCTAGGATCACCAGGCCATCTCTGGTTAATAAAGCTGTCGATGCCTTCTGATTACATCCAGGCTTACTTTGAGCCTCTTGGCAACCAGAGATGGCCCCAGGGTCTACTTAAATCCATGCCACTGCCAGGTTAATGTTTTTGTGAGACACATGTTCTCATTTCAGTGGTGCCTGCCTGGTCTAACTTTGCTTTGCAAGCACAGCTTGGGATGTTGAATATAAAGGTAGTTTAAGCAAACTGCTTGGTGTTACAGCTTGTCCTTGCCCTTCCCTAGAATAGGTAAAATTTTTATTCCGTTTTCACATCTGTATAATGCGGATAATAATACCTACCTCACCAAGTTTGCTGAGAAATAATAAGGTAATGCATATAAAATGTTAAGCCCAGAACCTATAATTTATGTGGCTTTACAATAATCATTATCCTTGTTTTTAAAGCAACAATAGTTAGAATTGCCATTTTGAAAAAGAAGAAATTAAGATTAGGTCTGTTTCGGTTATTGCTATAACTTGAATGCCTAGAATAGTGCCTGGCACCTAATAGATGATCCATAAATGTTAATGCTTAATGACGTATATAGATCTAGAACTTGCTGTGTCTTAGGTGAAGTGCCCCCAAGAAATTAAAGCTCAAGAGACTGAGAAGTAGATGGATAATGCAGTAGTTTGTGATTTAATGAAAGACTTTCAAAGCCTTCAAGTGGAGAAAGCCAATAACTAAGAAATTATTTGCTTAAAAAAAAAAAAAAAAAGTTAGCTGTTTCCCCTGGTCCCAGGAAACAACTGAGTGGTCCATGGTGCCAGTTCAACGGGCCAGCAACCTTGGGCTAAACCCAGGCCAGCTGGGGATGGTGAGAAGGAGTGGGTGTTGGGGATAATCGCCCACAGGCATTAGCACCAGAGCACTTGCCTTGAGATAGGACCTGTGAACCTCAGATCCTTGGCATCTGGGTGAAAGTGAGTGTTGTCCGTGAACTACCTTCAAGTTATATGCAGGATTTGGGGGATATCTGTGTATGAGCATATATGTATTCTGCTGGGGGTCTCAGTACATTTGGCAGTTCTCAAATAGTTTCAGCACGCAAGGATTAAGCATCATTTGAGTTTCTGCTTGAAATTAAGAAGCTGGAGGGAGGAGGAGGGTTCAGGGTAGCACCTGTCATGAGCCTGGAAAAGGAAGTAGCAGCATTCTGTGTGACACCTTCCATCCCCTCTGTCCCTCAGATAGGAAAAAAAGGCTCTTTTTCAGACCAAACTGTGCCATTTCTCCAGCTTGGCACCTTTGGGTCTCACCAAACATTAGCAAGTTTTGCTATTCTTTCAGAGTCATCAACCTGCTCCTTGGCTTCTGAATGGGAATTAGACCAGGAACATCCATTCTCTGAAGGTGCCTGGCTGGAAAACCAAGAATGTCTAGAGCAAACATCTGGGACTAGAGAAAAGGTGTGGATGTATGTGTGTGTCTCTCTCATGTGACAGGGGAGATGCCTGCATTCTTCCTTCCTTCTGTTGTTCTGAGATCCAGGAGGGAAAGCTTCATGCAAAGACAGTGAATTTTAGGAAAGGGTTTTCAGGATGGACAGCTGCTAACTATGATGTGACAGTTATAAAACTCTCCCCTGGTCAGTAGGCTGGATTTTGATAGGAATGAAGCTGTCACTTTAGGGTTGACAGATATCATTCGGCTTCAAATTTTTGCCATCAGAAAAACATAGGTTCCTTGCAGAATAAACTCCTTTAGGTTGAGAGTCCTTTACATTCTCCAGGGCCATCCTTTTGGTGTTGTCTTAGATCTATGTTTTGTTTATGTGACAGTCAGATAGGAACCCAGAGATTGGCCAGGGCTTGTCAGCTTCCATGACCTGTCCCTTATTTGAGGTCACCACCTTGCTCCTGAAGTGGAGAGAGGTGAGTGATTACTTCAAGATTGAAAGTGAGCAAACGCTCATTTGATTTCAAGAGCTTTGAAATACTCCTCAAAATGACCACTATTTTCTTTTTCATGAGTACCATTTTTGCTTAAAAAAATTTTTTTTGACACTATTATAGATGTCCCCATTTCCTGCCCCTCTTTGTCCACCTCCACCCAGCCCTCACCCCTTCCCTCTGGCCATCACCATGCTATTGTCTGTATCCATTCATACTTTTAAAAAAGTTATTTTTAAAAAAAGGGGAAAAAAAGCCCCTGGCTGGTGGTGCAGTGAATTGGCACTGACCTGAGAACCCAAAGGTCACTGGTTCGATTCCCCAGTCAGGGCACAAAACCAGGTTGCAAGCCAGGTCTCCAGCCAGGTCTGTAGCTGGAGACAGGTGAAAGGCAGCCATACATTGATGTTCCTCTCCCTCTCTGCCTCTCTCCCTTCCCTTCTCTCTGGAAATAATAAATAAATAAAATCGAAAAAAAAGAAAAAAAGAAAAAGCAAACCATCAGACATGAATGGGTAGAGATATATATGAAGGCTGAGTATCTTATACATCAGAGGGTCATGCTAATTCCCATCCTGTTGGTTCTAATTAAATATGACCCTGCTCCAAGTGCACACATTACTAAGATCAGGTTCTTTAGTGTATGTGACCTGTTTGCTACTATCCTGCTCCAAATACCAGACCTCATTTCTCAATGAAAAAATGTTTTTAAAGATTCAAGTTATCCTTAGTGATGTTGATTTCTCATTTTAACAATAATGAGTTCAACTGTGAGGATAAAAATATGAGAAGAAGGGACAGTAAAACCTTGCTCTCTTTTTTAACTCTGATTATGCATAACTCATGATGTAATAAAAGTTCAAGCATATTATTATTAGTTTTAGGTTCCTACTGTCCTTCTAAATTCATCTTCTGCTCTCAGAAAAAAATTTGGCAAAAACTAGATGGTTCTAAGGTCATTTTAAGTCCTGACACACAATCTCAATTCAGTAACTAGAATAAACGGGTCCATGGTTCAGATTAGTGTCTCAGTCTTCTTTATTTGGGGGTGAGCTGTCTCCTCATCTTTTCTGAGCTAAGGCTGGTGGTTGGCAGCTGTCTGCCTTCAAGGAAGGGACTATGACTGGCTTCTGCACTTTCTCCCACTCACCTCATTATCACAGACTCCCAAAATGTTCTTTTATAGTCCACAAGGGCTAAAGGGACAGAGGATGAAACAGGTGTAAGAGAAAAGGAGAGCTCTGAGCTGGCTGGGTGACTTATGCTTTTGGTCTGGAAAGTAAATGTGTTCTTTCTCTTGAGTTCTACAGACACACTTATCACTGGGGACCTCATATATGTAAGTCTGGCACTGTGGGGAGTGCTCTCCATCCCCTAGGCAAGGCCTTTCCCAGTGGTCCACCCACTGCTGTGCCGGAGTTGGCCTACACTGCATTACAAAAGCTGATGGTGCACATCCATTCCCAATTGTACAGGGACTTCAGGCTGGTAGCTGGACATTTGCCATGGTGGTAGTATTTATACTCAGGAAGTTGGAAAAATAATACACAGAATCCTAGCTTATTGGTTTATTCCAGAGAGTTGGCTCTTAAACGTTTGTCAGCACACCATTGGGTCCACCCTGCCCAGATGAGGTTGTGTCATGCTGTTAGAGTCCCTTGCTCTGTCAGGCAGTCTTATTGGGTGGCACTAATTAGCACCAGTCCAGTTCTCTCTCACCTGTTTCTATAGGTAATCTTCATCATATTTTGTCCTACCAAACTCTGGAAGGATTTCGGGCAGATTGCAAGGTAGCAGGAGCAATCATTTTCTCCAAAGAATTGCTTCTTGTACCCTCTCTCTTCTTCATACTTGGATTCCTTCTGATAGCCTTTTTCTTACTGAATGGGTCCAGGAATCATGGAACCAGTTCACCTCATCATTTCTTTTGTAAACTCTGCATCTGGGAGACTGTTCCAGGTTCATTCTGGTACTTGATGTGTCTGAGTCCTGTTTAAATGCCTCTTCTTTACCCATGCCATTCTGAGCCAGTTTATACTCTAGGGCATCCTAAATGCTGTGGATGCTTGTGACTGTCCATGTCATGAGCACTTAGCATTAGTGCTGTCTAGTATGGTCGCTACTATTTTTCTGTGGCTAAATATAAATTAATTAAAAACAAACAAAATTTACTTCCTTAGGTGCACTAACCACATTTCAAGTGCTCAAGAACCACATGTGACTAGTGGTTTCTTTATTAAACAAAACATTTTTATCCTTGCAAAAGTTGTATTAAATGGTGGTGATTTGGATGAATATTACCATGAGAAGTTTAAATTGGGAGGGGTCTGATATAAAAATGAAGGAGCGCCCTAATTTAAGATTCATTTTTACAAGCTACATAGCATATTATAATTAAGACATCATCATCAAGACCTAGGGAGGGACAAGACATGAGGTCATACTATCTTGTAGCCTTTGGCCACAGGACCACAGAAAATGGGCAGATTTCTTGGCAAATGTCATGTACATTTGCAAATATTAATATGTGTGCTCTCGGTTTTGTTACTTGCTTTTAAATCATCACTATGTTTTTGACACTGTCATCCATCAACCTTTGCTAATCTGCCTGGAGGTGGAAATTGGGATGCAGGGCTGAGAAGAGGAAGCTGAGAGATCCCAGGAGACAGCTTGTACCCCGAGGGCCATTGCAATGTGTGAGTTTCAACAGAGCTCACATTTTTATGAGCTCTGGAAAAATGTCTTCCCCACTAGGCTCCAGAAATATTTCTGATTATATGAGAAGTTGGGGGGATTATTAGACTTGGTTTGGGGATCTTGGCTTTACATCATCCTGATCAGTTCATTCATAAACCTAGCAAGTGGATTATGGCACTGTAAGCTATGGGTTTTACACAATCAAAGATAGAGGGAAATTTATATTTATGTTTCAGTGCATGTGTATGAATGAGCATGTTTTGAAGTATGCCCAACTGGATCTGATTGCCAGTTTTGAGATCTGAGCAATGGGCCATGCCTGGGTAATATCCTAGAGCTATCACCATCAGCATTACTGTGCAGCATTTTGGGACCTCTGTTGACAGAGTCCTTGAGTGAAAAATGGCTTTGGTCTTAGAAGTGGCCTTCTGAGCACAACCCATCAAGTCCAGTGCTTGAGGGGGCTTGTGTGTGCTGTGACATATCTTTATAACCTGGAGCCGAGACAGCAGTGAGGCAGTTTTGCTGATGTATGTGGGCTTAATGGTCTTGGTATTGTCATTCTGAGTTATGAGGCTTTTCCAAGGCTCATGGGGGTGTAATACCTGATGGCAGAAGAGGATGTCAAGGTGGGGAACTGTGAAGAACTCCAGTGGTAAATCAGGGGGACCACCCCAGACATGGCGAACTGGGCATGGCTTGGGAGGGCATGTTTTCCCCTGCTATACACAGAAGTCTTTCAAGAAAGATCATTAAACTACTGCAAGAAGTTAAAAAAAAAAAAAGGCCCCCAAATTACTAGGTTGTTGATGGGTGAACGGAAAGTGGTTTGTTTTTTTTCTGAGATACAAATATGGAATGATCAAGTTGACTGGATTTCTAAGACATTATCCAGCAGTAGCAATAATCCCTTCCTTCTATGTTTATGTTTTGGAAGCTCAGTACTTTTCTCTGCCTCTATTAAGAAGAAGGTCAAAAGTAAATCAGATTATATTCCTTGGAGTGTTCTTTTTTTTTCCTTGTTTAGTTTTTAAGAAAAAAATGTGTGTCAGTATCTGCCTGGAGAGACCTTTGAGAACACACCTTAATCCAGTGTCCCCAGGTTCCTATCAGAGTAGAATTGATCCCTGTCTCTACAGATGCCACATAAAAACTAGAAGCTTGTGTCAGGAGTCCTTCCCACTGGTTCCTGATTCTTAGACGAATTGTTCAGATTCTTTTGGGGATGTTTCACACACTCTCCTATAATTTCCTTTGATATGGAAAGATTTCTATTCCGTATTTCTATTTTTTGCTGTGTTTTTGTTTCTGCCACATAGGGTTTATTCCTAGACTCTCAATTTTGGGATGTCTAGGTCCAGATCCTTAACTGGAATCTATATTCCACTGATTGTCTGCTTCCAGAACGATTAGAAAAGGGACACTGCATTTGTTATGAACACCATCTTGGGCTCTATCTGCTTAAGCTAGTGTTTTGGATGCACCAGAAGGAAGAACATGGCCTTCCCAAATGTTACTTAAGTCCTTAGTTACAAATATTTCACGACACCAGTCGTGAGCATCGACCTATGAAGAATACAAAAATGGACAAGTCTCAACCCCATCCTTAAATAACTTAAACTTTAGTTAGATATAAAAAGAGTATAGGAAAAATTAAATAATATAAGTATTTTTAGAATTTTTAATGTATTTTATTTTTATTGAATTTATTGGGGGTGAGATTGGCTCATTAAATTATATAGGTTTCAAGTGTACAGTTCTATAATGCATCATCTATATATTATATTGTGTGTTCACCACCCCAAGTCAAGTCAATGATACAAGTATTAATATCTTCAGTGTATTAAATGCCTACTGTGTATCTGGTGATTTACATACACTATTTTAATCTTAAAAATTACCCTACAAAGTTTGATTATCTGCATTAACAGGTGGGTGAATTTTTGAGGGAGTAGGGAACCTCCCACAGTTCATTTAGCTAACTTGTCATGGTGCCAGGGCCTATCTTCAAAGCCAGAGCTATTTCCTCTGAAATATATTACATTTATATCTGATTGGGTTAACAAGGACAGAGATACTGAGGCTTAGTAAAAGGAGTTTTGATTACTTCTGAAGAAGAAAAGCTGTCTGAGCCTGGAGTGGTTAGAGAAGACTTCGGGTTGAGGTGGACTGATTTGAACTAAGATCTGAAGAATGAGGAAGATGAGTTGGGAAGAGGAAAGAGGGGTGAGCTGACAGGCAGGGGGACTGGCTTGAGCCTTGGATTCTTGGAGTGGACTTGAGGGGTGCACATGTAGGTGTAGCTTAGTCTCCTCAATTCCAGCTGAGAGGCTTCTCAGGGCTGGAGAAGTACTAGGAAGAGATGGAGTCATGACTGTTCCCCCAATGGCTGGGTTGCCCCTCTAGGCCCAGATGGCTCCCGGAAGGATCTTCCTAGTTCGTTGTCCTCTCTGGCCATAATCTGGATGAGCACAGGAGAAGAAAGTTTTGGGATGTCAAACAGGGTTGGCAGCCCAATTCCTGCTGGTGCGAGTTCTAGGGTCTAAGACTTGCCCTACAGGTTGAGTAATTATTAGGTTTACAATTTCTTTGGCTTTATAGTTAGCTTAAAAACGCTGTAGATTTTTGGTCTGTGTACATGCTCCTAATCCAGAGCCAACAGTCTTAACTACACAGAAGTATCAAGTGGAAGAATTGCTGTCTCACAGCCAAGAGACTGCTCTCATGTCTCCCAGGTTGTCCACTTAATAGTTTTGGGGCACTATCTGTAATTGTCTCCCTTAATCCAATCTTGCCCACTTTCATCTTTACAACCACCTCAAGAAGCAGGTGTTATTAGTATCCCGATTTCACAGATGGTGAAGCTGATTCCTACGAAAGTTAAGACACCAAATCTCTCTGGGTTGAACTACCCCCCAGACACAAGTTCTCAAAGCTTCTCCCAGTATATTCCATGCTGTCCCTGTCATTCTTCCTCTGCACATCAGCCTGGAAAGCTCCCCTTATGGCCTCCCTCTGCCTTTGATGGGAGAAAACACAGAAGCGCAGCTAGGGAGTGTCAGGCTGCCTAACCCACTGGTCCTCCTTTTTGGAAGTGGACTATAGTGTGTGAACCTCACAGAGTGCACTTGGCCCCTGGGCCTGTCGGACCGCAAGGAATAAATTGTGGCTCAGCCCAGCAGTAATCAGCACATGCCCTGAAGCATGAAATTTGATTAGCACGCTTTTTATCTCAGCTGCATCACTTGGATTATTATTACAGGTCATAAACTTTACTGAGTCCCGCCCCCCTGACAGTGTGACCCTGCTATAGGACTCAGCGCCCTCCCTCCGTGGAAGAGAAGCAGGCTGGCTGCTTGCTACATGAGGAGCTTCGCTCCTTTTCATTTCTATGGACTCGAGTATACAGACCAAGACGATGCTGCTGGAAAAGGGAGCTCAGCTCACTTCTCGGGGAAACCCAAGGGTTACCAAGGTTGGTTTGAATGTCAACAAAGTTTTATTTGCAGTATTTATTTAATCCTCACGGCAACCCAAAAAGTTATGTGCAATTATTATGCCCATTTTAAAATGAGAATCCACTGAGTCAAGTGTACGTGCCATATGCTCAAAATAATACTGAAAATAAATGGTGGCTCTAGGATTCAAGCCTATCTACATAAAAGTACATAGGTTCTATCCTTACTCCCATTCTGCAGCCAAGTAAACTGAAGCACAGTAAGTCCACATAACTCATTCAAGGTCAAACAACTCCCCAATGATTAAAGCCCAAGTCCAAGCCTAAGGTGCCTGGTGCGGTGGCAGTGAGAAGAGCTTAAAACTCTGACACTTTACAGGACTCAAGGCCAAAGATCCTTTACTCCCTGTGCTGAAGAAATATTTTTTCTTAGTTATCCGAGTCCCCAGAGCAGGGCTTCTGTTCACCCTTTCTCACAAGGCAGGCGCAAGCAGGTCCACGTCAGTTGCTGCACATCTCCAGGAACCACTAGCACCTTCTAACAGCAAGCCCAGCACTGGGTTCGGCTCCTTACAGGTCAGGCCCCCCTCCCTCACGGTGAGTCACCTCTCAACACCCTTCTTATGGCCTCCGGTGAGCTGGCTTTTACTAGTTTCCCCTGCATCTCACCAAATGGCAAGAAGTTGCAAGAGGTAAGTAAAGGCCTGTATCACCAGGCACAGCCTATGTGGGCACCAGAAATTCAGAAAGTCACGAACTGCAAACCAGTGCTATAGTAGCAGAGTATAGCGAAGGCGGGAGGCACGAGCAAATGACATTGTCCCTAGGAATTGTTTTGCCACAGGTAGAGAGGCTTTATTTATTCTTTGAATAAATTTGACATGTAATGATGTAAGTTTAAGGTATGTGTTATGTTACTTTGGTACATGTATATATTGTGTTATAATATGATTGCCATTATAGTGATACTTTGTCCTATTACATAATTACAGTACAATATTGTCTATATTCATTTATATACTGCATTAGACATCTATGGTTTATTTGCTACTCATTGCAAGTTTGTATCCTTAAAAAAAATTAATCAGCCCTGGCAGGTGGCTTAGTGGGTAGGCACTGGCTTACAAACCCAAAGGTCACTGGTTTGATTCCCAGCCAGGGCACATAATCAGGTTGCAAGCCAAGTCGCCAGTCAGGTCTGTAGCTGGAGGCAGGTGAAAGGCAACTGTACGTTGATGTCTCTCCCTCTCTGCCTCTCTCCCTTCCCCTCTCTCTAGAAATAATAAATAAAATCTTTTAAAAATTAAAATTAAAAAATTAAGTTCCTAAAAAAAAAAAATCATATCCCTCCCTTTCTAGTCTTTACAATTTTGACTATTTTTAGATTCCATGTATAGGTCATATTATATAGTATTTGTGTTCCTCTGACTTGTCTTACTTAACATAGTATGCTCAAGGTTCATCCATTTTGTCCCAGGTGTTAGGATAGCCTCCTTTTTCCTGGCTGAATAATATTCCATTGTGTATGTATACCACATATATTTGTATCCATCCATGCTATTGATGGGCATTTAGGTGGTTTCCATATTTTGGCTAATTTGACAAGTGTTGAAATGAACATGGGAGGTACAAATATCTCTTCAAAATACTGTTTTCATTTCTTTTGGGTCTATACCCAGAAATGGAATTGCTGAGTCATATAGTAGATCCAGTCTGAAATGTAAATCAGTCCAACCAGTATAAAAACAATACAAAGATATCCTGTGAATCTTATATCCACTTTTTGCCACTCTACTAAGCCTCATGACCAGCTCAGTCACCAGCTATGTTGTCTAACTGAACCTCGAGATTTGAGATTTTACCCCAGTGCTTTCTTAGTTTTTATGTAAAGCATGGAATACAAATGCATATATTGAAGATGGGGGTGACATATCCTAATTCCCCCAGCTGCAACTAGGTCAATACATATGGGGGATCAAAACAAGGAATATTTGATTCAATATATAATGGTGTGAGGCTTTAAGTGGCTGGAACAATCTTTTGACAAGGGCATATGAGCCATATAAGCCTCCCTCCTTCCAGGACACTGTTTTTGTGAACACTGCCAATAGTCACCTTTATGGCTTTTTTTCTAAGTGTCGTGGCTGATCAGCCCACACTCAGATAGGCATATATTTCCTTTCCTCATGTTAATTAAATTAAAGGGGTGATGGAAAAGTTTTGCTGACCAAGGTGCTAGAATTTTGGAAAGGATTTACCTTCGTGAACTCTGAAGCTTTTATATTAATAATCCAAATGGAAGTGTTTTTGTTAGAATTGATGAGTTTTGATAAAAATCACCAGGGAAGAGGATTCAGTGTGCCTGAACACCCGGTGTGTGTCTTCTGGATGATTCATGAATCTAGCTGTGGCATCCAATTGATTTTGCTGTAAATGAAGTTATCAATCCTGTCTTTCTCTGGCCTCCAAGCATATTTATATATCATAATGAAAATTACAGGGTTGCAAACTCATAACACAGTTGTTACTTGTCAAGGATGACCTTGAGCTTTATTCCTATGGCTCTGACCTGTCAGCAACCTGTCAGCAACCTGTCTTCTGCTCCCTGCCTCTAGGTGTTGGCTTAGATGGTTCATTAATGTGGCCTCACCCATTTGACTCCTGGAAAAGCCAGCTTCAGAGAGATACTGTAGTCTGTAGGGATATGGGAACAGCTGGGCTCCAAGAACCACAGCCTGGGATGCCCATTGTTATTGCTTCCCCATTTTACAGATTTGGAAACTAAATCACCAGGAGTCTAACCAGCTTACACAGAGTTAGTAAGTGGTGGCATTGAGATCTGTAGCCACCCTGTGGGGTCTGGGTGCGTAACTATTTAGTCACATGATTTCACATGCTTGGACAGCCTTCCAAGATTATAATCAGCTTGAAAACCTTGTAAAGGAGCAAAAGGAACAAAACCCTCATTTCTAGTGTGCTTTAGGGTTTTCTGCAGAGCAAGGATGAAGCAGACAGGGCTAAATGGTGTCAGACTTCTACGAAAAAATAATCTGAAGTAAAATCAGCAAAGCCAAGAATTTTTCGGGGGAGGAAGAAAGAACCTGGGAAATGACATGGCAACATGTAAACCCTTCCCTGGATGCCCCTCTTCTCCACGTTTCTCTAGGGTTTAAAAAATGAACAAACAAACAAGAACAGCAAAGGAAAAAGCAACAAAACCTTTCACCAAGTACCCAGCCCATGAGTCTTCTGCTCAGTCTGTTTCTTGTCTTTCAGCTCATCCCACTCTGCCCCTAGAAGGGGAGGCCGCTGGTGCCTGTAGCCTATGTGGTCGGTCTTCTGTACACTTGAGGTGCAGTGGCTTTGACAGATTTCTGCAGAACTCTCCATGGCTGGTTCCTGTACAGGTAGTGCTTGATTAATGATTTTTACCTCTTGCTACTCATTAAAGGCTGGTCACTCTGAATTTACTGTCAGGTTTTGCAAGATTCACCAGCCTGAAGGACACATTACTGCTGAGGAAAGAACAGATTAAAAATTTGAGAGACATTAATTAGAAATGTGTACAAGAGGTATTGTAGACATTCGTCATATTCATTTATTCATTCACTCCCTCATTGGCACATTCCTTTACCAAACATGCATTGACTCCTGTGTGCATGGACCATGTAATCCCTAAGAAACAAAGATACAGAAGGCATCAAAGGGAAATATAAACATGCTTAGGAATGGTTGATTGCCACATAGAATGTGATTGCTCTAATGAGGGTTATAGGGTGGCGAGATATTTGAGCAAAGGCTATAGGCTTCAAATCTCAATATTGTCACTAACTGGCTATGTAAACTTGGGTGACAGTATTTATTTAATTTCTATGTACCTCAGTATCCTCATTATAAAATAATAGTAATAACAGTAGTAGTATTTACCTAATAGAGTTGTGATGATATAAGTTTAAAAAGTGCTTAAATGCTGCCTAGCACATTATAGGTGTTCAATAAAGGTCAGTTATCATTGATTGATTATTGAATGTTTATTTAATAAAGATTAGTTATTATCATCGAGTACAGTGAAAACATGGGTGAAAGAATACCTAAGGGGTCAGAAATGTTTCATAAAGGGTAGTATGTGGACTGAGACTTGAAGAGTGACAACCAGCAGGGTGAGGGCATTCTGAGCAGAAAAGACAGCATATGTGAAAGCAAAGAGTCCTGGGGAGCAGGCATATTTGGGGAACTCTTTGTAAGTTGAATATCTTGACCACAGAGTAGGGTGAGAGGGAGGCCAGAGAGGGGATAGAGCTGACAAGCAGGAACCAACTCCTCTGCTCTGATGAAGATTTAAGGAATGCTTTATAGGATATTTAAAGTCATTGAATGATTCTGATCAAGGGTGAAATATGATGCAATTTGCAAATCACCCAGGCAGCAGTGAGAAGATAGATGAGAAGGATAGAAATGACAGCAGGGAACCCAGCCAGAAGAGCACAAGGCACTGGCAGGAAATGATGCATGTACCAGTACTGGCGAAGGAAAGGAGAACAGCATCCTGTCTGAGGTTTAGAGGCAGAACTAATGAGAACGAGTGTCCGATCAGATGTGATGGCTGAGAGAGGAGGGATCTTGAAGGGCTCCCAACAACATGGTAGTTGGGGCTGGTACCCTTTCTGAGATGGGGACATTCACGAAGGAGCAGGATTGGAGTGTAAAGATGAGAAAAATGGATGTTAAGGTGAAGATGTCCAGTGGGGAGTTGAATCCATTGGTCATCAAGATTTCTTAGGAGAATGTAGCGGAAAGAGATGCAAAGACCGAACCCCAAGCAACCCATTTCAAAAGCAATAAAGTGGCCCCAAGTGTTAACACTACAGGAAAGTCAAGTAATATAGGCCCCCAAGTTTCTCATTAGGCTTGTCAGCAGGTAGTATTTATAAATTTGGCAAGAGATATTTAGGAAACGAGACAAGCAGCCGGACTGCAATGGATGACAAAGTGAAGACAAGACCGGAACACTTTTTAGAAGTCTGGTTGTAAGGAGAAATTACTTTTTTTTAAAAACATTTTAAAACAATATCTGTATATTTAACATGCCCAACAGGGAAATCTCTGTAACAGCTTGCTGTGATAAAGAACAGAATACTAATAAATAGGAAACGGATAAAGACAATTTCAAAAATGAACCTATATTAAGTTAGGGCAATTTTATAAAGGAAAAGAATGTTAGAAGCTGTTTACAAGTTTTATAAGCTATAACTACTAGTGTGTTCTATTATAAGACTAATAATTTCTAGGAAGTTAACTATACCTTGGGCTCCCTGACAATACAGTTGATTCTTTCGGAAGCTCCACTTTTAATAGGTGCATTTGTCAGAGGGTACTGTAGTTTATTGACAACTGGTAGCAATCCCCCAATTCCAAATGAATAATCCTATACTCTGGTTTTTCTTCAGATCATATAAATCTTTCACCTTTTACCAAATGAATAATCCTTGTGATACCAGATTCTCACATGTCTTACATGTTTTTTGTTTGTTTTGAGAGTCACATATATTTGCTCCCCTTAGCTCGTAAGTCTCAGGCTCATATTTTGCACAGCACATAGTTCTCAGTCATCCTAAATTCTTATAAAAATCCAAAAAGCAATAGTTTCTTTAGACCCAGAGCTTGTGTTAATTTTTTCTGTAGTTGGGTGAAATCACTTTCTAAAAGTTGAGGTAGAATATCAGAGAGGCAAGGAGAGAAATCTCACACTTCAAACTATTTAAATTAGCTTGATTCCAACACCAAATTCTAATGCCAATGATGGCAATCATTTTTCGCTGAGGTGGCCATAGGAGTCTCCATGAAAAAGGTTGTTTGTGAGGTAACATTTGAAAAATGACTGGAATTTTGATGGGAGAAAGAACCACTCAAATGATGGGAATAGTGCAAACAAAAGCCTTGAAGCTGAGCTGTAAAAAGCTTATTGAAGAACAGTAATTTAAAGTATAGTGTGTTTTGAAGGAGGTATTTGTGAAGGAAAGTAGAGGAGATAAAATCGGAAAGAATGATTAAGATCAATGTTTTCAAAACAAAGACTAGGACTTTGGGAGTTTATGAAGCCAGAATCATGCAATTACTTTATTGGGTTGGGGATAATTTTCCTTAGAACTATTTTTGCAAGTCCTGGCCAAATTATGCACTCACAAACCCTAGTGCCCTATTGATGGGAATGCAAATTGGTGCAACCACTAGGGAAAACAGTGTGTTGGTTTCACAGCAATTCTGCTTCTGGGAATATATCCAAAGAAACCCAAAACACTAATTTGAAAGAAAACATACACCCTTATGTTTATTGCAATGCTATTTACAACAGTAAAGCTGTGACAGCAACCCAACTGCCCATCAATAGGCAAGTGGATTAAAAAAACTGTGCTACGTATATATGCAATTGAATATTAGCCATTTATGACAACATAGATGGATCTAGAAGGTATTATGCTAACTGAAATAGGCCAAAGACAAATACCATATGATTTCATTAGAATGTGGAATATAAAGAGCAAAAGAAGTAAACAAACAAAACAAAAACAGACCCATAGATACAGAGACCAGAATGATGGTTGCTGAAGGGGAAGGCAGCTGGAAGAAACAGGTGAGGAATGAAGAAGTACAAAATAGTAGTCACATAATAAAATAGTCACAAGGATGTAAAGTACAGCATCGGGAATATAGTCAAGAAGATTATAATAACTACGTATGGTGCTAGGTGGGTATTTAAAATACCCAGGGCATTACTTTGTACAGTATATGATTGTCTAACCACTATACTGTACACTTGAAGCTGATACTTGGATAATAAATAATATTGAATATATAGTAATAATACTTAAGTAATTATTTTTTCTGTTTTTTTTTTATTTTTATTTTTTAGATTTTATTTATTATTTCCAGAGAGAGAGGAAGGGAGAGAGGCAGAGAGGGAGAGAAACATCAATGTATGGTTGCCTTTCACCTGCCTCCAGCTGGGGACCTGGCTGGAGACCTGGCTTACAACCTTGGTTATGTGCCCTGGCTGGGAATTGAGCCAGCAACCTTTGGGTTTGCAGGCTGGTGCCTTATCCACTGTGCCACCAGCCAGGGCCTAAAATAATATTGACTGTAAATTATAATTTAAAAAACAAAAAAACAACTAAGCTCCTACAGCCTGGTAGAGAAGAAAAGGCATAATCCAAAAGGGTAGTAAAATCCTCATGAGCAGGTGACGGGACGAAGATCCCATCAAAGGAGTTACTCTGTGCCAGGCTCCAAGTGCTCAGTGCGGTGATGAGACCACCCAGATGTGGTCATGCTGGGCTGCCTAAGGCAGGTGTTTGATTAGGCTGGGGCAGTGATGCAGCTTTCTCCCCAGCCCTGTCTCACTCCGCTATAGTTTTGCAGTGTTTACCTGCCTGTCCTTCACTTTCCCTGAATGTCCCTGGAGGAAATGAGCTTTTCTGCTCGCATCCATCACCTTTGACTTGAACTTGGCTCCTTCTCTAGAAGCAGAGATTTCTTCATGTGGTAATGCAGATAGGTAAATGCTAAAGCATGTTCTGGGTCTCTCTTCAGCTTTCTGTTTGTGTATATATATGAGTACAGATAAAGCCTCTTTTTGACTTTCAAGGGACCAGGAGATGCTGTTAAGAGGTTAACTACAAATTGAGGAAAAACGGTGCAATAGCCCTGGCTGGTAGCACAGTGGATAAGGCGCTGGCCTGCGAACCCAAAGGTCGCAGGTTTGATTCCCCAGCCAGGGCACATAACCAGGTTGCAAACCAGGTCTCCAGTCAGGTCTGTGGCTGGAGGCAGGTGAAAAGCAACCATGCATTGATGTATCTCTCCCTCTCTGCCTCTCTGCCTCTCTCCCTTCCCCTCTTTCTAAAAATAATGAAATAAAATCTTAAAACAAACAAACAAACAAAAAAAAACAAAACAGTGCAATAAATTTTGAGGTAGGTTTTGCTTTGTCTACCTGACTTCCCTTCCACCCTTCTTCTGGTACTCCCTTTCCTTAGAAAAACATCCATTTTACTATACTATAGTTTCAGTGGGACTGTTGCCCATGGTGCTCTGTACCACTAAGCTACAGGTGTGGATGTGTGACCAGTCTGCCAATAGTGTACCCCATCCTTCCCGTCACAGTGATTGAACGTGTGTGAGCTTGTGACTGAAGCAGGACCCATTCCAGTCCTTCTCTGGAATTTTCTGGATGTTCTGAAGTAATTGTTAGAATTTTCTGCAACCCAAATCTCCTCAGTAAGAGAGAATGAGGATCCCACACAGAGAAAGGAAGAGAGATCTGATCCCTTTATTTTAGTTCCTGGACTTGGGCATGTGGGCACCTGCTCTCCCACTCTCCATTCACCCCATTGTTTCGCTTAAGTTATTTTGACTTGTTTTGGTTACTTTGAAAAATGAGTCCTGACTGATATGACATGAAAAATGTTTTCTTGTCATTTGCTTTATTATTACCTTCACCTTTGTAGCTTTTTTGATCCCAGACAACCAGCCAAAGCCTTCTGAGAGGAGAACTCACCCGTGATGTTAATTTGAGTCTAGAAGATATCCTCACGGATGTGACGCCTTTTCAGCACCTTATATATCCATATGTTCAGTTCTGTGGAGTTAGATACCTCCAAAGAAACCTCATAATATGTGTTAACAGTGTAGGCAGGGATCCCTGCTCTTTGGGTTTAGCTTCCCAACAAGGAAAATGGATTTTGTAGAGTATTTTCGAAACACAGCTGAAAACTGTGATGATAACATATATTAAGTACTAAAAAGAAAAGTGGTTCAGAGAAAAGGCATTATTTCCAAGAGTATCATTATGGTGTTTCATTATATAGTAAACGAGATGCAGTTTCACACCCTGTCAACTTATGTTTATGATGTGGTTCGTGTGTGTGTGTGTGTGTGGTGCGTGTGTAACTTCACTACAGAAAATGAGGTAATTTAAAGCCATGACAAAACCTTGGGTTTTTATATTAGGAAATGTCTCACTTTGTATTTCTCTATCTGTAGCTGTAACTGTATCTTGTGTGGATACATGTGATCTTACAACTGGTCCCAAGGCCTCCATCAAGATTCATCATCCACTTCCCCACCACACCTCCCGTGTTCCCTACCCTCGGCAAGCACTTTGGAGGGTCAAGATTGCTAGCCTGGTGAAATGGCCCAAACTTTTCTCTTCAAGCACTTGCCAGGCCATTTTACAGCCATCGCTGGTCCCAGCAAACCCCAAGAGGGGGTCTCCTGGGTTCCACACACACTCCTTCCCGCCTCCCACTGTCAAGCAGCAGCCCAGCCTGTCACCGTCACCAGGACAGTTACCCCTGCCAACGTCATAGCTCCTTTCCTTGTCTGCTCATCCATTGCCATGAGAAGCCTAAAATGAACAGGTGGCAGCCATGGCTTCTAGTACAACTCCCACTATGTCCTCATCTTGGGACCTGGGTCATGAGACAGGAGCACACATTCCACAGGGGACCATAGACAGTGATGGCGGGGAGGGAACCACTCCTACTTCCATCCAGGTTATACCTTTGCCAAGGTGAATGCCAAGGCATTGTAAGGTTGAACTGAAAGGGTGTTGGAGACCCTCGAACTCTCTCTCCCTCCATCTCTCTTCCTTGTTTTCTGTGCCTGTCTCTGTCTTTTTCCCTGTTCTCTGCCTCTCTCCAGCCCCTGAAAGTCTGGTCTCCCTATCAGAAGACAGATACTGCGGCTGCTAAAGTTACTTCATGCCCCCATCTTCTCAGCTCTGCCTCGCCTGGGCTGCTCCTTCCTCCAAGTGCTGGGGGTGCTCTGGAAAGTGAGGGGCAGAAGGAAAGTCAGGGACAGGAGCTGCTTGAAGACAGTGCTCAGAAGGAGGGAAATATATAGAACAGAAGGGTCTACCCAGAAACTTGCCAAGGATTAGCACTGTTTGAATTTAACTGGAAGAAAGTCCTATTCCAGGGCAAACATCACTTTAATCTTTTCTGTGCCTGCCCTCTGCCCCCACCACCATGGGGAGATAGTGGGAACAGGTGCTGAGGGAATTTCTGGGAGCAGATGGGAAACACCCGCCTCTGTCCCAGGACCTCTGCTCCTGTACCCAGTCAAGGACTGCTTCCTCCCTGCAGTAGGAGCTCCGTAGGTCATCTGGACAGCCCTCTCCCTTGCAGGTTCAGAGCCAGCAGAGCCTGGAAGAGGAGGCCTGAGGCTCCAGCAGTCAAGTCCCCCCAGTTCTCTCACACTCCAGCCTCTCACCATGAGTGATTTGTACGTATTCTCACTTCTGTGCCATTGCGATCTGGCCCCTCCTCCAGGATGGCATTTCCAAACCTTTGCAATTCTCCTTAAACCTTTACTCAAACTTTTGAAGGCCCAGCCCACTTACACATTCTTTGCAAATATTCTAATGGAATTATTCTCAGATATCCAATGCTCCTTTGATTATATCTCTACAATAGCATTCAAGTGCTTTATACATCATAACTCAGTTAATTCTCATTGCAGCCTTTCAGGTAGAGTCTATTATTATACCCATTTTATAGATGAGAAAACTGAGTCACAGGGAGATTAAATAACTTGTCCAAGATCACAAAGTGAGTAATGTTAGTTCCAGGATTTTGTCTTGCCTTCATACTGGCAATGTGTGTCACATAGCAGGCCACTTATTAGTGAATGATTTGGATGCTGGTGCCTGCTCAGAGAGCCAAATCAAAACTGATTTAAGGCTAAAGCAAGTGTGGCTGACACTTTATAACACTGATTCAGGTTCTCTTTTTTTCTGAATTCTTTGGGCCTTTTAATCCTCTCTCTGTCTCTTCTCTTTCTGGTCATTTTTCCAGTTTCTTTCTTTCTCTCCTGGATGGAGAACCTAAGATAAAATTACCAAGGTTTTCTTGGGGGAGAGGGTTGAGGTCTTTAGTAGGTCATGTATTTGGTGAATTTGTTGGCTTCATGTTCTTTATTTGGGTTGAATAAATGAGAGTTGGCTTCAGGCAGGGGTGGAAGAAGGCAGCTATCCGAGTACCTGCTGAGAAATTGAATTCAAAGAGAAGGAATGAAGTGGAATATATTCCTTTCAGTCCCATTGATCTTTCTTTCCATCAAAGCATCTCCTGCAGGCTTCAGTTAAAGGTATAGAATTATAGGAATTAGATATGTTACACTATCTATAATGATGGCAGGATCACTTGACACTGAAAAAAAAATCAATCGTAGGGTTTCTGGAACACTCTTCATGCCTGACCTGTTTCTGTGATCTTTTTTAATTGAATTTGAATCCTCTGTTTTGTTTCTCTGAACAAAGTCATTAACCCCTGGTCCACTGGGCTGAAAGGAGGAACGAAAGGTGGGTTGGAATGTCAGGAATCCATTGACTGGCTTACATGGTACGAGTGCCACACCTGCTCCTTCTTCATCAGCCGCAGCACTGCCGGGCAGAGCGGGTGATGGGGCCACTGGGACTCATCTCACTGTGGGGTGACACGAACATGCAACATCAAAATCAAGGGCTAAGCCATGGGAGTTGGGAACGGGCTGATCTGGTGACAAAGGCACAGAGTAGAGAGAAAAGGTTTGCTTTCTAGTCCTGACTCTGGGACTGAACTAAGGATTGGGGGGAGTCAGCACTTCAGTGTTGAAAGTGTTTCCTTGTTGGTAAAGGAGGGAAGAAATGACTGGTGTCCAACTCTGCAATCTAGTGCAGGCCCACATTCTTCTTCCTCCTCAATCCCTCTTTAATGTCTCCTTCCGTTTTTAGCCCGTTCCTCCTGTATCCTTCTACTCAGCTGTGTCCTCAAAATATGGAGTAAAGATAATAATGATCAAGATGATAATGATCAATTATTATAAAGCGATCATGTAGATTGCATTATACATTATAAATCTCTTAATAATGTAATTAATTTAATCTGATTAAAGAATCTGAGCACTGAGTATGTACTAGCCACTCAATAATAGTATTTCATTTAATGCTCCAAATAATCTTAAGAAACAGACGATGAGAGATGGGAAAGCTGAGGCCCAGAGAGGGAAAGGCACTTGTACAGGGACACAGTAAGCAATTACTGAGTCACTATGGGCTCCCAGAAATTTTTTAACCTAAACCGCATGGTCTTAATCAGGCTCTTACACATAACAGGATGAGAAAGGTTGTTAGTAATAATCCCCAGATGCAGAATCTGATGGACTTTTCCTTCATGATCCGTGGCCTCTCTGGTAGTGCTCATGTTTGAACAGCATTGCCTATGTTAAAACCTTATCCTTGGCCTCTCTAAAGATATGTCCTCATCTTCTGTGTTCATTAATTTTGTATGTCAACCTGGCTGGGCCACAGTGCCCTGATGTTTGGTTAAACATTACTCTGGATGTTTCTATATGGGTGTTTTTTGGATTAGCTTAACAGTTAAATTTGTAAACTTTTGAGTAAGTCAAATTGCCCTCTGTAGTATGGGTGGGCCTCATCCAATCAACAGAGGCCTTCCGGGAACAAAGACTGAAGTCCCTAAGCGAGAAGAAATTCTGTCAGCAGAAGGCCTTTGAACTTGAACTGCAATGCTGACTCTTCTCTAGGTTTACAGCCTGCCAGTTTACCATGCAGATCATGGACTTGCCAGCCTCCATAGTCCTATGAGCCAATTCTGTAATATAAATTTTATTTCATTATCTTCTTTCCCTCATAAAACACACCCATTCTTACACATTCACAAGGATGTGAGTTACTCCAAGACCTGAGTTCCCAGCCCTGACTGCTGCCCCTCCCCCAGATTTGCTGCTAACTGGACTTTTACCAGAGTATGTCATCCAATTCAGTGACATCATTCAACTTTCACACCTCTGGGTGCCCCCCACTTCTCCTGTCACCCAGGATTTATACCTTTGGAGTTTCTTATCTCCTCCTTCTCCCCTGCCCCCTAGCCACATGAACAGCCCGCATTTCAGATTGCTTTTCTTTGGGACAATATTTAATTTTGCTCTGGTCTAAATGTTTGTGCTCCCACAAAATCTGTATGTTGAAACTCTAACTCCCAGATATGATGGTATTACTAGGTGGGGCCTCTGGGGGGTGACGAGGTCATAAGGGTGGGGTCTTTGTAAAGGGGATTAGTTCCCACAGAGCTCTTCTGTTGGGTGAGGACACAAGAAGTCTGTGACCTGGAAGAGGATCCTTACTAGAACCCGACCCTGTTGGCAACCTGATCTCAGACTTTCAGCCTCCGGAACTGTGAGCAGTAAATGTTTGTTATTTGGCAGCCACCCAGCCTGCAGCATGTTGTTACAGCAGCCCGAATGGACCAAGACACATCTGTTCCTTCCTTTCTGTTTCATTGTTGGCACCGCCTGGTTTAGGCCCATTTACCTCCCTTCTGGACCCCCTCCCGGTCTTCACAGCCACTCTTTTCCAGTCTGCCTCTCACAGAAAGAGCAGATTTGCTTTCCTCAAGCACCATTTCCTCATCTCTCTTCTTCCTAGTTTGGCAGGATGGGAGAGCCAACCCTGTCTGAAACTAATGTGAAACCTGGCTCTGAAGTTGATCCTTTATTTGAGAAGAAGGCCCAACTCAGCTTCTCACCATATGCTCCTAAATCCATATAAACCAAAGCCACAAAGGCCTCACACTCAGTCAGAATTTCCTCTCTGGCCAACTGTCTCTTTTCAAGAGCTGCAAATGGCCAGCGGCTGAGAGAGGAGCTTAGATGGGATGGGGCTTGGCATCTAGGGAGGAATACACCCAAGTCCAGCGCTGAACCCCTCTGTGATTTTCTGCACATGAGAGCTGTTTCCTGCCCTCAGCACTTGGCCAGGTCAGACTAAGCTTGCTTCCCTAGAGGCTGAGCTCAGATGGAGATGTCACAGAGGGGACAGAATTGGAACGGCAGGTCCAAAGAAAGGAAAAAAGCGTTTCTTAATTTCAGAATGTCACTGATACCCTCAATAAGAGTTATTGGGCTCATTAAGACCAATAACTGCTGGAGCAGTGGTTTATAGAAATAACTTGCCTGCAAGTATCCATAATGGAAAGCACATGATTGTTTGGGTGTGGAGGTAATATGACTTTTTAAACTGCCTTTAAAGGGTAACACAAGCATCCTTACAGCACTTGGAGATGACAATTTTTTTTTACCAAACTGGTCCAAAGTTCTGTGGTAATAATAATAGCTGCTGTTATTTATCGAGCAATTCAAGATGTCACATACTCTGCTAAGCATTTTGCATATTTTAGCTCATTTATTTCCCACAACAACCTCACGAGTTATAGACCATTATGATTTCCATTTTACAGATGTGGAAACTGAGACCTAGAGAGGTTTACCCAAGGTGACAGCTAATAAGCAGCAGAGTCAGGATCTAAAGAGGCAGTCTGGTTCCACAGCTCATAGACATAGGGAAGTAAGGAGACCTGTGGGATTCCTGGATTTTGTAGGTGAGAACTCTCCCTGATGGTGCCTAATTACACACCGGCCCCATTGGCAGGAGTAATTACTCTCCAATGGGAACTAACTTTAAGACTTCTGATAGGCAACTCAGAACTTCCTAAGGATACCAAGGGCTCTCAAATTTGGAGTGGAATTGGATCAAGACAAAATTTAATATCCCTGAAGGCGTATGGGTTGAGTGCAGGCATGAGTCTCAAGGCTGCTCTCAGATCACAGAGCAAGAATGAGAGCAGTAATAATAATAGAGGATGAATGGAGATTTTAAAAGTCCACTCAATGAAATGGGGATGAATCTCTCATCCTTTTTGTGATACTGACGGCTTGAGGACAGACAGAGCAGAGGCTTCACGAATGCTAAATTCTCTTGGTGTACAGATAATTCAGTGGATGCTCTTCTGCATCACACTGGTGAGGAGAGGACCCTGGAAATGTCTGAAGGGAGTGACACATCACTGACCAATCTTATGCATTTTCCATGGTAATGGGGATGTAGTAGGGCTTTCCATCCAGACAAGACAGATGTAGCTGGAGGCTTCTACATGGCACCTCCACGCCTCCCCAGGTCACACTAAGCTTGGGAAGGGCACTCAAAGAGCATAACAATTAGAATGATAACAAACTTTGTTTGACAAAAGGTCTCAGATAGTGGAGCTACTGGGACCACATGTTTCACTCTTTCCTGGCACAGTCCCTGGTGGTCTCTGTGTTCTATCTACTTGGTACCATTTAAGTTCTCCTGCAGGTACCAATGCATAGCTCACCTCTTGATGGCCAGAGTCACATTCCACCCTCTAGAGAAGTCAGACTCTTCACAGCAACCTCACACCCTGGGTTGAGGACCACTGGTTTGGCTTAAAGAGAGGGTGGGATCTGGGGAAGGAGAAGTTAAAAATTCTTGTTGCCTAAGAGTATATCCTTCTTTTGAGAACTTTTTCTTAGTCACACTTTTGGGTTCCCTTCTACCTGCTGTTACCTTCCTCTTTTACATTAAAAGAAAGAGAAAGTCCACATGACCCTTACCAGAAGCACACTAAGAATGGGCCCCTGGGCAGACTCTTGCTGGGAAGGAGGACTTCACACTGCATCAGGTAGGAAGGTTCCCATAGAGGAACAAGTGACTGCTGGAAAGTTTGACACTTTTTGAATCTCCTTTATTAGATGTATAATAGAGGCTCTTGCTAGGTTCCTTTATTTGGGGAATGTATGAATTCAGAGAATTGATTCTAGGAGACTATAAAGTAGCAAGGCTTAGGTTGCTTTATCTCCAGGGGAAAACCCAGGTAACCCAGGGACAGAACCAAACTGGGGTGCAGGGAGAGCTTTATTTATTTATTTATTTTTGCCTTATGTTGTATCGCGAGAACCTTTGCATGACTGGTGTACTGCAGAATCTGTTCGAAAAAAAGTGTCATCTGCCCCTTGGAGTCCCACATCACAAGGAAAAAGTTGTATTTGGGTGGCATCTTTGTTAAATATCTTTGGGTGTCAGTAAAAAAGGCGGTTTACCTCCAGAAGAGAAGCAGTGAGCTGCTGGTAGCCACATGCCTCATCCTTGGACTTTATGCTGTCTAAGGGTTTGTCTTACCTTTGTCCTCTTTCCGTCAGCCATCCCTAGGCTCATGGCAGGCGGGTCTTCAATCTCTGCTCCGACTTGTGACACCAATCAAAAAGCAATTTCATGAAAGAAAATGGTCTGAGAAACTCGTTTCAGTATTTTCTGATTATAATTTAACATTATCTTGAGTAGAAAATGGCAGGATGTTGTTGAAAAAACCCTGTTTGACTGATGTGTGTCTCTTCTAGTTCTGAACAGTTCAGTCCTTGTTTTATAAAAAGAATTTTATTGATCTGAGGCTTGGCAAAGAGAAATCATCTACTCTTTAATCAAATATTGCCTTATAAAGACTATGTGACCTGTTTGTTTGTTTTTTTTTTTTTCTTCCCAGGAGTATTTTTTTTTTTTTTTGTATCCTCTCTTTTTATCAGAATTTTGTGATGATGTGCCTTGGTCTTTTTAGTTTATTGTGAGGCATGCTAAACAGAGCCTTTAATGTGAGAAATTGTGTCCTATGAGGAAAATGCAACATTTTTGTCTAGTCTTACTTCTTTAATGATTTTGTCTCCTGCTTGTCTTTCTGGAGCTCATAGTATTCAGATGTTAGATTTCCTGGAATAAACCTCTCTCTGTGAAAAAAAAAATAATAATTTATCTCATGACTTCTCTTTCTTGATTAATTACTGAAAATTTAAAGTAAATTCAAACTCACAGAAAAGTTGCAGATAAAGTAGGAAGACCTTTTTACCCTAAACTACCTGAAAGCAAATTGGGGACATGGGAATGCTAGGATATCAGATGTGTGTTCCCTCCAAACAAGGACACCCTCTCACAGAACCCCTACACTCCCACCAAAACCGGAAAACTAACGCTAACCCGTTGCTTGCATTTCATTCTCAGACCACAGATAAGTTTCTCCAATTTCCTCAATAAGGTTCTTGAGAGCAAAATGATCCACTTCAGAATCGTGTGGTACATTTAGCTACTTCTGTTTAGTCTCCTTCAATCTGGTACAATTTCTCAGTCTTTCCTTTGTGACCTTGATACTTTTGAAGAATACAGATCAGCTGTAGACTTCCCCTTCAATTTGCCTAATATTTCCTCTTGATTAGATTCAGATCATGCATCTTTGGTAGAACTATCACAGAAGGGGTGGTGTGTACTTCTCTTGTTCTGTCAGGTGGTATATACTTTGACTTTTCTTACTACTGGTGATGTTCTCTTGGATCATTTGCTTTAAGAGGTATATCTGCTAGTTTCTCCTCTGTAAAGTTTTACTTTTTGCCTTTGAAATTAATAAGTAGTTTATGGGAAGGAATTTTGAACCTATTTAAATATCCTAAAAACTATATAAATAGTATGAATAGAAAATATGAAGAAAGGTAACTACCAGGAAGAAACCCTTTACAGATTGCTCAAGTGACTCATCTACTTTGGTATCTTTGTTCCATGTAAAGGTTTATAAAAAAATGCTTATAGCTTCATGGAATTGAAAAGGCTGAGGATCTGAGCCATGGTGGCTTTGGGCTTCTCCATTTCTTCCTCTTAGCAGCAGATGTTAGTAAATGTCATGAATCTTTCTTTGTTTTTAAAACAACTAAAGGATATAGACATTTATACACATGTATACATCCATATACTTACTTTCTAGCTCTGTCTACTGCAAGCCTCTAAAAGAAATGTACCTCAGTAGCAGCAAGAATGCCTAGTGCTAATCCTGGTTTTAAACATCATTTTCTAGTAAAAGCAAAGAGTGCTTCTTGGAGAAATAGCTCATTTTAGGCTAGGTCAGGAAAAGCACAGGATTTGCCTAAAATGTTTCATGGTGTCAGAGAATTTTTTAAATGATGGGGAACTGTCAAAAGGACAGACTTTAAAAAGCATTAACTACCCAAATATGAAACAATTTAAGGAACAAAATTAAAATGAGAATAGAATCAGATAAACATCTGAGTCCATACTGATATAAATAAATAAATAAATAAAAGATATAAAGCTCTAACTATAGAATTTCCATTTAAAATGTGGAATGAATGATGGAATTTTTTTTTTAAATCACCATTTGGAAAACATCACAGTAATAATCATTACAAAGAAGGGCATCAATGGATGTTAAAATTAGTGGGTCAAAGTGTATTGGGAAGTAGAATATTTTGCTCCTCACATTGTAGTTATTAATTATAAACGTAACATTAGCATGGAGACGATTAGTCACATTAACCAAGTGAACCAAGTTAACATTTCCATTAATGAGACACATCAACATTATGTGTACCTGGTCTGAAAAGGAACATTCTGCAAGGTAGCTGACCTATACTCTCTTAAAGTATCAAAGCATTCAAGACCAAGAAATAATGAGCATCTGTCCCAAATTGTAGTTGTCCTAGGAAACATGACAACTAAATGCATTGTGTGGGCCTCAGTTAGGTCCCAGACCAGTGAAGGAAATTGGTGAAGTTTGAATAGGACCCATACACTAATTAATAGTGTGGCATCAAAGTCAGTTTTCTGATTTTGTACTATAGTTATGTAGAATGTTAACTTTTGGAAAAAGTGGGTGGTAAGTCAAATTATTGCAAAGTAAAAAAACTTAAAAAAAATTTTTAATAGGTTAAGTCAGTGGCTGCACTTTTCTGTTAAGCAGCCCTGAAATGTCATCATAGCTAAATCTTTAGCTGGTGTTGTTCACTTTTTCCAAAGAACCCGTCATCCTTCCAGGAAGCAAGTCAAAACAGGGCTTGGAGTCTCACTATTTAGTATGTGCCTCTCTTCTTCTATAGTAGCTGGAGAAGGACTGGCTATCTGATTATGTGGGCAAAAGGAAAGGACTCTACTGGGGTGTAAATGAAAATGCTTCTCAGGAAGACTTTGCCCATCAGGTTGCTTCCAGCCCTGTTCCTCATCCCTGATTCTAGAAGTACCTGGTGCCTTCTAACCAAAGCCTATAGAGGCGCCCCGGCATGCTTCTCATCAGCCATTTCTCTGGAGACAATTGGGTTCCAATTTCTTCTGTTCTGCAGTTATCACTCCTCTGTTCACTTTCCATCACTTTGCTTTCTGTCATCTCCCCTCCCATTCTCTTTGCCATGTGCTTTATTCCTTTACATTTCCGTAGCGTCATTTTAGAGATATTTCTGTGGAAAGCAAAGTAAATACAGGCTGTCAATTTCCAGGCTTTACTGGAAGTTATCAGAGTATTGTGTACCATTTCTCTGCGCAGGTTCCTCTGATCCTCGTGCAGAATGGATTTGGGCTGACACTGTAACTTCCCAAATTCCCGAGATGTACACAAAGATTAGGTGCCTTCTTAGGATCCTTGCAACCCTGAGAGGCTGTGTTGTAAAGGCCCTCTGTTCATGTGATATACACAAAAGTAGTTTTTTATTTCAGCAAACTGTCTGAGACATTCAGGTGATAGATCTCAAGATATGTTGTAAAGGTCATATTCTCTAGAGGGTTTGGCATGCAGCAGGTCATTTGATTGAAACCTGAGCTGCAACCCTGTGGGAGGGAGTAGGAAGTGGAGAGGGAAGACAACATCATGAGAAGCATGTGCTTTGGACCCAGGCAATTCTGGGTTCCAATCCCTCCTCAGCCACTTGCTTACTGTATATTCTTGAATGTTATATTTATCCTTTATATTTATCCCTTAATATCTTTAAGCTGTTCCCATATAAAATATATATAATAATACTCACTTCATTGGTTCATTGTAAGGATTGGACCTTATAATGTTAATATAATATAATATAATTACTATGGTCTATTAAAATGGTTTAGCTACTAGGTTCCCAAGGATGACAGAAGCAAATGGCAGGAAAAAAATAGTTTGTTGCTCATTCAAGAGGGAAACTATGATCACCTTGTCACTGTGAACTGAGCTGGGAAGCACAGACCTGATGCTGCAGTCCCCCAAATAATCTGATTTTTATTTTGGGGTCTGATCCATTAGAGCTGTGGGGGTCATCTTCTCTTTCTGAGTTCTCACCTGAGGGCAACGCTGCTGTCTCCTTAGCAAACCACAGACCTGTCACGTCAGGCTTCTTGTCAAAAAGTTCTCTTTTTGTTTCCCTTTCAAGGCTATTCAGCAAAAAGGATCCTTGCTCTGTTCCTTTGGAAGTTAAAATCCACCACATCCTTCGGTGCAAAGGGCTAACACCTGCCATAAGGCCCGCCTCGTGATCCAGATGGGAAGTCATGCCTGAAGGAAGCACAGACGTCTGGCCCAGGCAGTGGCCTCCAAGTGGGGTCATTAGGTACGGAGGAATGTGTAGTCTTGGAGAGGTTGCTTTCTCTTTCTCTTTTTCACTTTATTCCCCCATGGCTAAATAATAACTAGCAGGAGGTGATCAGGATCATGCAGCGATAAAGGATTGGTGGGAATCTGCTCTCGAACATTGGTAGTTTCCCTCCAGGGAAGTTCTAAGAGACCATCTCAGTGCTTCCAGGAGAGTCGCTGTCACAACAATAAGAAAGAGCAGCTGTTGCCTCCAGGACTACTATTCCAGAAACTCCTAACAGTACGAGCCTTGATTTCAATATTCTTTTGTGCAGGAGCGTGGAGAACACATTCTACATCTGGCAAATGCTTTTAATCATAACAGGGTGTGTTTACCCAGGAGCCCTGCGGAGACCAAGGGGAATGCTGAGTCTGACCCGAAGCTTTGCAATTTCTTTGTGCTAAAAAAACATTTGGTAGAGAGAAGGTGGCAAAGTGGTGAAAGACAAATGATGATTTTTGTCTTTGAAGGCAGAATAGAGTCCAAATGACTTTTTAAAAAGCCTATATTGATAAAAAAAAGGGTTATTCTTTACTCACATATTGGGTTGGCCGAAAAGTTACTTTGTTTTTTTCTGTAAAATGGGTCTAGTAGGGCTTACTTGTCTTTAACTTCATTCAAAACAATTGTATTCAATTGCATTGTGACAGCTGTCATGTCAGCATGCATTTTCTTAAAAACCTTATCAAAACGTGAATTTTTGTGTAGCCACTTCAGAATTGAGGATGGAAGAAAATAAACAACATTTTTAGCATATTATGCTTTATTATTTTAAGGAAGGTAAAAATGCAAGTGAAATGCAAAAGATTGATTTTCATGCAGCGTGTGGAGAAGTTGCTGTGACTGATTGAACATGTCGGAAGTGGTTTGCGAAGTTTCGTGCTGGAGATTTCTCACAGTCAGATAGGCCAGTTGAAGTTGGTAGCGATTTAATCAAGACTTTGAGAACAATCAATGTTCTACCACTCAGGAGATAGCCGACATACTCAAAATAGCCAAATCTTAAGTTATTGAAATATGTGTCTTTCATTTTACAGAAAAAAAAAAAAAAAGCCATATGAACTGTTTGGCCAACCCAACTATGAAAGCACATGTTCTTCTTTCTGACCCATGCAGAATATGCCTTCAGGGAACCTGAGACCCGCTCTCACACGTGAGGTGGCTAGCACAAATTCACCTCTCGTGCATGCTGCTTTTGAAAATTATAACTGAAAAATTTTGGAATCCATTCAATCGTGCTGTTTTCAGACCACAGAATATAATATGGATACAAATGGGTGGTTAAGTCTGTGTGTGCAACATGCAAGGGGTCTGAGCTCAGGCTTTGCACTTGAGTCCAAACTCTTCCTTCATTGATACCTCACCAACTGGCCAGGGGCCACCCAGTGGGTGAATTTGAAACAAACAAACCCAGTTAGAGGAAGGTCTGGGTAAGTCAGGGGGATCCATCTCCCCTGACTGTAACCGTAGCCAGTCTCGGAAGGAAACAACTCTAAGAAGCGTCTTAATTAAGTAGACAGTCTATAGAACTTAAGAGGTGGGATACTTATTTAAAACCAAGAGACAGGATTATCGTGAGCAAGCATTAACCAGTTCAGCTGGCAGCCCACGCAGGCTCCCTGGAGAAACCCTCATTTGGCCCAGACGCCTTCATCCTGCCGCGGAGTCTGCAGTCTGGGTCTGGGAGCCCAGGTGTGCTCTCGCTGGGGCATATGAAGGGATGTGTTCCAAACTCCTAAGACACTGACTTATTAACACGTTAACGCAGGACTGCCAATAATCAGATACATCCACTTAATCTGGATCATATCCTTCCCAGCAGGTCCTGTTTCCTTAGAGAATTCATTCATTCCAAATCTCACCGGACCAACTCCGCTAGAACCGAAAGAGACACTTTCCTAATGTAAATTGGTCAGATGCTTGTTAGACCTGTCTTGAAAACCCTGGACACGACTTTTCTACTTACTTCCTGTCTCTAGGATCCATGTAGAGCTTTCCATTGCATTTATCGTTAGCATGTGACAATTTTCAAAACTAAAGCTTATCTCAATGAAGTTCATTTGAGAGCAGGAGTTTCCTGTGGAAGTACAGAAGACTGCAGGGCCCTTGATGGTATTCAGGACACACCCTAGTCTTACCTGTAACGTTTTTGTCAAAGATCTTTGAGGGTGGATGCCCTACAGGGACTGAAAAGCTATGGGAGAGTAATCCTGTTCATTACTCCCCCATATCATTTTCTGACTTGTTTCTAAATCCTAGTGCTATTTTTATGGACTTCTCCGACTAGTCAGAAGAACGTTTTTTGTAGCATATTTTCCGAGTCCATTAGGAACACAACTTGTTATTATTCCACTTAGTCAAGTTGCATAGGTACAGAATCAATAAGAAGAAATACAACAATTCCATGGCTTAACCCCTTTGGCATAATTCATAGAAGTGCAGCCTCTCTCAAGGTTTTTCTTTCTGACTTAAGGTAAGGACCAGGGGACTTTTTGGGATGTCTCATAAACCAGTCTGTCTTCCAGATGTCCTCATGGCAAAGTATCAGATCACCCCAGTGAATCAGAGGCCTGAGGAGATGTGACCCCTGGTATTTGGTAAAGACCAAATTTGGTGTGTACTTGTAAATGGAGATTCACAGCCCCTCTAAAAATGTCAGGCCCTGGCTGGTATGGCTCAGTGGATTGAGTGCCAGCCTGTGAACCAAAAGGTTGCTGGTTCAATTCCCAGTCAGGACACATGCCTGGGTTGTGGGCCAGATCCCCAATTAGGGGCATGCAAGAAGCAACCACCTATTCATATTTCTCTCCCTCTCTTTCTCCCAACCTTTCCCTCTTTCTAAAATTAAATTAAAAAACAAAAAAGAGTCGGTGCTCTGGGCCTCTTCCATGGGCAGACACTGGTCAACTACTGAGATGCACTAGGGCCTGATGAAAATGTTGCAAGTGCACCTGGAAAGAGTAGCTTTGTATTTTACAAAAGCTATTCTGAAAAGTACACGTTTAAGTTCCTGGTTGCAAAATGAGAACATCAAGAGATCGGAAGAGGAAGCCTCACCCTTGGTCGTCAGCACCTCCCTTCAGCCAGGGCTGGGCCTGCCTCCATATGTTTGGGAGAATTTTTCAGTTTCCCGGAAAAAGCCCAAGAACTTTAACTTTAAGCCCCATTTAAGAACTTAATCCAGGATATTGGAAACCCTTTAGAGAAAAGCTTTATTTTCAAAGCTTTTACTGTTCTCCTGTATTATTAAAGGTTGAGATCAAAATTCACCTTGATTCTATTGTTGAGGGAAAAAAGTGTTCTGTGGGGAAAAATAATTTAAGACTTTATTTATATTTTAAAGAGAGGGGAAGGGAGGGAGAAAAAGAGGGAAAGAAACATCCATGTGTGGTTGACTCTCGCACACCCTCAACTGGGGCCCTGGCCCACAACCCAGGCCTGTGCCCTGACTCAGAATCGAACCAGCTCCTCTTCAGTTCACGGGCTGGCACCCTATCCACTGTGCCACACCAGCCAGGGCAAAACTTGATTTTTCTGTGAACAGTTTCAGATTTACCTGTCTCCTTAGGCTCCTCTTGACTGTGACAGTCATCCTCTCCTTGTTTTTGATCACTTGGGCATTCTTGAAAAGGACTGTACAGGCATTTGGAGAATGCCCCTCAAGTGGGATTTGATGTTTTCTTCATGATGAGATGGGACTGTGAATTTTGAGGAGTAAGATCATAGAGACAAAGTGTAATTTTTATTACATCATATCAAGGTTTCATATGATCAATGTGATTTATGACTGCTGATGTTGACATTGATTGCTGGACTGAGATGGGTTTGTCAGCTCCTTCACCATAAAGCTACTCTTTCTTCCCACTCCTTCCATACTGTCCTCTTTGCAAAGAAGTCACTGTGCATAGCCACACTTAAAGGGCATTATGCTCCCCTCTTTGAGGGTAGAATATCTACATAAATTATTTGGAAATGTTCTGCATAAGAAATTCATTTTGTCTTCTCCCCTGATTTATTAATTTATTCAATCATTTATTTATAGTAATATGGACTCATAATATTTATTTTATATGTGGATTATAATCCAATACTATTTTATTTATTTTGTTGCTCAGATTGTTCCAGTATTGGGAATTCTGTGCACCATCCATGTGGGTTACTTTATTTCAATTTTTTTTGTACTTTCTCATTTTATAGCATTAGAAGGTACTCTAGGCTCATCTTGTATATTTCTCGCCCTACTCCTAGAATCAGTCATTTCTTTCAGAAGCCCTGGTTCCTGTTATTGGAGGATAGTATTTGTAATAAAGATGTGGACACGAGCTGTGTTCCTTGCTGCTGTCATTTCTTCTAGGTCCTCTCAAGTGACAGAACAAAGAAATACATGTGTGTGTGCTAAACTGTGTGTATACACACCTCTATAAATATTCTATATGTAACCATCTGTGTCTATATTAAGCTAGGCATGAGTTCATATTGATGCCTCAAACTCTAATCCATTACCATATGGATAATTCGAGCCTCCTCCCCATGCTTATCTGTAAATTCCTACTTCAACAGTGCGAAACTTGGCCCTGCAGGAACTTTTTTATGGAGATAAACCAACACTTTTTGATTAAATTTTTAAAAATCTCTCTGTCTTCATTTCTGTTCATATTCTTGCCTTTCTGCTAATACTTTTCTCAATCTATTAATTAGTATATGTATATACACATCTGAATATATGTATATGTATTACTTTTGATTTTCACGTAAGTGCCACATACTTACACACTGCTTCATAATGGTGGTTTTTTTTCTACTTAACTACATGTCAGTCCTATCTTTTCAACTTAGTAAGTTCTGGTGTACATCTTTGCTTTCAAAAATATGTATTCCATAAATTAACTAGCCTCTTATATATACAGGAATGCATGGTATTACAAACAATGCCACAATGCAACATCTTTCTGCACATTATCTCTGTAGAAAATATTCCTGGCAGTGGAATTTATCTTACAAAGGTAGAAGTCTTTAAAATTTTCAAACCACTTTCAGAAATATTTCATTATTTGGTGCTTGGCAGCACAGAGGGCTATGAGGATGAGGAGTGCTAAAGGGGGAGGCGGACAGATCTCTTTTTGCTTCCCAACAGAATCAGTGCCTGCTCTGACCTGGTCTGACCTTACCCAGGGACCAGCTGCTGGAATCTCCTGGGAGCCTCAGCCTGGCTTCTCCCCCAATGCCTCCACCCCAGCATTCCTGTTGGTTCTCTCCCAACCCCTGCACCCCGGCATTCCTGTTGATTCCACCCTATCTTAATCATCCACTGAAAGCTCTGAGTGCAGGACCCTCTGCTTTATCACCCTAATGCCATTAACACATTTCTTTAAGTACCTGGAATGGCGAGCCAATTTGCAGATCAAGCAGGAAAGAATAGAAATGAGATTAAATCTTCACTCACAACTTGGAACTGAATGCAGGGCAAGACCTACTAGAAAGTGCTGGGGTAGGGCTTTGTCTGGCGTCCCCTCTGCTGACACTCAGAATCTCTGCCCTGGTGCCAACTGCTACACTGCCTGCTGAAGAAGGCGTGGAGACCTTCGACAATGAATTTTCATGAAAGGTGTTTTTAAGGATTAGGAATCTTCAATGAAGTGTCAAAATGACAGGCGGTGGAGCCGGGACCTCTCCTGAATGCATTCATAGCCCCTTTACATTTGTTGTGAGGATTAGAGAAGATAAGGAGAGCATTTGGCATTTAGTCAATAATAACATTCAAAAACAGCAACTATCTACTGAGGGTTAACTCAGCACCAGACACTATTTTAAGTATTTCACACGTGCTAACTGATTTTATCCCCATGGCAATATGTGAATTGAGTGTCATTGTTCCCCCAGTTTTATACAGAGGAAAATGAGGCACAAAAAGATAAGGCAATTGGCCTGAAGTCACACAGATAGAGGAAGAGCAAGGGTTCAAGGCCAGCCATTTATCTCTGGGGTATGTATTTTCATCCCAGGCTGATGACTCTCAGAAAACAGTGTTCCTAGCGGAACGCAGGCTGCCTTTGAAATTTCTGGCAGGCACTGATAATGCCTCCTTAATATCCATTCTCCCTCTTCCTTACTGAACCCCAATAGTTTTACAGGGTGGTAATACACCCAATTAAAAATAAGCCTCTCTCCAGCCTCCCTGGCAGGCAGGGTGGACATGTGTCCCAGTCCTGGCCAATGAGAGGGAAGCTGAAGGGACATCACCTTTGTATTGTTCCTCTCCCTCCTTTTACCACCTGGTTGCAGTTGTGAGGCCTGGAAGTTCAGGAGGCGTCTTATGAACAAAAGAATGAAAGCCCCATGCCAAGGATGGAAGAACAGAAAGATAGAGGGAGCCTGATCTGTTGGCGGCATAGTCAAACCACCCAGCAGTCCTGGAGGGCTCCCATCTGACCCTTCTGGGAAAGAGAGAGTGATCCTTTAAAAAAAAATTTTTTTTTTTTAAATGAAGCCACTCTCATTCTGGTTTCTGTTAGCTGCAGCCAAAGCAATCAGAATTGATGCAAAATCCAGCTCTACCATGAGGGCTGCGTGTGCCTGGCTGAGTTCCACCAGGTCAAGCTCTGAGCCTCAGTTCATTATTTACTCTTATTGCCCATGTTACACCCCACAGTGTCTGGAAAGGCAGGTACACAGCCCATCACCTGCAAGAAAGGAAAGAGGAAGAGACAGGGAGAAAAAGAGGAAGGGAAAGAAGGAAGGAAAAAGGGAGGAAGGAAGAAGATGGGAAACGAATTGCCAGCTGGTCAGGAGTGCCCACAGGGCAGAGGATGCTACGAAACAGGACTAGTCCCTATGTCCACAGCACCACACAAAGTCAGCCTCCATGAATGCCTGGGCGCTTTGTTCTCCTGGCCTTGTTTCCATTTCCTTTCCTCAAGCTTTTCCCCTCTCCCAGTCTCTGTTTTATTTTTCTGGTGCTTCCTATGGTCAAGCCCTGAGCCCCTAGCCTGGTTTTGTCGCCATCTCTGTGACAAACATCTACATTCCCTGTAGAGTTCCCCAGGAGCAGACTCATAACAAAAGAGCCTTTCATCTCCTAGGCACTGGCACTTGGGTACTGCAACTGCTGGCACTGTCCACACCTTCTGCCCTTGTACAATGACACAAACAGAGGGTGTGGAGGGGGGAGCCCCCGGACCCTCAGAGAGCTTCAAGGGAAGGTTTCATAGCAGGGAGTGCTTGAGCTGAGACCTGACGAGTAAGTGGTTTTCTAGAGACGGAGCAGGGATGGAAATTTTCAAGGATCTGAAAATAACTTGTGCAAGTGACATTAATAATGAGGCTGGTAGCACAGTGGATAAGGCACCAGCCTGCGAACCCAAAGGTTGCTGGTTCGGTTCCCAGCCAGGGCACATAAGCAGGTTGCAAGCCAGGTCTCCAGCCAGGTTCGTGGCTGGAGGCAGGTGAAAGGCAACCATACGTTGATGAGCTGAGAGGGCATCCTGTGTTCAGGGACCTAGAGACAAGTGGTGTTTGTATTGCTGAGATGTAGTTTGGAGAGGGAGTGTGTCTTGCTAGGAGGTGGGACCAGCAGAAAAAGAGGTGGGACCTGCAGGCAAGGTTGAGCCTGAAGTCCGGCGGGCCTCTGCCTTCTGGGGCCTGTTAGGAGCCTGCTTTGTTCGCACCTGTCGCCCAAGGCTGGTCCCATTTGTCAGACTCATGCCTTGAGGCTGTGCTGTGATTGGTGCTTTCAGAGCTCCCACTTGCCTAGGCTTCTGCGTATCACCTAACCCCAGATTGGACCAAAGCCTCTCCTTGCCTGCCTAGCAGCCAGCCATCTGTACCCTGCCCAAACCCAGAGGGTTCCCCAGTGCCCTGGCTTCTGCAGGAAAACAACTCTAATTTCTGATCAATGAAATGGTTCCTAGGAATGGGCTTCTCTTTCCTACTTGCCAATGAGATCTAGCCTCCCTTCTTTTCCTTAGCTGCTTTGTAAGTGGGGGCCACTGGAGTACACCCGTGGGCATTCCTACCTAATGGAACCAGAAGCCAAGGCACGTGCTTTCCTTATGATTCCCACGCAGAACCCTTCCCAAGTGACACCTTGGGAGATGCGTGATGCACCTGACAGCGGCAGGGATCAGCTCAGGTAGGATTCAGCCTAAGGCTGCTCCCCCATTCCAGAGTTTAGATTCTGACTCTGTTGCTATCCAGCTGGTTGAATTTTTGCACAGTCTACAGGAAAAGCCCCAATATTAGGAATTCAGCATCTAAGATCCTTAAAAAGGGAGTGAATTGGAATCCTTACATGTTGCTAGTGGGAATGTAAAATGGTACAGCTGTTGAGGAAAGCATATTGGCAGTTCCTCAAAAAATGTTAAACACTCAAGAAAGCAGTTTTGCTCCTGTCTGTATAACCAAGAGAAATGAAAACATATGTTCACACAAAGACTGGTACACAAATGTTCATAGCAGCCAAACAGTCATAATAGCCAAAAAAGAATGTGGAAACAACCTGCATGTCCTTCAGCTGATGAATGGATACACAAATGTGAGATAGTCACACAATGGAATATTTTTTGCCATGAAAAGGAATAAAATAGTGAGACCTGCTAGAACGTGGACAAACCTTGAAAACATCATGCTGAGTGAATGAAGCTGATACAAAAGACCACATATTATGTGATTGCATTTATATGAAATAGAATAGGTAAGTCTACGGACAGGAAGTAGATCAGGGCTGCCCGGAGCTGGGTGGAGGGGGGGGTGCCAAATGACTGCTTAATGAGAACTGCGTTCCCTTCAGGGTGACGAACATGTGTGGCACTAGAGGTAATGGTTGCCCCACATTCTAAATGTGCTAAAAGCCACCTCATTGTACGCTTGTGAAGTGGTAAATGGTATGTTTTATGAATTTTACCTCAATTAAAAAAAAAAAAAGTGAATTTGACTTTAAGCTTCCTGTGCATATAGAGCTTCCTGGTGAAACAGTGACTTTTTAAAATTGATATATAACTGACATTAAAATTATGTTAGTTTCAGGTGTAGAACAGAATGATTCGATATCTGTATACGAGATCTGTCCCCAAAGTATTGGCTGAGCAAACTGTTTTTATTATATTGACATTGGCTTGATACTTTGGGGACAGATCTCGTATGCTGTGAAATGGTCAATCACCACAATAAGTCTAGCTAACATGTCACTATTGTTACAAGAACACTTGCTCTTTCTTATAGAATGATGTTTCTGATGTCCTTACTTCCTGGCTCTTGCAGAGAGGGCCTGCATCCCAGTTAGGACAGTGCAGAAGAGGACAAAATGTGGGATTGGCCTTCCTTGTGCCTCAGGAATAAGCAGTAATATCTCACCCGTGATTCAGTCATCAGCCCAGACAGTTATACTTCCGCTTTTCATCTGTGATTCTGATGGATTTCGGTGTCTGCATTCAATGTGTCCCTGCGACCTGGAGGCCTGGGGCTTGTCCCAGGCAGGATTCCAGGTCCCTGAGGAATGAGGGGCACAACTCTCACCTCACCCTGAATTGCCCACAGGCTCTTTCCACAGTTTCTTCCTACCCGGAGGGCACCCATCACAGGCGCACACTTTCCATGGACATTTGTCCAGGCTTTTGCACCAGCCACTGTCCTGGGCCCCAAGGATCCAAACGTGGTTAAGACAGAGTCCTTGCTCTCAAGCAGCCAGTGGGGGAGGCAGAAAGGAAACTGAGCCAGACTAGCGTGATAGAGAAAATGCATAAGGCGGCACACGGAAGGCTGGTGGGGAAACACGTGAATGGGGTCTGGAGGGACAAATGAAAGAGTTCATTGGGGGGACAAGGCAAGAAGACTCGTGCAAGCCACAGGTGTGTGGAATAGCCTGGAACAGTGCGGGCGTGGAGGGCCCTGTCCTCCAGCCTGAGTCTGGACTTGACAAAGCTGTTTGCTATTGGTCAGAACAGCAGAGGGAAACTACTCAAAGATTGTTTAAAAGAAAAGTTCCGTCATCAGATTTGCATTTTGAAGGGGAAAGACGCACCGGGAGCAAGATAGAGGCTGGATCAGAGTTGGAGTGGAGGTTTGCCAGGAGGCTACCTCAGCGAGAGGTGACGGGGCCAGGGGGAGCTGTTGGCGGTGGAGATGGAGGAGGCGGACGGACAGGCTGGGCCAAGATGCTGGGTAGCTGTGGCTGGTGCAATCGTGCGGTTACGTTAGGGAGAAAGAGCATCCCAGGAGACTCTCAGATTTCTGGCTTGGTAGGAGTCATTGTGGGAGAAGGGATCTAGCCATGGAGGGGATTTGGAAGACAAGCTGTGTTTGGGGCGGGGGGTACCTGAGAGCCTGAGGCACGGCCAGGTGGAAAGGTTGAACAGGCGTCCAGGTGGAAGGCTAGGCGACTTCTACCCGTGTGTCCCCGCTTGCAAGTCCCATGTCTCCCCAGGAGTTCAGCCTTGGAACCCGTGACCTGGAAGCTGCTGGTGGCTGCTCCTGTCAAGGTTATTCTCATTTAAACCCTTTTTTCCTGTTGGCACGTGATGTCATACTTTTCACTCCTTCCTTGGAGTGGAAATGCAGAAAGTGATCTTCACCTTCTAGAGGGGATTGAGACTCTTGCCTCTCTCAGCTCTGACACCTGCTACTGTTTCACTTGCAATTCAAGGGCTGTGTGACCACGTGGGTGCTAAACATGTGTAAGTGCGGGCGTGGAGAAACGACAGAAGAGAAAGGCTAGAATGTGACCCCCAGGCCAGGGTAGCAAAGACCTGCAGGCTGGGGTGGGGAAGCCAGAGTGAGTTTCTGAGTTAGGACCATGGTGTGTGCCCCAGGATGACGGTGCCACCCTTCCTCTAACATGTAAGGCTCTGCGGCTCTTTCCAAGCCTCCTTCCTACCATTCACCTACCCCAGTCCACCTTCTGGGCTTGTCCTATTCTGCCTTGTCTAAGGTCACCTAGTTTATGTGCAGTGGAGCCAGGCAGAGTACGTACTCTCCACCCTAAGGACTGGTCCCAACAGGGCGAAATGAAAGGACAGGCAACTCAACGCAGCCTTACCTGGCTCTAACAATGGGGTGTTCCACCTGGGAGGCCAGCCATTTGGAAAGAGATATTGGGGTGGCAGGTGTTCCGGGCAGCCCCTGGGAGCCCACCACTCCCTTGGGTTTCTGCTCTGCGGTCCCATGCCGGCTGCAGAGTGAGGTGGGAGCCACCTCCTAGTCCCTGCTTGTTTGCCAATTCATTCTCTTGCAAACAAATCCCGCTTTGTAATATTGTTGTTGTAATGGGAAAGAGGTTCATCTCTTTCCAATTCTGCAATGTGGACAGACTTTTAAGGGATCTGTCTATTTTCAGTCACATATTAATATGCTGCCTGACACAGTTCCAAATGCAGTACCTTCTGCTCCAAATTTTGGGCCATTTTACTTAAGGGAGAGGGGCGGGGAGAGCAGAGGTAATATTTCACTTGTTACATGTTCCGATGAGGCAAGCTTAAAAGGACTTGTTTTGGCTCAAGACAATACCTGAGGGATTTAGACAAGATAAAAGTCCAGAGCTTTTATTCATGAAAATGTGCTCAGCAGAGCTGGTAAAAAGTGTGTGTGTGTGTGTGTAAACCTCTGCAGGCATTTACATTTAAAGTTGTTGAGATCTCAAACTACCCCTCCTTGGGACAGCAACATTTCCTAACTGGGGAGGTGAGTAGTCTCAGTGACGTGCGTGGCTTCCTTTTTATCTGGGGACAGCGACGGCCTGTGAAGGATCAAAGGAAGTGGTAGGACATTGTCGCCCATGCTCTTGCAGCTGGCTAGTGCCACATTTTCCAACATCTTCCCGTGTTCCGCAAAGAGGTGCAGGCTAAGCCCCTGCTGGTTAGAAACCATCCATCGCAAGGTTTTGTTGATGCTTAATCTTCCTAATCCGTGTGATGCCATGGTATTATCTCACTTTTAACAGATAGAAAGACACAGCTTGTCTTTGGTGGGCAGAACAGTCAGAGTTAAGCTGTTGGACCAGGAAGACCCCAGAGTTGTGCAGCCACCTGCCACATTCCTGCATCTGCTGGGCTACATGTTCTTCTTCTGTCAGTCCCGGTGGGGTTAGGAATTGGCGCTGCAACCCAGAAAGCAACATTGAAATGTCCTTAATGCTCTGCCCTGAAACCCTAACATTTCAACCTTTTATTTTTAGATTGCATTTCTTGATTTATTTCCCCCTTCCTCACATGGAAACCTAGTGACTTTCAATGACCATTAGCTGAGAGCGGATATGTCTACATACCCGGGGGCTTAGATGTGCTTTTTACGTGCAGAGCATTCTTTGTGTGTGTTTCCCAGGCTTTCCCTTGCCTACGTGATGCTACTTAAAAATCTGCTCTGTAATCTTAACACTCTGGGTCTCATTTGCTTTCCAACCGTGGGGCTTTGGATCCATGTGTGGCCTGCCCATCTATGTATTATTCATAGACACACCTGTTCTCAAGTAGGAAACCAAAGAGAGATTAATTCATTTTTTTAATTGAAAAAAGGAATCACAGCTCTGATTTGTAAACCCGCCACCCCCTCCGCTCATGAGTTATTCCGGAAGCATCCCTGGAAAGCTCTTTTCTCCCCAGCAAGAGGAGGCCTGCCTTCTCTCTGAAGAGGACCTGAGAGTCCTGCCCGAGGAGCCTCTGCCCCAGGACACGTGTCCGAAGTCCCTGATGTTGTCCAGTCTTGATCTCTTTGCCGGGCGGGAGTGGTGGAGCAGCGAGAGCAGGACTACAGCATCGGAACAAGTTTTAGGTTCATGTAAGAAACACCCAGAATTTGAAAGAGGAAGCATGTTGTATCCTCTGAGAACTTTGCAGGGCTTCCATTATTGTCAGACTTTCGGCCTTGCTGTTGTGGATTAGTTTTGTTCCTAAAATTATCCTTAAGAATATTTGAAGCTATCTTCTGGCTGAGGGTTATTTCTAAACTTCTAGCATGTTCTTATAGTGTGTATTTGTCTTGGTTGTATTGGCTTGAATAGCGGCCCCTCCTACGGTGGATATTTCTCCCAGAATGAACCAGCTGCTATTTTGATTCAGAGAAATATGGCAAATAGACATGGTCTGAGTGGGCAAGAAATTCAGGAAATCGCCTGGCAGGACATCGCTATTTTGAAGTTAACAAAACTACAAAGGTGTTTATGATGTTATAACCTGGTTTAAATCATTGAGAGTGTGGCTGCCAGGATTAAGACAAACTCTACCACGTATTGGTCAACTGACTTCGAACAGGTTATTTAATATCTCCAAGGCTAACTAATCTCATCTGGAGAAAGCAAGAGATACAGTCAGATGAGACGCAGAGGAAGGGAGAGAATAAAAGATTAAATAAGAGAGTTATATGTTAATGTCAAGTACCCTCGGTAAGTGTTAGGGATTGTATTATTACGATTGAGTTTGTGAACCAACATTTAAAGGCAGAACACTGACTGCGGGATGGTCTGACATGTAGATAGATGCACAGGGTGGTTTGTATTGCAGGCAGCCATCTCCATGGCAACCACAGTGCCCTCTACTTAGCAGGTCCCCTGGCAAACCACCCAGGGCACCATTTTGCTTATAGCTCAATGATTCCCTGGTCCTTCCAGATGCTTTATGGATAAGGACGAGGAAAGGTTTTCTTCCTTTTAAATAAGAATAATTTTTATTCATTTTAATTATGTAAGGAGTGCATGAATATATTCTCATTTTAAAAATTGAAACATTATAGATAAAGCTGAAGTCACCTTTGAACACCATCTCCAATCATTCCCGCCCCAGAGGTAACTCTTATCATCAAGTTGATGTGTCGCCTACTCATTTCATCATGCATTGAAAGATCCATAGGAAAACAATTACTATTGTTCAATATGCTAAGATGTTCTTACCTAGGTTGTCATATTGTATGTTATTCTGAAGCTTGATTTTTGCTCACTCATAAATAGGTTTTGAAGCTAATTGAATTACCAGTGGACTAGTGAGGTTTGGCAGAATTTGCTGTGTCTTCACAAAATAAAGTTTTGTTTTGTTTTCTGTATAAAATAATAGGTTTGGAAGATCTTTCTACATAAGTACGTATAGTGCATTTAGAAACTTCTGTACGTGGGTGTATGTGTGTATTACGGGTGAAGGAATTTGTTGCTGCAAAGGTGCTACAAATATCCTCAAACCTACCTTCTAAACACATAGGTCTTTTTTGGGGGAAGATATGGAGATGTGGAATCACTGGATGATAGTGTATAAACATTTTACACTTTAATTGATATTGGCAAGCTTTGCAAGGGGACCGTACCAATTTACAACCTTATAGTGTATGGGAATATCTTTTCTCCTATACCCTTTAACATTTTTTCTAACTTAATAGGTTAAAAAAAATCACCATGTTTGAATTTCCAGTTTTCTAATTACTGAGCATTTTTGTTATACGCTTTGGGGCCAAGTTGGTATTTATATTTTATAGATTTTATTTCATAAAATTTTACATTTAAATTTTTGTGGATTAGTATTTCTGTCTTTAGAATATTTTTCTTTTCATTTTTAAAAAAGATTTTATTATTTTAAGAGAGAAGGGTAGGGAGAGAGTCAGAGAAGGAGAGAGACATCAATGTATGGTTGCCTTTCACCTGCCTCCAACTGGAAGACCTGGCTGGAGACCTGGCTTGCAACCTGGTTATGTGCCCTGGCTGGGAATCAAACCAGTGGCTTTTGGGTTCTCAGGCTGGCGCTTTATCCACTGTGCCACCAGCCAGGCCTTAGAATATTTTTCCATTAGGTTGTTTTGCATTTTCTTTTTGACCTGTAGAAGTTCTTTATATACTCTAGATAGCGATCCTTTGTTGCAAAGATTTTCTTTTTGTCCTTTTATTTTGTGTATGGTGTCTTCTGCCACACAGAAATTCTTGTGTTTTATATAGCCAGGTTTATGTTTTGTTTTGTGTCTTGTTTAGAAACCCTTTTTGATACCAAGTCATAAAAAAATCTTTATGCATCATATTCTAATGTTGCTTTACATCTATACTGTTAATGGGAGAGGTTTCTAATGCCTTAGCCCCCTTGCAATTACCTGTACAACCCAAGTTAGGAGGACGAGCCCCAGACATGAGCCTCAGAAACGGCCCACCGCCCTTGCTGGACTTGAGTAGTCCCAACAGTTTCCAGCAGAGGGCAGTGTCTGAGCAGGTCTGCCTCCCTCTCTGTTGGGGAGCGCAGGGGTTCCCTGACTCACAGTAGAGAACATTTTAACTGCTCTAAAATTAGCAAATTCCAGTGAGAAGGGACTATGTCTAATCAAGGAAAAGTCGAGGAGCAAAGTCTGTTGCTGAATGTGCTGCACAGTAAGAAAGAAAACAGGCCGCGCGGAAAAGTGCCCCGGTGGACTCTGTGGGCTCCAAAGGCGTAGGGGAGAGAGAGCAGATCAAAGTTAGTCCGGATCACAGAGGATTTTCTTCAAGGGAAGCTTCACTATCTGCTTACGTCTGGTCCATGCACTTCAGATGAAAGCTGAAGTTTTACCGAGAAGATATTATTTGCTAGACAATCACCCGGCAGAGTGGAGACATGCAGTCCCCCAACTCATCCTTTTGATTTCATCAATAATCCAAGTCCTGTCTCCTTTTGGAAAAAAATAAAAGGAAGAAAGAAAGAAAGAAGAAGGAAAGAAAGGAAGAAAGAAAGAAACAAAGAAAGAAAGAGAGGGAAGGAAAAGGAAAGGGAAGGGAAGAAAAGAGAAGGGGGGAGGGAAGGGAGGGAGGAAAGACCAGTCAGTGGCCAGAGGCACAGCTGACAGTAGGGAAACTGAGAAAACAACAAACTGTTCAGGCTCCCGGCCTCTTCTAACCCCAGGAACACCCTGGGCTTGTAGTTCTGTTTTCTGTTGTTGCTTGGTTTAATACTATCAATGTGGAATGAACTATATCATTGTAAAACCAGAAGAATTTTGGCAGTGAAATACATAGACCCACATAAATATATTGATCTACATAAATTTGCAAACTTGAATCAGTCTCTCCGCTCCTGTGCTGGCTTCTCTCTGCTTCTCCCTGCTCATGTGCTCTTCCCTTTTCCCTGCGTTGCTTTGTGCCAGGGAGGCCTGTGAATGGGGTCAATGGGCTCCTTTGCTCAATGGTTTCTGGTTTGGATGGGCCCATGAGAAACACTTATAAGAAGAGAGGATTGAATATTGATTCTCCAGGCTCCCTCCCTGCTGGGCTGTAGTTGGCAGTGGCTTCGTTCCTCTGCAGACTGAGGGTAGTCCTACAGCTATAGGAATAATTAAACCACTCTCTCTTCTTCCCCTTCCATGGTTTGGGGTGTTAGAGCTTTCCAGATAGCTGGGGTGCTTCACCATCCTGTACTGACTTCTTCTACCCCTGCTTGCACCCTTAGAAATAGCTCCTTCATTTACTAATCTTTAATCACCTCTTATGAATATACTGTTTGATTCCTGCTCCATCCCTGACTAATACAGAAACCTAAAACTATCAGGATTATTCAACCTGAAATAGATTGCATACGATTAAATTTGTATTGTTGTTTTTCACTTTCTTTCCCACACAAATAATCTCCAAGCCCAGTGGTGGTTGCTGATCCTGCACCTTTCCTAGAGACAGAGCCACAAGTCATTGCCAACCTGTCTAAAAATGCCACTAACTGGGTTTATTTTCTGTAATTTGCTTGTATTTATTTATCAAAGATGTCTTCTCCCAGGCCCACAAAAATGTCCCATTACTATAAATACTTTCAATTCCATCCTAAGCTTTAAAGGCAAACAACCTGGAAGATGAAAGGATGGCAGGAACCAATTTGGATGCCTTGATGGTTTGACTAATTCATTAAAGGGATGATTGTAGAAAGTTGCCGGAGATGTAAATTGTGTTATACTCAGTCATCCCCTTCAGGGACAGAATTGCTGTCCTATAAACTAAATGGTCACAATAAACCACCACCCTAAGTAGGTGAGGCCATGTAATTTCCATTTATCCACCACGTGTACATAACTGAGCAACCTGGGCCCCGACACCATCCTTGCCCTTCTCCTTCCGCCTGTGGTAAAGGTGTGAATGAACAAAGCCCAGAGATTGCAATAGGAGGAACAGGACCCTAATTAACACATTGGGTAACCATGAATAACTGAGAGCTCTGGACACCTACTTGAATTGAACACTAAGTGAGCCTTAGTCACTGCAGACTGCCACTTGTCCTTCTTGGGTACACCACTTCTGCACTTGCAGCTAATGAGTGCTACCGCATTCCCAACCCGGCTGTCTCTTATTTTCAGTCCTTGTCTGGTGACCTAAAGACACCCTTGATGCCTTGTTATCCTCCTAGCCTGTATCCAATCTACCCAAGGCCTGTGGATTTCATCTGAGTTTGTCTCTCCAGCCTGCATTCCTCTCCCCACGTCCACCACAGGCTCTCAGTCAGAATCCCTTGGACCACTCTACTAGCCTCCTAACTGGTTTATCTTCTGTTGCCTGCACCCCCCTCTCCATGGCACAGAGTGGGCTTTACAACCTGTGAGCCTGTCCGTGATAACCTGCTCAGAACCTTTCAAAAACTCCCACTTCTTTTAGGGTGAAGACCCGAAGGTTTACAACCTGCCTACTGCGGTCTCCACCCACCACTCCTACAGCCCTCCCTCAGTCTTCCTTCTGAGCCTTAAACTTACCATCTCAGCTGGCTCATCCCTTTGCCTGCAGTGTTCTCAGTCCTATCAACACCTGTCTTTGCCTAGCGAACTCCTATAAGTCACTCCTATAAATCACGACTCAAACAACTCCATCCCCAAGGGAGCCTTTCCTGACCAGAGCCAGTCCAGGCTCTGTGTTACATGCTTCCCCGCCATGCTCACAGGTTTCAATTGAGAGAGAGATGCCCAGTGTTTGTCTTTGTGCACCTGGCATTGTACTGGGCATATAGGGCAATTTCAAAATAAAAGACTTGCTGACTAAGCACCAGCCTGTGAACCGAAAGGTCACCAGTTTGATTCCTGGTCTGGGCACATGTCTGGGTTGTTGGCCAACTCAGCTCTCCAGTTGGGGGCATGTGAGAGGCCACCACACATTGATGTTTCTCTCCCTCTCTCCTTCTCTAAAAATAAATTAAAAACAAACAAACAAACACCACCACCAGTCAGGGTTGCATCATTCCCTATAAACTTTCCAAATAAATAAATAAATAAATAAATGTCAGGATGCTGGGGCAGACAACCTGAAGATAGTACATACCTTTGAACTTTATACCTAGACTTCGGTTAAAATTCTGACAGTTGGTGTTTATATATCTAACTTGACAGGAAACTCTTAGGGAAATGCTAATGAAGGGTTGGCTCAGAAACTAACTCTCCTTTGTTCCAGGTGTTTGTAAGAATGTCCCTATAAAAGCCCCCATTTGATGATGTCAGCTGGAAGATGACGGCTAAGAGTCACTTCCCTTGCCGCTTCCCATTTTTTCCTGGTCCCCGTTCTCTTCCCCCAATAAACTCATGGTTTAATTCCACAGTGGTCTCCAGGTGAGATTTTTCTGAGCAAAGCTGACCTTACAATAAATACTTGCTGAAAGAATTAATGGGTGCAACTTTGCTCTTCCCTTTAATAGCAGTGAGTGGTGTTGGCACCTCCCCACCCTTAAGAAATGGAGATCTGAGGTCTGGAGAGAGATGGGTATAGTACTGATGAGAGTTGGGGAAATGGACTGCATTGTTTTATGACAGCCTGTGATTCTTTGATTTAAGGGCTTTTCATATCTTCTTGCATCTTCTGCCTGCGTAGATATTACCACCCATCTGCTCTGTCTTGTTCTGATATTACGGGGTTCATGCTCCCCCAGCCCCCAGCCTGTGACCACAAGAGCCCCTCTTCCTCAAGATTCTGTGCCATTGTTTACTCTTGGGCTGAAAACCTGGGCCTTTCCTTCCCAGCCATGCTTCTGATTAGATGCAATAAAACGTTTAAAAGCCAGTTGGTCTCCTGGAATTTCTTTCCTCCCACTATTATAGGAAATGCAAATGAAGGATTAAATTACAGGTAAGAGTGGTTTTGTTCAGAAGCTTGAGTTTTCAGAACTATCCCCAGGGTGATAAGATAGAAAAGGGAAAACCCAAGCACACAGGACAATCAGTTCCCCCAGAGTTCAGCTAAGATTGCAGCCTAAGTGATGTACAAGTGAGCCAGGGCCTGGAGAGGTTATTGTCTGTACCAATGCTTCTCAAACTTGAGCAGCATCAGCATCACCAGGAAGGCTTCCTAAACACAATGGCTGGGCCCCTCCCCTAAAGTTTCTGATTCAGTTGGTCTAGGATAGGGCCCAAGGATTTGCATCTAACACATTTCCAGGCCCTGCAGATGCTGGTGGCCTCTGGGGACACACTTTGAAATGCATTCCCTCACAAGTACTCAGATTTGGACGTGTATTCCAGTCATCTGGGATCTTGTGGAAGCACACACCCTGACTGGGGGTTGCTGCAGTGAGGTCCTGGTGCCCAGAGGTGAGACTCAGGAAAACCATCATCTGCTTGAGCCCTGGTCCTCTGTGACCAAGGCCTGTCCCTTCCTTTACGCCTTCCTGAAACATCAGGTGACCTTGAAAAAAGGTGGGTGCCAAGACCTACTGCTCTAACCTAAGTCTTTCAAGGGCTCCTTGGCCTGGGACAGGAATCCAATGAATCCAATGTCTATACGCCTGAGGCAGCTTCTGTCTGCACTTCAGAAGGAAACATAATCTTCCTTTATCTACCTTTGCTGAAAAGACCCTGGCCTGGAAAGCTGACAGGTGTGAAGAGGAAATATTGTGGAAGGGAAACACTGGCTGAATCGTGCTGCTGGGTCAGACAGGTGCAAAGTGCTCTCTCTTCCGAGTTGGGTCTCACTGAGGCTGTAACACAGTGGAAAGTCAACGTGAAAAAGAAAGTTTGCTTCTCTATCAAAGAACGGTGTGTTACAGCTTATGTACAAGCACGAGCCCTGGGTTTGGACATGGACTCAAAGCTTTAGATAAAATACCATTTGTAGGCTGCTTGGCACCACAATGCCTGGCACGTATGAGTGCATAATGAATGACAGTTATTGTTATTTTTTTAATAGGAAGAACTAATTATAGAGTCAGAATTCGTATCAAGAGGAAAACGGGCAGTTTGGTGGCCTGTAGATAAAGTGGCAGGACTGCTTTTCATGGGATTTCCTCTTCACCACCTAGCTCAGCGCCTGGCCCGTGGAGACACATGGCACACATTTGGTGAATGGGAGGGAAACTAACACCGATCTAGGTGGATTAGTAGAGGAATTTGATCTGGTGGGAATTGTCCAAAGGGAATTATGGAAACATCTAAGTTCTGTGTTTATTAGTTTTGCTATTACAGTGGTCCCTACTTCCCCCCCAACCTTTCCCCACCTCCACCCAGCCTCCCACCCCCCGGCAATCCTGCACCATTGTTCATGTCCATGGGTCATGTGCATTTGTTCAACACCAAATTCTTGAAAGTGGGGGTTCAGGCTGTAAATTGACTCTGTGTTTAAATGTATACAATTGCCCACTACCACTACTTTACAAGGTTATTATGATAAGTATCCGACAATGTGAAAGTGCTTGGTTAATTGTAAAGCACAAATCAAGTATTACCTACTTAATTAAAAATGGATCAGTTACCTAAAAGATCCTTCGGGTTGTGGCAACTTTAATGCTGAGGCCGGAAATGAAAGTTACCAGCCCTCAGGTTTTGATATATTGGCTTTGTCCTTTGGGTTGGCCCCTGTATGCTAGAAAAATCTCTTGACTTTATATTACTTGCTAAATGGGATAGGAGCCCCTTCAGAAGGCCCGAGTAGAGGTAGGCACGCAGGTAAAGCCATCCGAGAAGGGCTTACCTTGGTTGATGAAACGGGGAGCCTGTGAGCAGAGCTGGCAAGGAACTGCACTCGCATCTCCCTCCCCCTGTTCTCTGCAGTCTAATGCATCTCATTTATTGTTAATGTTGTTTCCACTGGCTCCTTTGCAAATAGTCTGAATAAAACATCAGGGAGTGGGGGCAGTGCTCTCCCTCTTCCATTACTGCCTCTATCACATTCCTCCCCTTCTTCTCTTTCCTCATACCCCTTCTCCCTTCATTACTCTGATTAACAATCTTGATCTAATTGGCTTGTCATGAAGCAGCCAAATAGTACGCCAGGGCTCTTGCAGGGACCATGAGGAAAACGACTCAGGCAGGCCCAGCATTGATTTTTCAGTTTTTTGTTGTTTCCCTGGATGGGTGGGGGCAGAAAAAGCAAAGAGTGAATTTTTAGCCTGAGAGAGGAGATCTGGAAATAAAGTAGAGGCTCTGGCCCTCCCGGGGAACTGCCTTGGTTGACAGGTTGGCACACGCTCAGCCTGGAGATGTAAGGCCAATGGCTGCCACTGCGGAGAATACCGACCTGGCTCCCGAGGGAGACGTTTGCGTAATCCTGAGACAAGGCAGATTAGGAAAAGCGCAAGGAGGAAGACGTGCGCCTGGCGTGAGTCTCAATCCACACATACAGCTGCATAAAAAATACAGCTCTGGTACTTTCTCTCCTTTAACTTCTTTACTGACTGCCCTGATTCTTAGAGCAACCACGTCCTTGTTTTCCTTATAGCTTTATCACTAAACGGGGCATCCCTAAGATGCTATAATTTAGCCTTGCCATTAAAAAACAATTTGCTGTCTTTTAAATCGTTTTTAACCTATAAATTCCACCCAGACTCCCTCTTATTTTTATAAATTTTCTGTTTAAGAACCTGAGCTTTTTAACCAGTAAAGTTTCTCACGGTCTGAATTTTGCCGATTGCTTATTCAAGAAACCATGGAATATGTTCCTCTGAGCTCTGCATTTCCTGAAAATTGGTAGCTGGAGCCAAAGTCTTGATTAAACTTCAGTTTGATCCCTCGGGCAAGATTATAGATGGTTGGTGTGTTTTTCCTCAGGAGGCACAGAAATGTCTAAGTGACTCCCTTTTTGTGATTGATGTTAACAATTGTTGATGGTCAAGTCCTAAATCCATTAATTCACTGGGGGTTGCAAAACAGTGATATTCTACATCATTTCTTTTTTACTTATCAGCTGGAATACTTTCATAAAAGCATGGCTTCCCTCATCTATGATTTGGTTACTCAGTGCTACAATTCATGAGGGAAAAGCAGGTTAAATGCTTGATTCTTTGTCTTTATCAGTTTTCAAGATAAAACTGATAAAACTGAATTAGGGCTTTTCATCCTCCAATAGTGACCAACTAGGTTTTTTTTCTCAAATATCATTAGGAATGCGTGGATTTAAACATATTTGATGGATTTAAATACATTCCTGGAATGATTGTCCTTACTGAAATACAGATTGTCCCATCTTTGGCAGTGGGTGCTTCTTCTGTTGGCTCCTGAGTCCTGCTGAAGTGACCCTAGTAGCCTTTGATACCTTCCCTGCTATTTGGAATGAGAAAGTTCTCCCTGCTCATCAGATGCATCTCCTGCCCCAGACCTGTAAGCAACCATTCCTCCAAGAAGCCCTGATTTCTTATAGTGGAATATGATGCCTGAGATGCTCATTGATAACTTATTATGATATTAGTCATTCTTTGTAGTCCCTTCAGTGGACAGAACTAAAGGGTTAGTAGAAGGAACATCTACATATAGTCAGTTTTGCCATAACACTTGCTTTATAAATGCAAATTGGTTCAAACACAATTGGTATGTTAAGGAACCATTGGAGGCCAACACAAATTCTGCCTTTGTCTATGGGTAATTTTCTACAGGAGAAATTAGGTGAAGCCGAACCAAACTGTGTAAGAATATGCAAAACACCAAAAAAGAAAAAAACAAAACAACAAACAAACAAACAAACAAAAACTGGAATAGGCTTTTCCACAAAGAGAAAACATAATCTATTACAAAGACCTTAAATCGAAATTGCCAAATCCTGCAGAAGTGGCACCTTTCGCTGCTAGGAGCAGCTGGTGTGGAGGTTTCGAACATCACTTCAGTTTGCAGAGTTTTCAGCTGTTAAGTGCAAGTACAGATGAGAAAGCAGCAGAAAGATTTCCAACAATGACACTGAAGGCAGCTATACAATGGATGACATTTTCGATTGCGATGAAACCAGTATCTATTATAAATGCATGCCTCAAAGGGCTTCCATCTCAAAGGCAGAAAAATGACCCAGATTTAAGGCTATAAAAAATCCCATCAATGCTCAATAGAGGACGATGAGCCAGCCACCCACAGCTGGCGTTACAACTTTCTGCCCAATTTCAGGTGCAGCTCCGTCTGGTGCCTCTTGGTTGGTACCTAACCAGCCACAGCCCTTCCAGTGTCCACTTCCACAAACTTCAGGCCTTGTGCAAGGCAAGTGCCCTGGTTACTGCAGTGCTGATGTGTTTTTCACTAGTTAGCATGTATAGAATTGTGCTGCCATCTTTGCAAAGTTTCTATCCTTTTCAAAAATTTGTCACTGATTAAGTTTTTTTTAAAAGATTTTATTTATCATTTTCAGAGAGAGGGGAAAGGAGAGAGGCAGAGAGGGAGAGAGACATCAATGTACGGTTGCCTTTCACTTGCTTCCAGCTACAGACCTGGCTGGAGACCTGGCTTGCAACCTGGTCATGTGCCCTGGCTGGGAATCAAACCAGCAACCTTTGGGTTTGCAGGCCGGCACCTTATCCACTGTACCACTAGCCAGGGCTGATTAAGTTTTTGAATGTTGTGCCCTTACTCCCCTTTTCATCATAGGCTGTGTGGTTTTTATTGCATGATTTTTCACACTACAGTGATATTTAGGAACATATATGTCATATTCTAAACACACACACACACACCTCATGAGTTCATATGGATACTTTCAATTCAATTGCAGGATTATACAATTTTTGCTTGACCTCATCTGTAGCATATTTGTATCTCCTTTCTTCCATACCCCAAATCTTGGTTCTTAAAGATATAGGAGATGATAGAGTATCCCAAAATTATTCATTGGCTTTATCCTATCTTAAACACACACACCAGAATAACAAAGAAAATCAATCACCACCTAGTAATTACTGAGAACTCTCCCAGAGAGGAGCCCTAACTGGTCACTTTCAAGAGTTGGTAGGCTAAAGACCCCTCTGGGGTCCCTGGAGACCCCCTCACCACTATTGGTTGGGGCAAAGCCCCTTCTAGGTTCAGTTGTTCTTTTCAGGTTGGCCAGCTTGCTTTGTTAGAATCCACACATACACACACACCCCGCCCCCACTGCTTCTCTGGCTCACAGGCTGGTATCCTGCAGATGTTGAAGCTTTTGGTGGTTTGCCCAGCCTGTGTTTTAGAGTTCATGGGGAGACTGCATCAGTAAACTGTTGTAAATGTTGTCCATCAATTTTAAATTGTTTGTCATCTAGATGTTCTGTTTTTATGTAGGAATTTTAAGAGAGATTTAAAGACCAAGTCACTGTCACTGCTATCTTTCCAGAATCCTTCCCTGAAAACTATTTTTTCATAGTTCATCTTTAAATATGAACATTGATCTTTTTATAAGTACAAAGATGTTTTAAATTATTATTTAGTCAAGTGTATTTGACTTTTCCCCGTTGTTTTTATATTTAACAAGGCCGTTGTCATCTAGGTGTTAAATAAAAATCTTTTTACAATTTCTTACTGTAATTTAAGTTTTATTCTGTACATATTCCTCTCTTACCCATCTCACCCTTTAGAACATTATTTTGTAAAATGCTGTAGGAGGAATGTCTTAAATTAATTCTTTTTTTTCTCAAACACAAAACTTCCCCTCCTTCATTTATTGAATTTGTAATTATTACTTTATTATAGATCAATTACAAATATCAAGGTCTATAGAGAATTTTTTCTTGATATGTCTAATTTTGTAGCTGTACCAAACTGCTCATTTATTTTAGCTTAACAGTCCATTTTAATGTCTAAGGCATATTCCTCTTCACTATTTTTCTTTTAAAAGTTTACTTGTCTTCACCTACATTATTCCTTAATGAATTCCAGCAGTGTAAAAGCCCAAAGTCAATTCTGTGGGTAGCCCTTTCATTCTCTATCAATTTTCTTTTTAAAAATGTAACCACATCTGCTTCTTGACCTCTCCCAAATACGTAACATCCCAAGAGGTGCTGTTCACGGCTGTATCTGAGCACCAGTTGGCAAGGCTCCTGCCAGCTTCTCAAGCCTGGGCAAACGATTTGGGGAGAAGGTTTAGGGCCTGACATTAGACCTGCTCAGTAGGACCGTGGGAGGACCGTTGAGCTGGGGGATAGCATTGGAAAGTTAGTTTTCACTGAGGCAAATAAGCCTTCCCGTGCCAAGAGACTTAACTTTTCCAGCGGTGATTTAAGAAAGTGATCAAGGTTGGTAGGTCCAAGATGGAAAAGAAGATCTATCCACAGTTTAAAAATAAAACAAGCCCTGGCTGGTAGCACAGTGGTTAACGCGTCGGCCTGTGAACTCAAAGGTTGCAGGTTCAATTCCCCTGCCAGGGCACATAACCAGGTTGCAAGCCAGGTCTCCAGTCAGGTCTGTGGCTGGAGGCAGGTGAAAAGCAACCATACATTGATTCTCTCTCCCTCTCTGCCTCTCTCTCTTCCCCTCTTTCTAAAAATAATAAAATAACATCTTTAAAAAATAAAAAAACAAAACAAAACAAATAAACGTGCGCACGCGCACATGCACACACACACACACACACAACCAGAACCAAGCTTCAGTGCAAAACCAATGCTTTCTACATCCAATAACACACACACTTTTGCAGGATAGCTACGTGGAGCTAGGACTCTGTTATGAAGCCATGAAACAGAACAGAGCTAATGGGATCGCAAGGAACACTAATCCGTGATCTTGATCTCTCATGGTTGCTGAAATCAACTGACTCGCATAATTGCAGCCAACAGCAAGGAAACGCATTTGCATTCTGGAGTTGATGTTTTCTGCATGGGGCTTCAGCTCTGACCTTGGGAGGTGAGGGCTGACACTTATAAATCCTTCTCTTGCCTTCCTGAGACAAAACAAAACAAAACAAAATGAATCTGCCCAAGAAGTAGAATGCAAAGACTCCCATCTTGTAAAATATTCTGGAATATCTCATATAAAACATCAGCTTTGGATGAAATTCACTAGACTTAATCTTACATACAGCCTATTGTTTAAGGGGATAGAAGGAGTCAAATAGTAAAATTCAGCCTTCGGGATGATGCAGCGATATTAACCAGGCATAAGCAGCTCACGTCTGTTGGCAGTGAATCCTCTAGTGACACTGTCCCATCAATCTTTTCGTGTTGTTTCTGTTTCCAGCGGTCGGAACCCTCAATGCACCTGCGAGAAAGCATAGTCACTGATTCTGTTAACATGTTCAAATTCAGAGCTTTGAGGACGGTTAAGGATGACCACTTCCATCTCCCTCATTTTACAGGCCTGGAGTCCTGGAGAGGGACTTGATCATGCAGTGTGTCTGCTGAAAAGCCAGGCCTGCCAGGTCATGGCTACGAAGTGGCAGCTGCATCTGCAGATTTCACTCTCTTCATTTTATAAATGGGTGAATGAAGCCAGTAACAGGGAGACTGTGCGGACAAATTATCAAGGGGTATCGTGTGAATTCTACAGGTCAGAAAAGGCTGCTCCTTGGAAGGACCCAAGCATACATGGGGTCACTTTTGTATATACTGCCCATTAGTTGCTCTCAGAAAGTACAGTTTCTTCAACACCCACAAATAAATAAATAGTGCATTTTTATTATCTAAAGAAAACACTAAGGGATGATTTTAAGCTAGGAGGGCTGCATTAACACCATAAATAATGTCAATACATTGCTGGGAATACGAATTAATTGATGTTTAAATAATAAAAAGGACTATCAATTATAAAACATTACCACAAATTACTTGCTGAACAAACAGCTTCTTTTGCTATTATTAATAATTCTAGCTACTGATTTTCTATAATTGTGGACCACAGTTTTCCTTTGGATGAACAGCTGAGCAGACTTTCAATGCGAAGTCCAGTTGCTATTCACACCAATAAAAGTCGCCCAGTGCCCCTGTCCGCTTCCACTGACCCTTCAAAACGAGCTTGCTTCTCAGCCTCCATTCTCTGCTGTCGGCAAAACATGGGAGAAACAATGGCTCAGTGTTTGTTCATTAAGGTTAGAACTAGCTTTTGTATGAAAATAAAACATCCAAGAAAACACGTGAGGTGATGTTTTCTGTTTCCGTGCAGGGCCAGCTCAGTTACAGTGGATGCAGAGCTTGCCAGCTAGCAGATGGTGGGGAGCAGTGACTTATCAGGAGGTCCGGGCCTGTAGTGTAGATCAGAATTCAGGTCCCTCCTCTTCAATAATCTCAAGGCGTGATTTGGGGCAAATTATTTAACCAGTTTGAGGTTTTATTCTCATAGGCAGGTAGACTGCTCCTTGCCATTTATTACTTCACAAGGAAATGAATGAGGATTACAGCTGGCTTATAAATCCCAAATAAGACTTCAGATAGATGAAGAGAAAACCTTTGCTCTACCTTTCCCATTTAAAACAAGTTGTCCTTGCCCTGGCTGGTGGCACAGTGGATAAGAAACCAGCCCGCATACCCAAAGGTTGCTTCCTAGCCAGGGCACATAACCAGGTTGCAAGCCAGGTCTCCAATCAGGTCTGTAGCTGGAGGCAGGTGAAAGGCAACCATACGTTAATGTCTCGCTTCCTCTCTGCCTCTCTCCCTTCCCCTCTCTGTAAAAATAATAAATAAAATCTTTTAAAAACTACATTAAAAAATAAATTAAAATAAAATATGTTGTCCATTAGCTCCCGGGCTAATTAGGATTCGATCAACTATCTATCTTGTGTGAACAGGGCACAAGGAACAAAGGTACGGGCCCTGGGAGTTCCTTACCCTCCTGAGCCCCATGAAATGCACAGGGAAAGTCGAGACCTGTCACACAGACAGAGCTGCACTTACTGAGAGCCCCTGGAGGGCAAGCACCATACTCACACAGTAGATGGTTTTTCTCATCCAGTTTTCTCAGAAACCTTATGAGCTGTGCCACTTTCGTCCCCCTTTTTTTTTTTTAAAGATTTTATTTATTTCCAGGGAGAGAGGCAGAGCAGGAAAGACATCAGTGTATGGTTGCCTTTCACCTGCCTTCAACCATGGACCTGGCTGGAGACCTGGCTTGCAACCTGATTATGTGTCCTGGCTGGGGAATCGAACCAGTGACCTTTGGGTTCGCAGGCCGGCACCTTATCCACTGTGCTACCAGCCAGGGCTTCATCCCTTTTTTACACATAAAGAAACAGGGACACCAAAAGGTTAAGGCCACAGAGCTAGCAAATGACAGAGCCAGGATATCAACCCAGAAGGGTTCTTCACCACACTGCTAAACTGTCACACGCACAATTCTTTCTCTTGGGGTGGGCTTCTGCCTGCAGCCCGGCCTCCTTTTGTTTCAGTAACCTGGATTTAATTTAGAAGGCAATTAATTGTCTCATGTCAAAATGTCCTTCCAAGCAGAAAGCTCCATTTCCTCCAGAAACTCTCCATAGCGTTTATAGTGAAACTAGTTAGTGCAGCCTATCACTACCAGATCCAATAAGCAGAGACAGGGATTGAATCTCTATGGGTGATTTATTTAGATGGCTGGTGATCTGAGAAGATGGTGGGTTTGTGCCCTAAATAACCATCTTAAAATCTTTTTTAAACCAATCTTTTTTTTTTTTTTTTTTTTTTAATTTTATTGTTGTTGTATTACATCCAATCTTTTTTACAAGGAGAAGAAAAGGATCGGTAAGGGGTTTGGAATTCATGGGGAAAGTTAATCAGATAAAAGCTGTAGCATTCTTCCATCTGTGCCCTGGGCAGTGGACTGTAGGCCTCTCCCCCAGGAGTACAATGGCTCAGGTACCATCCTGATCACCTGCAGTCCTCCTGAAGCACAAAGGTGGAACTGCTTAAGGTCTCCTAGGGTCAAGGTGGCTCACACTTTCAATGCCTGAAACAATAACTTATTTACGTGCATTGATTACTAAGTTTATTAATTACTACCTGAACTAAAATTTTCAACTCTTAAGTCCCCCTCTCCCCATCAACAGCACCCTGGGCCCACCTTACCTGGCTCTCAGCTTAGTGACCCCATATAGCTGGGAGCTTTTGGGGGACAGGGACAATTCATCGTTGGGTTCCCAGACCCTTCCCCAGCATTGGACACTAGTAGATAAAACTTTGTATGTCTCTCTTTCTCTCACACACAAATCCAACAAACACACAAGGACTAATGGCCTTCAGCTGCCGAAAGTTCCAGAATGCCTCTCCAGAACTTCATAGTTTATGATCTCTTCTTCCCTCTGACCAATGGCCCTTTCTATACCTACCCCTCACAAATGGCTGCAGGGGTAGAGGTGAGAGAGAATGGCTGCCACTGTAATTCTGGCTTTGTTTAAACAATAGTGTGGGGGTTCTGGTGCCTCTTAACTCACCCCTTTTCTATACCCCCGACCCCCGGCACTTAATATTTTTCCAGGCCCTTGCTCCAGGGGACTGGGTGGAGTGGCAGTGGATAGAGTCCATTTGAGCAAAAGGATGTTTCTCTCTGCTCAGTTACACCCTCACCCACTGGCTGTGAGCCACCCCATCCTGCTAACCACACCGCCCTACTTTGAAAGGTGACTGCAATAAAACAGGAAATAAAGAGCAGAAAGTCCATATTCTTTGGCTGATCAGTCTTTGTAATAAATGCTACAAGGTGGAACAGAAATAAATTTATGAACTATCTGAGCTGCAATTCCTTGATTTCAAAGTAATCCAATTGTGGGGAAATGTCAGTTTCAATTGAAGAGGAAAACAAACTTCAAGTTGCTGGCTTTCCCCAACCTGAGCAATCACTGAGCACATAAATGTGGTAATTGTTCGGGAGCTCCAGCAAGACCTGTGCTGGGCTCACCGGCTCTGTGTTTGCCTGCAGACTGTGCAAACCTGTGGTTCCATCAATATGCTCAGGTTCTCACCTGCTCTCCAGCGCCCCCTCCTGGCCACTGTGGACGGGGTATTGATATTTCAGCCCAGGGTAGTCAGTCTATTGTACTTAGGCTTCAGGAGGCAAGAGGAAGTAGGAGCCACCCTCAGTCTCAACAGCAGAAGCCGGACTGGTTCCATAGGAGGCCCCCAGGGCCAGAAAGTCCGTCTGGATCAATGGGAAATGAGTCAGAGGGAGAGCTGCCAGGCCTGGCACCTCTCAAAGGCTGCTTCGCATGGACTTGCCAAGGTTGCCAAGGCCTTTGGGCAGAGTGGCCTGGAAGGCCCAGTAACCAGCTGCAGGAAAGGCAACGTTCTGCTCCCAGGCATAGCTCACCCAGGGAGACCAGGAAATGACAATGACTCAAAATGCCCTGGAATCTTGCTTTTGCTCACTCTCTGAACATCCAGTACATATGTGGTTCAGCTTTTATTCACTCATCTACTGTGGGATTGTCTGAAATTTCTTGGGCAAAAATGTCTCTCCTTTGATTGTTAATTAGGTAAACTCTTCATACTTTCTTATAAATTTCTTATCAATTCTTTGCCTCTTTTTCTCACAGTATTCTGCACAATTGATCACACCCTTTTTTTAGAGCCCTCTCGCTCTTTGCTCCCTAGACACTGCCTTCCCTCATGTCTCTTCCTCTTTGCTGCTCTTTGGTCTTGATGGCTCGTATTTATGCATCCTTGAGTGCTGACCTCTCCAGAGTTCTGTCCTCCACATTCTTGCTTTCCACTCTCTCCATGAGGGTTCCTATCCACACCCACATAGGTGCTCATTTATGGTCCCGCTGAGACCTCTCCCAAGTTCTAGACCCATGTATATTGAACTTGGCCTCTTAGACAACTCATAGGCACCTCGAATTCAAAGTAACTAAACGTAGCATTTTCCCCCTGTGTTCCCTAGCTCATCAAATCTCATCGAATAACTTACCCAAGGAAGAACCCCAGGAGACATTCTTAATTAACTTCTCTATAAACTATGTCATGGCAATTTTATTTTCTAAGTATCTTTTGAATCTCTCTGTTTTTCTCCATCTCCACCTTCATTATCATAAGCTTTCAGCTGACAGCTATAATAGTCTCCTAATTCATCACTCTGTTTCTAGTGTGCGTCCCTGCTTAGTTAGTAATGGTCTCAATAATGCTGCATGCAGAAGACCCTCAGTATCTCATTAAAAAAATGAATTTTTCTCTTATGGGTTTGTGAGTCAGCTGAGCAGATGTGCATCAGGCTGTAGCAGCAGGGGTGACTCTGTTCCATTTGTCTCCCATCTTCTCCTCCTCCTGGGCCCCCTGGGCTGGCCACTGCATGTGTTTCTCATGACAAGGCAGAGGTATAAGAGGGCCAATGGAAGTACTGTACTCAAAGACCTCTTAAGGCCTCAGCTAAGAAATGTAACACTATCACCTCTACCCACATGCTGTTGGCCAAAACAAGTCATATGGCCTGACCCAAGGTTAAAAGGAAGAGAAGCACACTTGGGCTCACTATGAGGCCATGGTAAGGGTCAGGATGCAGGGAGAAGAGAGCAATGGGGCCAAAAATGCAATCTATGACTGGCCTTCCCTAAGCTACCTTGATGCTAGATTTCTAACATGCAAATCTGATATGTTACTCCCCATTGTTTTTGAAAGAGTCTAATTCCATGATGTAGGCCCAATTTATCTCTCTTCTCAGGCCACCAATGGTTTTCCTCCGGCTGCATTGAATACCATTTATCTTCTAAATTTGCGTGATCTGTCTTACCTCCAAGTCTTTGCAAAGCTCCTCCCTTTGTCTGGAGCACTTCCTCGGCCTTACCTTACCCCATCACCTAGTCCTCATTCCTTACATCTTCTGGTTAACTCCACTTGCCCTTCAGATTGCTCTTTGTGTCACATCCTTCAAAAACTGTCCCTTATCCCATGATAGGACTGTCTGTCCTTAAGCCCATTTTCTATTCTGTGTACTTGTACCCATAATAATACTTACCCATCCTTATGGTAATTACCCAAGGATCGAGACTATTTTAGTCTTAGTGCTTAGCCATTGTACCTGGCTCATTGTACGTATCCATAAATAACTTTTCATGGGTGATTACCACATGGGGATCTGTCCATGGATATGAAGCTTAATGCTTTTGTTGTTGATGATGTTGTTTTATATAATCAAAAGATAACAAATAAACACTATGTAGCAACACTTATATGTATTGTAAAGGAGGAGACTAGGATGCTAAAAGAGAATGAAAAAGGAAACTAAATTATGTCCAAGGGCCAAAGGAGGTGTTTTTTTAGGAAACTGTGAACTGAGACCTGAAAGATAAGTAGGAATCTCATCAAGAAAGAGCTGGGGGAAGAGAGATCCTGGCCCAATGAACATCACGTGCAAAGATTCTAAGGCAAGAAGGGAGACAAGTTGCTATGGCAGTTGTGTAAGAAATAAAGGGCGCAAAAGGAGCGGTTGCCTTGTAAGAAAGGCTTCGGTGCTTTCAGGCTATGGTTCTGCTTGCCCTTTGTTAAGCTTTCTGTGGCATTAACTGTGGGTGCCCCCTTACTGAAGAAAAACCAGTACAGAACCAGGCTTAGGCCTCTCAGCTTCCACAGTCCCCAGCAGCCCGCAGCCCATCCTCTCCCTGGAGGGTAGAGAATGGAGCAGGGGTGAGGGGAGTCAGCACTCCTCCTATCATTTCTGGCCACCTTTCTCTCTGGCCTGGCTTCCTTGCTGTAACTTCTACAGATTTTCGAAATTAAAGTCATTACCTGTATAGGGAGCCTGCAATGCAAATCAAATGAGAGGCTGTGGCAGGCTAATGAAGGCCAGGGACCTGGCACTGTAATGAAGATGAACAACTCCGTTATAGGTAGAGGATGCTGCAGCTTCCTGTGCTGCTCGGAGCAGGAAGAGAGGTAAGTTCAGGATCTTAATGTGCTTTACAAAAGCAAGTAAACTGGAAATATATACCTCTATTTTTATCTATATCTATTTAACATGTATCTATTTATATCTGTGTGGCAAGGGGAAAAATAATATTCAGATGCCTTGGAGAGGCAGGGGACTCTTTTTACGTGGCCCAGTTTGTCAAGTTTCCACCATTTTCATCCAAGCTGCAGGTGATGAGATCATTAAAGGTCAGGGGAGGCTTGGAAGGGAAAGTGGAGAAGACACTTTGGAACAGCTGAACAAACATTCCCACCGAGGTGAAGAAGCAACACAGACAGATAATGCAAAATAAAAAAGATTTTGCCTTTTTAGGTGCAATCGCTCAATCTTATATGTTTGAAAAACGTAAGTAGTTCTGAAGTAAACTTCACTCCACATTTCTGTGACAGTTTTAGGAAGTCCACGTCAATATAGCTGATAGACTGTAATCCTCAGAATCTGTTTTAACTGGTTTTCAATTTAGGAACTCAGCGAGATTCAATGCTGGGCTCTGTTTATGTTTCCCGATTAATGCAGTGAGGTTCCAAGATCTTGGTTTTCCAGAATTTCAGTCATTCAAAGGATGCTAATGAGTGTGGCAATGAGGTGTCTGCATAGTGTGCTCCAGATTGCAGTCAAGATTGAAGCTCTCTGTGAGCTGACAAAAGGCAGGGAATTTGGGGATCAATTCTCTCCATTAAACAATTTCAAGAAAATCTTGGAGGCACAGAATTGGGAAACATTAACTTGAAAACCACTTACTTGAGGTTAGGTCAATTAAGCTGTTTTTTTTTGAGATCATCCTGTTTTGATGGTAGCTTTTGTTGGTCATTTCATGAAAATTCAGCCCCTGCTTTTATTGTCAATACGTTAATAGATTTTATTTTTATATCCTTTTATCCCAGCACATAATTCTTTATGTTCATAGATTAATATTGGGGGAAATTTCTTTGCCAAGTAATGATCCATGTAGTCATAATAAAAAATAAAAATTTTAAAGGTTTTCAGAGCCAGAAAGAATTATTGCAGACACAAGTGGGTCTATAACTGTGTTGTCCAAATGTTTCACCAAATTTATTAGCCATTTCAGCTCTTTCATGATTGAGAGTGAACCTCTTGGTAATTGAAGCCAGAAAATAATCTGTTGCAGGCTAGAGCTAAAAGTCATCTTAGAGATTACACAATCCAATTCATGCATTTAGAAAAGAGGAGACTGAGACCAGCTGATTGACAGCTTCTACCACTCAAAATCTTCTAGGTCATGGTCATGTCATTGATTTCATAAATAACAAACAGGATTCTTGATCCTTTTCATCAGTCTAAATTGCTTTTTAAGAAAGACTGAAACTAAAAGAAACTAATTTGCTTCAGATGATATAGGAGTCCTGGTAGAATTAAGATTAGAATTCAAGTCTCCCTAACACTCAACCTAGGACTAATTTCCATGTAACCCAAAAGCATCTATAAAATTGGGATAATAATATCTGCTGTATTGTTATGAAAAGTAAACAGGGTGAATTGTGTGAAATCATTATATTTACCTATAATTAATTTTTCAGCAGGTAACTTGCCTAAACAAAAGAAAGGGATAACTTGCCCTAACCAGTGTGGTTCAGTTGGTTGAGTGTTGTTCCATAAAAGCAAACAGTCAATGGTTCAATTCCTTGATTCCCAAGGAGGGCATTTGCCTGGGTCCCTTTGGGGTGTGAACGAGAGGCAACCAATTGATGGTTTTCTCTCACGTCAATGTTTCTCTCCCTTTCTTTCTCCCACCCCACCCATCTCTCTAAAAATAAATAAAATCTTAGAAAAAACAAAAACAAAAAGGTGGGCATCTCAAATAACCTGATGGTGGGTTTGCATTTGGACTTAAGGAAAAGATCATAACCAGGGGTTCTCTCTCTATCTCTCCTTTCAGGCCCTCTTTTAGTATCTGGTTGATTCTTCATTGTCTACAGACTAAACTCTTCTATTTTTCTGAGCCACACATCATGGTCACCCAATTTGCATATGGGAAAGACTGAGTCTGTCTCTGTCTCTCAGTTTCCACTGTGTGTTCTCAGGGAAAGGACTTTACTTGGCCGCAGTCAAGTGAAGATCAAGTAACTGGGTGTGTTGGAGGTGGGTATGGGGTGGGGAACAGTAGCGGGGTTACCATAAGTTTGGGAAATGCCAAGGAGATAATTCTCTTCAGAGAAGAAAACCCCGAGGAGATAAGACACAGCACATGCTTCCATTGGTTTCGAATTCAACGGTTCCCCTTAACCCCTGGAAGGTAGGGCAAGGTCCTTTGTTGACTTTACATTGTGCTTCCCCCTTCCACCTCTCTTACTTCCTGTTAATGCTGGTATGAGAACCCAGAGTGTATCGCTTCTGTCCATCCTGTAAGCAGTCCTGCGTGTGGTTAACCAAAAACCTGTCTTAGCTCAGGCTGCTATAACAAAAGACCACAAACTAGGTGGCTTTTAACAACAGAAACTTACTTCTCAGTCTGGAGGCCAGATGTTTGAGATCAAGGTGCCAGCTCCGTTAGGTTCTGGTGAGAGCCCTCCTCTGGGTTACAGACTGCTGTCTCCTCACTCTGTTCTCACAGCATGGAGAGGAACCAGGTGTTCTCTGGTGTCTCCTTTATAAAAGCACTAACAGGACCCATGACGGTTTTCCCCTCATAACTCTATTACCATTTTCCCCACCCTTGCTCTCAATGGATGACCTAATTTTCAACTGTCTGAGAAAAAATGAAGCAATCAGAAGATAACTTCCGCAGGTCCTCACCATCACACCTGTCTCCACCAGACCCCCACATGTACTCTGCTTCTGTGTACATTAGCTCACATGACTACCCACCTCCTTTGTCTTTCCCTCTAGCAACCTACCTTTCTTCTACATTGTCAATTTTCTTTCTCTACTGAGTCATTGTCATGAGTATACAAGCATGCAGCTGACTCCTCTTGCCTGGCCAACCTGTCATCTCCTAAAATGCCCACCTCAGCAATTACCATTCATAATAGATCCATCAAGGGCATCTTGTGGGCCCAGGTAAGAGGCCAGATCCAAGTATCACACCTGCCCTATGCTTAGCCACATGAAAAAGCAGTGGCTGCCTCCATTTTGCTGCTGGAGCAACCAGGCCATCTGAAAATATTTATGGAACCTCACAAAACTCAGGCACTGGGGATGGCAGTCCCTGAGTCTGAGAGTCCCTACCCTCAGAGACTATGTTCTAGAGAGGCAATCCAGGACATACACACACAAAAAAATAATGAAAAGAGCCGATATGGGGTACTGTGAAGGGAGCACAGCTTTTCTAAGATATGACATTTGAATTGAAACAGAATGAGAAATAAACAACATACCAACATCTGTGGGGATGGATTTTCAATGGGAAGAAACAGAAGTGTAAAGGCTCTGAAACAGGAATGAGTTGGGCCTGTCTAGTCTACGTTAGAGAGATCCTATTAGGTTATTTCTACACCATCTTCATAGCTCTTCTGCCATGGCCTATGGGAAAATGTCTGTAGGTCTTGCCTGCTTCCAGAGACACTAGGAAGACAGCCATATATGTTGTGTAGCCCTAAATTCCCAAATCTGCTGGTGTTTATGTTGCCTGACCTATGGCTTAGTTAAGAATAAACCACCTTATCAGAAAAAATTGTGAAAGATTTTGAACATAGGGAAAGTTGATTGCTGGATATTTTACCTAGAGCACCCTTCTGATTCATCTTTCATCACAAGAGCTAATTTACAACTCGGTCAAGATGTGGAACATGGGTAATAATGTAAGTGATTCTTGCCCGTAGAAATGCAAACTGTATTCAGCTGAGAGGTGGTTGATTATTGCCTTGTAGATACTGAACAATTTTATATCTGTCTATATTTATTTCAACATTATTAATGGTCAATATATTTTGTAATCTTCCTTTGAAATACTAGTTCCCTTATTATTAATGACATGTCACTTTATATTCACATGAGTCAAGATGTTACCTTTTATAAATACACTTGACCCTCTAACATCCAGAGGTTGTGGTGCTGAATCCCCATAAAGTCAAAAATTCATATACCTTTGACTAAACTTAACTACTAATAGCCTACAGTTAACCAGGAGTCTTACCAATAACATAAAAACCTAACATATTTTATGTTATATAAATGATATATTGTATTCTTACAATAAAGTAAGCTATAGAAAAGAAAATGTTATTAAGAAAACCGCAAGGAAGAGAAAATATATTTACAGTGTTTATTGAAAAAAAAAAAATCTGCATGTAAGTGGACCTGTACAGTTCAAACCCATGCTGTTCAAGGAGCAAAGCAAAGTATCCTTTGGAAACTTTAATCTCCTCTCTATTCTTCCTCTCCTGACCTCTTTCTGGCTCTGAACAATCATACATCTTGGAGGTAACTCATAGCAGGCAACATGCTCCTCTGGGCACAAAGGGAACAGCTGGGGCTTGGAGAAGTGAAGATGAGCCCTGTTTGCCCACTCTTGCTCTAGAGCTCCATGGTGGAAGGAGGGTGTACCACTTCTGTGGATTCTTTAAGAAATGCACCGAAGTATCTTTGGGAATGGGAAGAGGTCTGTTCTCAGGGACAATGGAAATGTCCAGTCTCCAAAATGAAAACATCTTGCCCTGAAGGCCAGGAGTACCCTCAGGGAGAAAGGCTGCACTAAGGCAACATTGATCTATAGAATATTGCTGTTGATACGAGGGTCTTAATGACTGTCCCCTAAGAATCCTGCTGGGACCCAGACAAACATTCCATTCATTTACCAAATCACTAAACCAGAGCGAGTTTTATGGTCATATTTCTCCCCTGGCATGGAAAAATGTTTATGGCCTTCAATAAAGACTTCTCTCTATTGAGAATTGAGTTGGGTATATATTGTTTTAAACTTCAGCAGCCTCCAGGAAGATTTATATTCTTGTTTTGCTTAAGATTCACATTTTAATGTGGCAATAAAATCAAGTGAAATTGTCTCATTGCAAAGGATCCTATTTAGTTAATTATCAGGCCTCATGCCACAAATCACTGCATTATGTTTTTTGTGCCCAGAGAAGGCCGCTCTTTTCTTCCTCTTCTCACGTGAGTCCCATAAGCCCCAGTCATATTGATGAGCAGAGCTGGGGCTAGAGGTTATGGGGAAGGTAGAGTAGAAAAGAGGTAACTGCTCTATACTCTGCAACACTCCCCTGCCCCTGCCAAAGCCCACCATGTCTGCATCAACTCAGGAAGCAGTGCGGTGAATGGGTAGTGCCCAGATGCTGAGGTCAAATCTTGAATCCCAGCTCTGCCACCTAACAGCTCTGTGACCTCAGGCATGTTGTTGATTGTCTCTCTAACTCTTCATTCCCTCCCTCCTTCTATATAGATGATAATGATGCTATATCAACCTCTTAGCTTTGTATTAAAAGTTAAATTAAGTAATGGGTTTAAAGAAGCTGGCCCCAAACAAAGCAGGCAGTGAATATTGGATCCCTCCCTTGTTGAGGCTGACAGCCTTGAGAAGCTTCCAGCATGATGTGCCTGACACTTGCCGGAGGTCACCAAGTGAGTATCCTGGTGACTGGAAGCAGATAATCGAGCAGCAAGAGGTTAAGGGTTCAGGCAAGAGTCTAAGTGGTAAAGAACAAAGGAGGTCAAAAAAAAAAAAAAAAAAAAAAAAAAAACACAGAGAAGGGGGAATAGACACACAAGTGAGGGACAAGAGTGATTCACATCTGGGGACATTCCTGTCCCAAGACCGAGAAGTCTCCAGGCTGCAGGTAGAAGGCAGTGGCTACCTCACTTAAGAAGAAAGCTAGGGTGGGTAGAATTGAGGGCTACCATGCAGAAGCAAAGCAAATAAGGAGATCCTCCACAGTCCCTTAGGCAGAAAGCATGGTCTGCTCTTAAACAGATCTGGTTTCCCAGCCTTCCGCATCCACCACACAGATGGATAGTGCTGAGGGCAGTGCTCACTACCCATAATGGCAACTGCGATAAATCAGTGACTCAAACTCAGGTATGGGGGAGCCTTTATGTCCTGACAGTGGCTTGGGAAGCCTGGGGGATCTCAAATGGATTTTATCTTTGGTGTCAACACCGAGCAAATTGGTGATGGCTGCCCAAAATATTGTCTTGAGGAATATTTTGAAGGCCACCATGGGCAAGAGTGCTGTGATTGATGATTCAGGTCTGCCAATGGCTTAGAGATGAAGAGGGGAGGTATACACGCTGCCTGGTAGCTAGAAGCAGTACAGCCAGTCCCTCTTAGCTGCTGTGCAGCTGAGCATGCCCACAAGGTGTTGGGAAAGGAATTTATTCACTGACGTATTCATTTCTTCAACACCTGGGGAAGCCTCCCCTGCTGCCCTGCTGTCCTGGGGAAAGGGAGGGTGCACTGTCGCAGGAAGTTCCAGGGACTCTCAGAGCCATTTTGTAGACCCAACAAGGCTTTGGCACTTTATTTAGATTCAATATCAGCCAACAACCCTAGGAAGTAGAAATGGTTGTTATCATCCCAATTCATTGGCTAGAAAACTAAGGTTCTCAGTTTTGAAAACAATCGGTTTAGTAATTCCTATTGTAATAATTGCCATGTCCTCAGAGGCACAGACCTTTGCATCTTTCACTGAAAGGCGGGATAAAGACGAGACTGTGTATGAGTGAAGCCATTTGCCCTCTGTGGTATTTAAGAGCAGCCTTCCTGACGCGCTAGCTAGCCCTCAGCCAAGTTCTGGGCATTACCTAAACTCAGGGAATGTGTGTTCAGTGAATTGGCCCATATTTTATCTCCCTACAAAATAGCTATTTAAATATCCCTTGAGTATGCACTTTCTGAATCATTAAGGCCTTGGGGTGCATCAATTACACTAATTTGGGAAAGTGATCAAATTCATGCAGAGCTGTTATTTTTAAAGAAAAGACATTTCAGTATATTGATGGGGAATTGGTGTACGGAGCATATAGATTTCCAGTTACCTTCTGTCATGGCAAGAGTCCATCAGTTTCCTTTAAGAAATGGAGAGCACATTATGCCTGGTATTAACAAAGATCAATTTCAGTAAAGGAAGACCTTCAACACAAGGGAATTGAACTGAGCTGGGAATATATGACGTAATGTTTGAAGCAATAAGTCATGCGGGGACTCCAAATTCTTGTATAAACAATGATTAAATGGAATTTTTTTGTCCCTGCCTTTTGCTAAAGGTGATATTTCTTTACTGTATGGTATAATGCATCTGCTTTGGCATTGTTATCTAAGTATGCAGTTAATAATTGGGTTTCTTAGAGATTTCAGAATTCTTTGGTCTTAATGTGAAAGGAAGGCCTTATCTTCACTGCCAACGCATTTCTACCCTTCAAACTGAAGTGACAGTCTTTTATAAAGAATTTGGCTTTGGGTGTTATCTTTTAAGAAAACAGTATTTCAAACTTCAATACAGTGAATACAGCTACAAAGACACCATGAGGGTAATATGGAAATAAAGTAAAGATAAGCTTTCTGCTGAAATGTGAGATGCAATATATAAAAAAAAAATAAAAAGCTGATAAGGTGAATAGGAACAACACTGGGGCAGGATATTTATCAGTGTCTCTAAGGGGAAAAAAATCAAGCTAACCCTGACTTTTTCTCTGTGAACAAAATTCTTCAGGGTTCATAAGAGCTATTAATATTTATCTATGTAAGTCTATTCATATAGATATTTAGAACTGGAAGAGACCTCCGGTATTTTAACAGATGAGAAAACTAATGCCTGGGGAAATAATGTGACTGACCGAGGATCATAGCTTTTCCTCCTTCTGGCTTTTAGCTATTTCTTGGGAGTTAAATTTTTATTTTTAAGAAAAAATTTAGGAAATTTTACTTCATAAAAGGAACACTATTCTGATCTTTTGATTTCATTTTTGATGGTGGCATTGATTTTTTAAATACCTGCCAAAAATGAGCACCATGATTAGATGCCAGAAGTTAAGACTTAGAACGGACTTGAAGGCTATTTTCCTGATTCCATGTTTCTTGGGGCTGGCAGCTCAAAGAGGCAGAAAGCACGTTCTCACAGAGTCACATTTAGAGGCCCCCGAGAACAAGAGAGGCAGTAAAATAGGTTTGGGTTCATCAAGTAATGGCTCCTCCTTTACCAGAACCCTCCCTGGACACACAAGCCTGGAAGGCAAAGGGAAAAAAGTTCAGCTACCTGAAGGCTAGAACATGTGACATATGTAGTTCGGACACAGTCATGGGGGAGCCAAGATCTGAACCGGGAGAGAAGAACAGGACCTTCACCCTTCGTTTTATTTTCTTTATTTTCCAGCCCAGTTAGCCATCAAGAGCCCCTCTTAGCCCTCAGGGTTCATGCACTCTTGGTCATTTCCCTATTTTTCCCATGTAGAACAGCCCCTCCAAAGATTCCCTTCCATCCTTAAAGATCTCCAGTTCCCTGGAGTCTCTCAGTGTATCAACACTTTCTGGCTTTCCCTCCTTTCTCCCATTGTGTTTTTCATCGGCAGTCACTTCACCAACATTCCCCCAGTCCCCTCTACTGCCTCTGGAGATGTCCCTCCACTAATAATCAGCACACTGTCAACCCCAGCTGTGGGATTGTTGGACACATCCAAGCACCCACTTCCTCAGTCCTGATGCTTAGTGGGGCCTGTGACAACCTAGCACAGTGCCATCCTTATGCAAGCCATTGGCACCTGAAGATTTTTAATCCGGTTCCATGACGATTCTTTCAAACCTTTTCCACTATCCCCAACTGCTCTACCATGTCCCATTCCTGGTTCCCATGCACTCATTTGTAGCACATGACTTGGCTTTCTGCTCCCTGAGAAAGACACCAGGAGAGTAGTTCCTAGACTATTCTGAAGTGACACGGAGTCTGAAAACCCTGAACTGGGTGACTGGGAAGTAGGCACAAGCCAGGAAGGAGACAGGCTGATAGCAGAGGGTGGGAAGCCATTGGGATGTTAATGTGGGTTCCCATGCCAGAAGTCCTGAAGCCCAGGCAGCAGGATTCATTTAGACACCCTTCAAGAGGACTCTGTATACCTCACTGAGTTCATTTCAAACCTCAACTAAAGATCTTAGTGTCTCTTCTGCTCAAAATTTTTAAATTGTCCCAATCACAAATAAATTTGCTCTGAAAGGCATTTTTGGATATAGAGCAGAAGATGCTGCATAGTAAAGTTGTATTCTTCATGTTGCGTTAGGCTGAAGGAGCCCATCTCTGAAATTTTGTAACTCAAACAGAGCTGTGGCCCAGTTATTTTCCCTTTTGTTTTCACCATCTGACTTCCCAGCAGGTGTGGAATTTTGGCCTGGAGAAAAATTTCAGTCAGGAATCCATCCAAGGCATGGAGTCATGAAGATACTGATAGATCATGGGTGTGATGGGTTAAGTAGCCCTTGGATGGTTAGCTTCACGGTCTCATCTTTGCCTTCTTTCTATACTGCTTGTTTCTGGTGATTTACAGAATCCCCAAGACAGGTGGAAGAAAGTAATGACCTCTCAGAGCAGAGTATCTGCTCATTTTACTTATCTTGGTCATAAGATTTTGATGTCTTTTGGCTCTTCCCTGACGCAGGAAGGTAATCAATAGCAAGTTATTTTTCAGGTGCAGCTCTTGGGAATCAATTCCTCATTACGGGAAAAGCTCTGTGCACAAATGGGCTCTAGAGACCCCAAAGCCACTGAAGAGACGTTGTCCTGCATAAAAAGTTTCCGAGCCAGGTCCAAGTTGTGAAGTCTTTCCCCAGGTTGTAGCAAGCCATGTGTAGTGAGAGAGAGATTATGAAGTAGATAAATGGAAACTTTCTCATAGGTAGCCGACGGGCTTCTATCCGACTTTTGACTCAGCTAGCAACCCTGAAACTTCAGTTGACAGTTGGATCATTGGGTCTTCTTTGTTAAAAGCTGAATAAAAGATAAGGGGAGAAATAGACAATGGCTGGTGGTCAGTGACCAGATGTGCTCATCACTGACGGGAAGAGCCTACTGGCCGGGGGGAGCTGGACCTACCATGAAAGGCAGGAGCTACTGGTTAGAGAGGGAGCTGTGTGCCAGGCCTTGTCCCTTGTCTGCAGATGTATTTATCTAGCCAAAGTCTCAGGGGCAAAAAAAAAAAAAAAAAAGAAAGAAAGAAAAGAAAATTATTTAAATCAGTCTAAATTCTTTAATAAGATAAAATGTTCACTATTAAAAGGACAAATTATTCAGAAACACTAGTTATAAATTTTGTTTTCTCAAGAAATATGTGTATAGGTTAGGTTTGCTGATCTATAATGGATAATCAAACCTCCAGCCAAAAGAGGGCTTAAGGGAAAAGAACAAAAAGGAGTTCATGGTGACATTTTTCACCTCCTGCCCCCTTCAGTCTTGTGGAAGGCACACTGAGTGCCTTGTTCAGAGTGACCCTGAGTGACTGTTCCTCTGTGGCCTCAGCCCTCACAGGCATAGAGGTAGAAATGGCCTCCACCGAGTCAGTTTCTGGGTGACCCAACCTTCCTCATTGTTTGTGTTAACCCCAACCACACTTTTGTAAGAAGGCTCCTTATTGGAGTGGCCTCACTGAACAAGTTTGTTTCCTATGGAACTCTCATGGCTATCAACTCCAACAGGTTGGGAAACCTATAAAATTGTAACATGTACTCCCACCAATTTATAAAAGGATTTAGCTCTGGGTGGTGCTTTGCACTTGTTCAATGCTACGCCTGTTAACTCTTTCTGGCCTGCTGCATCTCTGGGGAGAATGGGAGTATTGGCATTATATCAATCCTGTCTTTGTCTTACAGGAAAGGAAATGGTGTCACTGGGAGTTCAAGAATTTGCTCAATGCCCATGCCTAATCAGGGTTAGGGAGCTCAAGTTCTCAGCTCTCTGGCATTCTCCTCTAGCCCGGATTGTTCTGACCCAGTGGCCAAAGGAAAGTGACCCTTGGCTTTATTCTTTACCCTTTATTAGTTTCTAAGGACCAAAGAGGAATGTTCCTGCCACAGAGTTACCCTTAGCATAATTTCCAACTTTAAAAAATTACAGGACTCCTTTTAAGACCATGTGTTCATCCTCTTCCCCCTTGTTTCCACACAGGAATCCTGCTGCTTTACAAAGTATCAGCCTTTTACATCAGATTCTGTTTCAAAGACCTTTCAGAAATCCTGGCTGGGGATAGACAGCCTGGGTTTAGCAAAGGAAAAGAGCTCTCACTTAATGATTTCAAGCACACGTCTTCCTCTGCCTTGCTGTCTGCCTGTTTCCCTGTTTCTGTGCTTCCCATTCTCTTTCCTCCTTTCTTCATGCCTTCCTTTCATCAGAGGTCTTGTGCACAAGCTGACAGTCCTTTGCAGGTAGAGTCACCCAGAAACTCCTAACAGTGGGAAGCCATTGCCACCCCGATGCCTGTGAACAGAGCCCAGTGAGAGCTGCAGTCACGAAGGCATGACTGCACAAGTGCGGTACTGAAGTAGGGAGGGAACAGGGAAGAATTCCCTGAGTCTCACTCTCTCTCTGCTCACCTTCTGATCTCTCGCAGGTGCTTCCCAGCCAGAACACAAGGGGCAGACAGTGGATGGAGGCAGTGTCAAGGGGGTGGTGGATGAAGAACAAGTAGAAAATAACCAACGTAGGAATGACTCCGCCATTGATAACAGTGAGACTGGTTAGTGGGGAGTGAAAGATATTTCAGTTAAATTGCTTGGACCCTCGCTCTTCCCTCCAAGCTGGTGTTGATTCGTTTCTCAGTGGGTTTTACAAAGAGCAGGATGCTGATGTCACTCTCTGAGCATTTCTGTTTTCTCCACTCAATCTGTCCCTTTGCCTTGTGCTGTGAGCCGGAGCACCTTGCCTTACTTTGCTTTTGTGAAGTCAAGTTAAGAGTTGCATCTCTTTCTTTCTCCTTCCTTCTTTTCCTTTGCTGACTGCTAAAGAAGACCAATTTCTGTTGGAAGGGGCCCAAACAAGCCATGGCAGAGGTTTATTCAAATAGCAACCACAGCTGTGACACCCTTGCTTCTACACATCTGTCAATCACCAGGTACAGGAGGCGCTCTTGCCATGAAGCTGATGAAGTGCAATCATGAGCAGCCCCATTCCGCTCACATAGGTCCCTCCCAAGTCCCTCGCAGAGGCCCAGACATTTCATATTCATAATGTTGTATTCTTGTTCTTAAAGATAGCCCTCAAAATTGCATAAACCTCAGGCTCCATCAGACCTGGACCTATATCCTCCTCTATATCTTCTGCCCCTGAAGACACCTTTTCTCCCCATGACTAGTCTGGCAGTGTTTACAGAATCCAAGGCAGAGGTAATTAATAAACACTAGATTTATTGGCAGGGGCCCCTAAGACATCAGGTCCAGTCAGTGGGCCCAAACAAAGGAGCAATTGCAAGGCGTCACTGCATCCTAATAAAGCTGTGGCAGCAAAACAGTCGGTGACACAGATGACAAAGGCAGGCTGCCAAGGACCAGCCAGTCACAAACATGCTCTGGTGCTCTTGCTGTTTCATAAACCTTCTGTGTGACACCAGGGGGGCAATCCCCTTATCTGCTGACTGACCAGCTTGCACACCTGCTGTTCTGGGCAATACGGTGTGGAGAGCACAGGCAGGTTTCCAGAACAGAGCCTGGTTCAGGCCACGGGGAAGCCAGCAGTGGCTCTGCACCCAGGTGTATCTGTGGATGCCAATGCTGGGACCCTGTGCCCTGGTTCAGGTTACAGGGATGGAGCTGTGGCTCATTAGTTCCTGCCCCAATGACACAGCCAAGCCCTGGGTTAAGTCTCAGTCACTCTGGTTTCTTTTCATCCACAATCGCAAAGCATCTGCATGCCTCATGCTGTTGGCCTCAAGAGCGACCGGGTTTAAGATACATATACCTTAATGCTGATATTGCTTCAGCATTTAAGTACTTACCAAATCCTTATTTAGAGGCAGGAAAGAGGGAAGAAAGAGACAGAGGAAAGAGGAAGGAAAAGTAAAAGAATATACTTAGAAAAGGGACTAAGAACAAAGGCTCTGGAGGGTTTGATCCCAGCCGTTTTACTGGCTCTATGACCTTGGGCAAGAAACTTATTCTCTCTAAGTCTTAGTTTGCCAATTTTGTAGAATGGGTATAAAAACAGTATCTGGAAAAAAGAGGTCCTGGCTGGTGGCACAGTGGATAAGGTGCCAGTCTGCAAACCCAAAAGTTGCTGGTTCGATTCCCTAGCCAGGGCACATAACCAGGTTGCAAGCCAGGTCTCCAGCCAGGTCTGTGGCTTGAGGCAGGTGAAAGGCAACCACATATTGGAAAAAAAAAAAAAAAAGCAAAGGACTTCTGGTCAAGATGGTAGCCCCTAAGGCATAGGCAAACATGGCACACCTCCTTGCACAACCACATCAAAATTACAACTATAGAACAAACATCATTCAGAACTGTTAGACATAAAGCTGAATGAAGTTCTACAGAATTAAAAAAGAAACTGCATTGAGCCTGGTAGGAGGAGAGGAGATGCAGAACAAGTTGGTCCCATACCCACCAGTAGTGGACAAAAATTGGGATTGATATCTCAAGAGCAAAGGGTCCCAGTCCCACACCAGGCACCGCCCCCCTCCCCAGCCCAAGGTTCCTGTGCCAGGAGGAGAAGTCACCATCGCTTCTGTCTGTAAAAACCGGCAGGGATTGAGGCTGTGGGAGACTGAAACTGTTGGACTTCATGGCAATTCCTCTTAAAGGGCCCACACACACTTTTCAGACTCACCTGCTCTGAGCTCCAGTGTGAGGGTAGCAGATTTAAAGGCACCAGGACATACAGGAACAACTGAATTGTCTGAAATCAGGGTGAAAGCTAGGGGGCAGCTTTTTCCCAGGCTGAAGTGCTAGCAGAGGTTACTATACCTTTTCTGAACCCTCCTGCCCCATAGAGCCACAGAGCCAACAAGTAGGTGCCATATCTGAGATTCCATCAACCTACATCATACCTTTTGCCCCAGCCTGGTGATTCCCTGAGGCCCTGCTCCACCCAACTTTTAGGCCCACCCAAGTGTTTCCAGTGGCTTTTCCATACAAATAGCTTATCTTGGCCCACACTTGAGATTTTTCTAAATTCTCTCAAACAAGCAGAAACTGGCTTTAGCAGGCTCCATACCTGTCTCACTAAGTGGCCCCAGGGTCGGCACTAGCAGCAGCCAGTCTCAGTTCACAGCTTGGCCTCACCTGGGCACCTCCAAGCCCAGCACAAGTAACTGCCATCTGCAGAGTACTTTGTAGCATATGCTGTGTGACCCTGGACAGAACACAGGTGGTGGCTGACCCTGGATGTGCCAACAGCAATTAAGACTCAAATACAACAGGAGGGTAACACAGCCAGCACAAGGGGCACACCTTGAGTCCCCAGATTGAGTAATAGGGTAAGCTGTGCCACTGCAAGGCTACAAGACACCTACTATATTAGGCCACTCTACCAAGCCTGGGAGATGTAGCAGCTCCATCAAATACATAGAAACAAACACAGGGAGGCTGCCAAAATAAGGAGACAAATAAACATGTCCCAAGTGAAAGAACAGAACAAAACTCCAGGAAAACAACTAAACAAAATGGAGACAAGCAAGCTATTAGATACAGAGTTCAAAACACTGGTTATAAGAACACTCAAGGAACTTAGTGAGGACCTCAACAGCATAAAAAATATCCAGTCAGAAACAAAGGATGCCCTAATTAAAATGAGGAAAATTTACATGAAATCCATAGTAGAGTGGATGAAGCCAAGAATCAAATCAGCAATTTGGAATATAAGGAAGCAAAAACAACCAATCAGAACAGCAAGGAGAAAAAAATAACACCCCCCAAAATGAGAATAGTGTAAGGAGCTTCTGGGACAACCTTAAGTGTATCAACATTCATATTATAGGGGTGCCAGAAGGAGAAGAGAGAGAGCAAGAAATTGGAAACATTTAAAAAAATAATGACAGAAAACTTCCCTAACTTGGTGAAGGAAATAGACATAGAAGTCCAGGAAGTGCAGAGAGTTCCAAACAAGATGAACTCAAAGAGGCCCATACCAAGACACATCATAATTAAAATGACAAAGATGAAAGACAAAGAGAGAATCTTAAAAGCAGCAAGAGAAAGGCAGTTAGTTATCTACAAAAGAGCCTCCATAAGACTGTCAGCTGATTTCTCAAAAGAAACTTTGCAGGCTAGAAGGGATTGACAAGAAGTATTCAGTGATGAAGAGCAAGAACCTACAACCAAGATTACTCTACCCAAAAAAGCTATCATTTAGAATACAAGGACAGATAAAGACCTTCCCAAATAAGAAAAAGCTAAAGGATTTGATCACCACCAAATCAGTACTATATGAAATGTTTTAGGGTCTTCTTTAAGAAGATCAAAAAGTATGAGCAATAAATGGTAACAAATACATATCCATCAACAACTGAATCTAAAAGACAAACTAAACAAACAAGCAGAACAGAAACAGAATCATAGATTCAGGGAACATTTTGGTGGTTGCCAGATGGGATGGGACAGGATAGGGGAAGATGGGTGAAATGGGTGAAGGGGTTGAGAAGTACAAATTGTTACAGAATGGTCATGGGGATGTAAAGTACATAGAAAATAGCATAGCCAAAGAACATATATGCATGACCAACAAACATGGTCAACATTGAGGGAAATTGCCTAACAGAGTAGGGTGGATGCTAGGTGGAGGGGAAGAAAGAGGGGAAAATTAGGACAACTGTAATAGCATGATCTATAAAATACATTTATTTTATTTTTATTTAAATAAAAATAAATAAAAATATCTATTTTAAAGTATTTTTTAAAAACATTACCTGCTTCCTAGGGTGGCCATGAGTTAACATACAGAACCCTGAGAGCTATTCCCAATACACAGGAAGAGCTCAGTAAGTACAAATATTACTTAATATATATTTGCATAACTTCCCAGGCTATGAGCTATGTCTTTCATAGAAGAGACAGGGCTCTGAGTTTACCAGCCATGGAACCTCAGGCTTTCTCTCCTTAGCCTTTTTCATGTATAAAGTAAGGATGCCTATAATCCTTGCCTCATCAAATTTGTTCTAAGATGCAAATGAAGCAGGCATCACACCTGAGCTTTCATTCTCTGTGAAGGACAATGGAATGGCCATACTTTTTGGAAATTATAAAATTACTCAGACACTTGGGATTTGCCTGTCTTGTTGTCTTCTGCGAGATTCTCTGTCAGCACCGTTGCTCCCTCCAGAGGTTAGCGTTTGCCTCCATGGATGGTCAAGAACCCTGAGAAAGGCCATTTCTGCATCCACCGCTTGTCAGTACCTTGAGGGATTCCATTATGGAGTAGATTCACTTCAGAACCACCACTCTTCCTAGAGTGGAGTGCTGAGGACCAGCCCTGAGCTCTGGTTTCAGGAGACACTTGACAAACTGGCACTCTGGGCCCAGGAGCCACCTAGGCCCTTGGGTGCTGCACCCTGGCCCACACTCTGCTGTCCCAGCTGGTCGCTCTGCTCCATGAACTGCTCTCAGAGCCGTGATGAAAGGGCCTTTTTGATGTGCAGAGTCATTAGCACTTTGCTTCAATTATGTTGCCTGGCATTTCCCCATTTCTTTCCTTTCACCATTGCCTGACAATGCTATTAGTGTCACCCAAATACTAAAAGGTGAAGAGCAAATGAAACTACTATAAATGGGGATGAGTATCAGTATGGTTAGAAAACAAAGGACATTAGTCACATCTTTTTTGTGTCAGTAAGTAGACTATTCTGGCCTTGCCTAGTCTGGAGCCCAGGAAGGGGCTTATGTCTGAGATTCACTGATGTCTGGAAAAGATCTAATTTCTAACACCTGATGCCAATAGTCCATTCAGAAAAGACAAAGTACAACTTGCCAGGAGCTCCTTAATGTCATTTTAGTGATGTGATAAGAGAAGGGAGAGAAGAAATGCACCTAATTTGTCCCGGTAGCTCTGAGCCAACGGGGACAAGCAGTAGACAGGAAGTGAGTGGGCAGAAGAAACGCAGGGACCCTCTCCTCGGAAAATTATCCAAGATGCTCAGGACCAGCACTGTGGCTGAGAAGTCTCTGAGAATGAGGAGGGATCCCTCACAAAGATTTTTAGGAAGGTTCTGTTGGTGGTCAATTCTCCTGACATTTGTCTGAAAAACATTTTTCTTTTCTTATATTCTCAAAAGACATTCTCACAGGGTTTACTACTCTTTCCCCCCGCCTCTTTCTTTTTAAAATGTATTTATTTATTTATTTTGTACTTTTCCCATTACTATTTATCTTCCCACACCCTCTTTCACCTCCACCCATTGTGCCCACCCCCCACCACTGCAATCACCGCATTGCTGACCATATGCATCTTCTCTTTTTTTATTTAATTCTTGTTTATTCAATTACAGTTGTCTCAAGTTTCCTCCTGGCTCTCCCCAACCCAGCCCACTCTCTGAGTTCTTTCTCTTCATGTTTTTCATTTGTGCTCTATCTCTCCACAATCCCCACCCCTTGAGTTAATAGAGAGCAGGTTTACTATTCTATTTTTTTCTTAATACTTCTGTTTTTTGTTGTATTTTTTCCATTACTATCTATCCCCCTTATACCCTCCGCCCTCCTGCAATCACCACACTGTTGTCCATGTCCATGAGTCCTTTCCCCTTTTTGCTCAATTCCTCCGCCCCTTAACACAGCCCTGTAGTTGTCAGCCTGCTCTCTATCTATGCATCTGTCTCTGTTTTGCTGGTTAGTTCAGTTTGTTCATTTAGATTCCATGTATTAATGAAATCATTATGTCTTTCTCTGACTAGCTCAGTTTTCCAGGTCCATCAATGCTATCACAAAGGGTAAAATTTTTTTTCTTTTTTACAGCTGAGTAGTATTCCACTGTGTGAATGTACCATTGTTGTTTTATCCATTCACCTACTGGTGGGCACTTGAGCTGCTTCCATATCTTGGTGATTGTAAATAACACTGCAATGAACATGGGGGTGCTTATGTTCTTTTGAATTAGTGCTTTGGGTTTCTTTGGATATATTCCCAGAAGTAGGGTGCTTATGTTCTTTCAAATTGCTGTTTTGGGTTTCTTTGGATGTATTCCCAGAAGTAGGGCAGATCCATTTTTTAATGTTTTGCAGTATCTCCATACTGCTTTTCACAGTGGCTGCACCAATCTGCATTCCCACCAACAGTGCTTTTTGGAGCCAGTATCTCCCCACCTTCTGGTTCTTGCTGTGGCAGTTGAAAAGGCACATGGTTTTTACTTGCTGTTCCCATGGTCCAGGTTTCCTCTCTGACTGTCTTGAAGACCTTTTCTTTGCCTTAGGTAGGGAAGCAGCAACCACAATGTGTCAAAGTGTGGATTTCTTTTTATCATCCTGTTTGGGATTAGTTACCATTCCTAATCTGGAAAATTCTCAGCCTTTATTCTTCAGATATTGCTTCTGTCCATTTTCTGTATGATTTCTCTTGTGAACACTGCTTAGATCTGTTTGACCTTCTCTCTCCTCCACACCCTTCTATTTCTATCTGGGAATCCCAGGAAACTGGAGTATGTTCCTCCAGAGAAAATTTTTGCATTTGCTCCTGCCATCTGCCAGGAGTGCTTTCAACATCAAGCTGCTTTGAACTAATTTCTCATTAATTAGTCACACTTCTTTCTGGTCTATGAGGGCTGTCCTGAAAGTACTGAGCCAACGTCCAAGTGTAATTAAAACAGTTTGCGCTCCATACTTTCAGGACAGACCTCGTAAGCAGAATTGTGTGAATTCAATCCCCAAACCTGCATGGGAAGAGGCCTGTGGTTACAAATATTTGAAAGAGATTTTTTTCATCTTCCAAGGGCCAAGGCAGAGATAGACATGTTTCTTTGTTAGTGCCCTTGTGAAGTAGAATCTTGTTCTCATCTATCCTTTCACGGAGACCTCTGTCACCGGCCCCAGCGTGGCTTTGGCAAGACTTCCACTGCCACTTCTTTCCACATTCTCAGATTCTCTCCACCGTCTCAAGCATTCTGCATTTTGAAAACATTTCACTCAGCATTTTAAGATGTTGTTTGCTTATTTGGAGTGAAAAGGCTTTTAGGGTTTCCAGAAATGGAAGCCCACACCTCCATATTTATAAATCCCCTCTCTGGAGAACTTAGCAGCTTTTGATTCTCTTTATCTTCATGTTTTCCACTCTGGAGGCCTACCAGGGAGTAGTTGAAGCAGCCTCTCCACCCGCCTTCAACGAGAAAGGCAACTTCCTATTGTGCAGATGAAAATACGATGTTAGAATCCATTTATATGTTTATCTCATGTGTTGCTTGGCTTCTCTTTTTTGGTATATGCTTTACCATGTGTACATTATATTAGTATAGTAGTACATGTTTACAATGTATGAATAAATACATTATTTTTTAACTGATGGGATAGGTAATCCCAAGAGTTTGGAGATTTCACCATCTTTTAAAGCCATTATGATCGCACAGCTAAAGAGAAAAATTCAGAAATTTGCACACATTAAACTCTAGTTCTTTGGACTGAAAAATAAAATGTCTGACATGGGCTATGAGAACAGATTGCGTACCCCAGGGTGGTGGGGAGCTGCTAATGTGGTTGGTTGCTAGGACCAAGGCTGGGAGACTGTGTGTCTGACCATCTAGTGGACCCATTCTCTTAAGACTCTTCTCCTTCTCCACTATAACCCATATTTACTCATGTTAACATTTCTCTCTACTACACGCTAAGTTTTTCCACAGTTTTTCACTCACCTATTGACACCACAGTGGTTTAGTTTCTCTGGAAAAAAAAACAAACCCCACCTAGAATTGACACATATCTGTATTAGCACCTGCAAAAGCAATTGACAGCTCAGCTCTCCCCACATCACTGGTCAGAGCTTCCCTCCGCTCTCTCTGCCTGGGGCTATTTGCCAGCCAGGCTGGCCACCTCCCCACTCTTTCTGATGCTTGTTCCTCTGCCTGTCTGCCTTTGTTTCCTGACTGGGTTATGTTTACAAGCCTTTTATAACACCAGTTGTGATGGTGGACACAAGTAAGTGATCAGGGTTCAAGAGAGTCACCTGGCCAAGTGACCACGTAAGAAAGTTTTTATTTTATTTATCTTATTTATTTTTTATTTTAAAAATTTTAAAAAGACCTTTATTTATTATTTTTAGAGAGAGGGAAAGGGAGAGACAGAGAGGGAGAGAAACATCAATGTATGGTTGACTTTCAACTGCCTCCAGCTACGGACCTGGCTGGAGACCTGGCTTGCAACCTGGTTACGTGCCCTGGCTGGGAATTGGACCAGCGACCTTTGGGTTTGCAGGCTGGCACCTTATCCACTGTGCCACTAACCAGGGTCATAAGAAAGTTTTTAGATGCAGAATTGAGATACTTTGGTTTTGGTTTATTCATGTGGATGGACTATGGCGAAAATTACCAAGGTGTTTTGTGCTACAATGCTTGTGTGCACGCAGCCACATGAATTGTGCACATGTCACAGTGGACTCACTCCCCGAATCATTCAAAGCTGAAGCTGATGTCATTTTCTCTCAGAATCTTTGAGAGCTTGGGTGCATTAGTGTGGACAGGAGCAGGCTTAGACTGCACCAAGCCGATGGGCATTACCACCTCCTGTGAGGTAAAGTAAAACAAACTAGGTCTCCAAATAGGCCTGTGTTTGTTCAGCCAATAGCTCTCCCATTTATATTTTCTCCTTAAGGGGGATATTTTTTAAAAGCCTCTTTCACAGAATCAATTTTAGTGGGCCCTTTAAAATGGGAGGTGAGCTGGAGGTAGTTCAGTTTGTTTTAATAATAACTTTAGCTTATTGAAGTGAGCATTAGCGTATCATGTCCCTGTACCGCAGTCGTTAGAGACAATGGAAACTTGAGAAGTTTATTGCTCTGAGATAGCTAATAGAAGAAATTGAAGACATTTTTATAGGACCTAAAGGTAATGCCAATAAAATAAGGACAAAACCTATTTGTAGGTGATATGTAAGAGCAGGGAACTTTTGAGGAACAAAAAGATCTTTGCTCTGCAGTATACCCGGTGGGAGTAACTTTCAGGTAAGAGGTCTGTGATTTGTATGAATATTCATTTATTCATTTATGTTCTTAGTGGCTCAGTCTAACAATGTTGATTGAGCACCTGCTATGTTTCCGAATGTAGTGGGTTGTAAGGATACAAGACATGATCTCTGCCTTAGGACTTACGCAGTGATAAAAGACTAGGAAAGAGGTCACTGAGTGCAAGGTGATGGGGTAAGTGATACCATAGGCAGGGGGTGATGTGCCAATGCCTGCTGCGGATACAGGAATGCTTTCTATCTGACCTGACAGGACAAGGCTTGAGTGTGGGTTGTTCCAGACAGGAGGAGCTGGAAGTGCAAAAGCTACAAGAATGGAGAAAATAGGGTGTCCTGAAGCAGCTGCAAGTGGTTCTTTATGGCTTCCTCTAATTCAATGGAGGAATGTCAAGAGGTAAAGCCAGGAAGATAAGCAGGGATTCAGCTCACAAGGAGCTTTCTGTGATTTCTGGCAATAGGAAACCATTAAAAGGTTCTGAGCAGGGGACTGATGTGACCAAATTTCCATTTTAGAAAGACAGTGTTGGTAGCATATGGGAAATAGCTTGGTGCCAGGACATGTGATGCTGAGAGGCAAGCTAGGAGCCTGGGAAAACAATGATCAAGTCAAAGGATAAAGCTGGTTGGTGTGGGATTGAGAGAAGTGAGGTAGAGACTCATATATTAGGAAGGTAGAATTAGCAGGACTTGCGAAAAGGTTGAAGGCAGAAGGGGAAAAAATAGAAACTAAGGCTAAAGTGGAGGATTCTGGCTTATGCTGTGGGGTAGAGAAATGGTACCATTCACTGAGACAGAGAACACGGGGGAAGGAGGGAGCTTGAAGGGGAAGACAGGGAATTAAATTTTAGATATTTCATGGTTGCCTGTGGGAATTACAATAAAGTCTTAGGGATATGCATTTGGAGCTCAGGACAGGGAACTGACAGGACTTAGAAAGTTTGGAGTCATCAGCCTATTGTTGAGATAGGCATGAGATCACCCCAGGAAGAGGGCAAGGGGAAGAGAGTAGAACCGAGCCCAGGGGAATCAACCAATGTTAAAGAGGTGGAATGATGATGAGAATCCCTAAGGCAGCCTAAGACCCAGCAGAGAGGTTGGAGGGCTAGAAGAGTGTGGTGCCCCCAGGACCATCAAAGAAGAGAAGGATGTGAGGCAGAGAGAGGGAGGAGGAAGAGGAATGAAAGGATCCATTAGATTCAATAACAAGCAGGTCACTGGTGGCCTGGGTAAGAGCAGTTTCAATGGCCTGATGGGAAAGTGGGTTGCAGAGTGAATGGGAGGTGGAAAAGTGGAATCTGGGACTAGGGATAACTCTTCTCTCTCAAGATTCTCCCTGTGAAGGGAAGGAGGAGAGTAACAGGACAAAAGCAACTATTTAGGAACTAAATGATAAGGACAGACTTGAGGTGATTCAAATGCTGATGGGAAATAGAAATAGGGGAGAAAATGTTCATGAAACAGGAAGCAGAGGGGGTGAATATTGAGAGGGGTCCCTTCGAAGGGGTCTTGCCTGGATCCAGAGTGCAGTGGGAGGGACTGGCCTTGGACAGGAGAACGGACTTAGTGCCAGTTAACAAACAAGCACAAAAATCCAGGTATATACACCGGTAAGTGTACATATATGTTCCCTCTTGTGGAATTAACTGGGGATTGGCTAAGAGGCTCCTCTGATCTTGACTGGACTCACCTCTTTGGGACTTCGCTGCTGTCCATTGATCTGGATGAGCCCCTTCTCCGGTGGCTCTGTTCCCAGGACCCTTATGCTCATCCTGGGGCCAGGGGCTGGGCTTGTCCTTCTCATGGTGATGACGGAGATGCAAGGGAACAGGCTCCAAATGCCAAATTCGTTTGCAACCTTTTTTGTCCTGCCTCCTAACATCCCTCTGGCCAAAGCGTGTCATGTGGCTGTGCCCCACCTCAAGTCATCTAACCCACATTATAAAGTTAAATGGCAGAGGACAAGGGTTCAGGGCAGAATGAAGACTTTCTTTTAACACAAATAAAAGAGAAATACAGTCTTGACATTTTGTAAAACACAGAAGAAAAAGAAGTTTGCAAGAATCCAAGGGATAAAGGCAAATAAAAGGCCTGGCCGTTCGCTCCAAGGTGCTGCTGCATTATTTATGTCCGGAAAGGTTAACACTCAACTGGGTTAATGAGTAAAGCAGTCTGGAGGGGAACGCGTCACGATAGGGCCAGCATTACCTTATAAAACTTAATGACAGCAAAGTCAGCTTTAGTGTTCTGGAGAGAGGGGAAAAGCCTCCATCATCTCACCAGTAGGTAGAATCTGCTCTTGGGCAAAATAAAAAAATATTCTCTCCAAAGCTTGTTTACGAGAGGCAAGTATTGAACTGTGAAAGACTTTAAGTGTGTGGGGGGACAAGGGGGGAGGACAGAAGTGTCTGCAAAAGGGAGGACGAGACAGCTGTGGGTTACGTCCATGTTACAACTGGAAGGACACAAAGTGAGCTCTGGATCAATGAAGTCCAGAGAATAGGAGCATGAGCCCATGCTAAGGGCGCTCTCCCCATTTTCCCCCTCTATTTCCAAGCAGAACTATTCTACACATACCTCCTTCTGCATTAGAAGCAGTGCTGACAAAGGCTGCTCTGAGTTTTATGAATAACCAGGCCAGGTGCACATGGTTATCATTGGTAGGTTTTGCACTGGCATCCATCAGGGGTCTCCAGGTGGCGCCCCCTCTTCCTCAACTTCTTATAGTAAGATGTATTCCCTGTTGGGGCACTGATGGAATATAATGTCTGATTTTAACTCAAGTAACTCTCAGAAAATGGACATGTAACTTTAGAGTTTCCTGCAAAGAAACAGTAGTTGAAAGACGGACAGCATGGAAATGGCCGAGCAGACCACGAGCCCACCCCAAGAATGAGCTCTCCTCACTCAGCCACCCTGCATGGTGAAGCAGTGGTGAGTTGACCATTTCTGATGAGAATCAGCCAAATAAAAATAAATGGAAATGCTGAAGATTGTTTATTTATTTTTAAAGATTTTATTTATTATTCCCAGAGAGAGAGGAAGGGAGGGAGGCAGAGAGGGAGAGAAACATCAATGTATGGTTGCCTTTCACCTGCCTCCAGCTGCAGACCTAGCTGGAAACCTGGCTTGCAACCTGGTTATGTGCCCTGGCTGGGAATTGAACCAGTGACCTTTGGCTTCTCAGGCTGGCACCTTATCCACTGTGCTACCAGCCAGGGCTAAAGATTATTTAAAATGCTACCTATTTGCATTTACTATCACAAACTGTCATTAATTTTCTCCAGGGGTATGTCATGCCTGGTGTTATGCTAAATGGGAATAGGGTTAGTAGAATATTGAAAAGTTAAGCATTTAGAACACAGACTCCAACTTCTACAATAGCCTCAGCAATATTTTAGGACAAGTGATACCCAATACAGTGTTTTTTGCCCTGACTGGTGTGGCTCAGTGGATTGAGCACTGGTCTGTGAACCAATCCAGTACTTTTTAAAATGTCACCATACAATAATAAAAAGCATCTATGAGTATTAAGGTTTTTTACTTAGGAAGAAGGAAAGGACTTCCTGAAGTGGTGAAAATGTGTTCTTCCTTATGTGGTAAAAATGGTTAAAATATGTGGAAAAGATTATGGCCACAAACAAAAATGGGTTCGTTTATCACTGAATAATATAAAATAATATTTTAAAATGGGTAGAAAACAATGCTGAAAGGTAGAAGAAATGAGTACAGAACAAATGACACCAAGCGGGAGGTTTGTTGTGTTTTGGATTGAAAGTGTAGAGGTTGTCTAAGTTAATGATATTACTGAGTTCTTTTCCAATAATGAATAGCGTAAAGAACTATCTTTTAGTGAGTCACTAAAGGAAAGAGGCACTAAAGAAGATATATACTCCACATCCAAAAAATGACTTCTTAAAAACTGAGTGGAAGAAATTGGAAGAACTCAGGCTACAGAGTTGCCCCCTGTGTGAAATTTATATAGTTTGTTGTTGTTGTTTTTGGTTCCTAAGCAAGCACTGCAGCAAAGAAATGGAAGCCAGAAGTTCATAGGGCAGCACTCTCAAACCTGGCTGTGTACCTTCACCATGAAGATGACTCACCTGGGGTCTTGTTAGAATGCAGGCTCTCATTAGTCTGTCCTGACCCGGGAGTCTGCATTGCTAAAAGCTCCCATGTGAAGCTCCTGGTCATGAACCACACTTGGAGTAGTTAAACTGTGAAGAAACATAGGATGTTAGTGTCGGTAATGATTTTATAAAAATAAGGTTACTTACAATATAGTAAAATCTTTAGATTATTTTGCAGCAATAGATGGAGAGATTAGGTAAATCATTTGTATGCATAGAGGTCTGCTGGTTGGCTTGTGGCAAAGTCCTTCAGTTTTCATTTTTGAGGATGTGCAGCAAACATAGCATTTTTAAAAACCTGACCTTTTAAGTGATCACAAATAGCTAGTAGTAGAATTCTATCTAGAAGGTATTAAACAAATAAATTAATACACCTAATCTGTTTCTTAAGGCACAGGTGGCAGTCTACCGATGAATAAGAAAGTAACAGTTCTTCCCAAGAAACTTGTGCTAGGAAAGGGGTTGTGAAAATAGATGCTTTCATGATTATGTGATTTTGTTGTTGAAAATGGCACTGCACCACCTATAAAACCTTTTATGTCTTCACACTAACTAAGCTTTTAAACATTTAAATATCACTCACATGGTCAACTTGGAACACATTTTATAAAACTATAAAAACCTATATTCCATCAATGTATCTTCTGATTCGTTTGTAAGAAAATGAAGTTTGTATTAGGGACTATAGAAAGGTGTTAGCTGAATTTTCACAAAAACCTTTACATAATTGATGAATATGATTGAATAGTGAACACCATGATTTGTTTAGTAAGAGAGACCATGGGTGCATGCCTCCCATATTGTTCTAGAAAGTATCTTTTCCCCCCTCTGACAGCATTCTAACCAAGTAAAAATGAACAAGCCAAACATAGACCTAGACCACTGAAAGAGTATATCACAAAGTCCTAAACCAAAATTTCAAAACATAAAGAAGCATATTCAATTGCATTATTCTCACTAGGAATATTAATAATGTGTAAAAGATTTTAGTAGGAATAAAATTTTATCATTAACAAGTAAAATAATTACTTAAAGGTATTATTTGTTTCTTTTTTCTTAATCCTTTTTAAATTTATATATTTTGTGCATTTCTATGTACATGAAACATGGACACAATAGTGCATCTGAATAATTTATGAATAATCTATAAATAAATACATATACATTTTAAGGGGTTATTTACTTTTCTTACATAATGAGGTGTTATTACGGAGCAAAGAGGTGCTCATTCATGTGGCAGCTTTGGTGAAAGACCCAACAATTAATGTTGGAAAAAACAGGTCTTTATTTACAATATTCCAGCCTAGGGAGTGGGGGTGGGGGTCTGTGAGCACTTTTTCTGGGAGCCCTGTTTTCTCCTGAGGCCCAGCATTTCCCTTGCTCCCAAAAAGGCTATGAACCAAAACCGAGCCCAATAGTTATCTGTCACCTCTCTCATTCAGGACATGGGGTATGTTGTCATCAGCCCATAATAGTCTAGGAAATCATGTGCTGTGTCACACTGGATCATGGTAAAGTCCAGGAAAGGCACAAGTCCTAAGAGAGTGTCCTCTCTGCATGTCTCCAGTTCCAAGAGTCCAGGTAGAGTCCAGGTCTGCAAGGTGGAGTTGTTGGTGGCTTCGGTGTCAGCTGGAGCAGGCATGGCATCTGCTCCATCAGGCATCTCTAACATGCCCCTTCCATCGTGCTTCTCATGACGGACAGAGACCCTTCTTCATTCTTTCAAACAACATGGCCCTCTTCCTTATGGCCAGCTCCTTTCCTTAGGGCTTTCTGCTTCAGGAAAGGCTTGGCTATCCCTTGTCATCCATATGCAGAGTATCTTAAACAGTATCATCCACCCTTTTGCCAGCCCTAACTACCAGCCTGCCATAGATATGCAAAGTACCTTAAAAGCTGTATTATCTCCTTCCCGCATCCCCAAAACTATGAGCTGTGGGGAATTTGGGGATTTCTACTCCTCTCTGTTATTGTATGTCATCCCAAAATATCAGAGGACACTGATGTAAATTTATATATTTATAGATCCTGAGCTCTGAATGGTCTGGTCATTCTACAAACATCCATTACATGCACATATTATCTTAATAAGTGTTTATTGCATATATTCTAAAAGACATTTAACCTCAGAGTGACCAGGTTTGGTTAGCAATATGCAAATAAATGAATGGCTATCACCACAGAAAGAAGAAAAAAGTTATCTTTCAGGTTGGATTAAGCAGCTGTACTATGGAATGCCCCAAGTCTAGATCATTCCTGCAGAATATTCAGTAAGCATTTATTGCTTGGCTTGCATGCTGGGTGAAGGTATGCTGGCCAAGGAAAGGAAGTAGGTCCAGGGGTCTTAATATGACTCGCAGTGGGATGGATCCCTGCTGCTGACCCACAAGGCCTACCCTTCAGGACTAGCACTCTTCAGAGAAGCTGTGTAAAGGCCCAATCACGAGCTTTGTCTAAATGTTGCTTCATTTTTCTATGTAAGAGCTCTGTTTCTTTCTTTAGCAAAAGAGTTTCTATGGCATGTTTATCACAAAACAGTTTGTATAAACTGCGCCTTGGGAAACCATTGCTGTGACTTTGCTAAGATAAGTCCTATTGTGAATAATCCCTACTTTTAAGAACTCCCAATGAGAAAACTCAATGAAGGGAGAGATATTTGACTCATATTTGAAGACAAGTAGAATTCCTTTCTTTGTATTACAAAGAATCTGAGGCAGAATCCTGTATTCAGGATAAAGGAATAGGTGGGTTTTCTCTCGCTAATTCTGATATAGGGAAGAGAAGTATTAAATAAAAGAGCTAGTGCTGAGAAAAAGGGAGTTGAAATACAGGATGAACTAAGTCACCTGCAGGCTTTAAATGAGAAGTAGCAGCTGAGAGAAGCCACAAAGCTTTGCAAGATAAATCTAGCATGAAAGACCAGCTCCACACATCAGCCTTGAGACATAACGACTGTAAGATGGAATTCATATCAAAGTAAAAAGAACATTTTAATCAGAATATGGCTGTGGGAAAAGAGTTTTCTTTAATGGTAATTAATAAATAATACATATAGAGAGAAAAACAGTATTTTTCTAAGAAAAGTTTTTATTCTCTAAGAATAAACAGCTTTGTTGTTTATTGTTGTTTCAAGTCGGCAATTTAAAAAAGGACACTATATAATTTATAATTAAGAAGTAAAAAATAAATCATTATAAATCCACTAGTTTGGACTTGGGCAAACAACCCTTTGAATTTAACGACATCTTGTGCCCAACTGATTGTGCAAAATAATTAAGACATTCACTGCCACTTGGTGGCAACATATGCTAATTGCAGGAAAAGCCCTGGTAGGTTCTTTTTTTATCCCACCTTTGCAAATGAGGTTCATTTTCTCACCCGTTTTTATCCTGCCTTTTAAGGTGATAGGGACTCTCAAATCTATAGAAAAGAAGACTGCCATGTTAATTGTTTCAACAAATCATTATCCAGTATCTACTGTTCTTGCTATCAGGCATGCAGGACACAGAGGTGAACTGGAGAGTCAGTGACTATGTTTTTGTGGTGTTTCAGTTCTGGTGAGAAGGTGAGGAAAGTCTATATGAATAAGATAATTATTCGTAAGTGCCACATACAAATAAAACAGAGTAATGTGTTAAAGAGTGACAGGGAGAGTTGCTCAGAAAAAAACTTCTTGGAGAAGATGACATTCGAACTTCAAAACAAAATGGAATTCAGCCTTGCAGCAATCAGAGAGAATGGCATTCCAGGCAGAGAGAACAGCTACTGTGAAAGCCCTAAAGTCAGAGCAACTGTTTGTTTGTAGTGAGCCAAGGAGAGGTTGGTAAGAGGTTAATCAAGAAAGACATAGGGCCTACATTATGCAGAGCCATAAACAGTAGTAATTTGAAATTTATAGAAAGTGCAATGGTGATACAGGGTATAGATAGTCCCCAGTCCATGGTTTGGGGAAAGGGGAAGCAGAAGGTAGGCTTAAGATACTTTGCGTATCTATGGCAAGTTGGTAGCTATCTAGGCTGTGCTGCCACCCCAGGTCAAAAGGTACATTGACTTTCAGGATGCATCCTGACTCCTGACAAAGCTGGAGGAGGTGAAGGCCCTCCCTGGAAGCCCCTTCGATGGGAACTCTCCCCCTGACCAGAAATGGCAGCTGAAAGAATGTAAACAATACGGGGAGACTGGCAAATGTAACTCATGTGGGAGGAGTCAGAGATGAGTTCACATAGGAAGTTCTGAGTCAGGATTTAAAATTAAAGAAGACTTAAACAAAAAGAGAGGTATGCAACATTTATGGTTTTTAAAATGCAGTATTGTTAAAAAGTGCACTTGTCCCAATTGACCTCTAGATTCAATGTACTTCCAATCAAAGTTCTACCAGGCATTGTTTCTTTTTAAAAATTGGTGTGCCCATTTTAAATTTAGGTAGAAGAACAAAGGTATAGAATAGCATAATAATATTACAATAGAAGAACAACACTGAGAATTTTATACTCCCTGATTTCAAGATTTAGTATAAAACTAAAATAATCAAGCAGTTGTGGTATTGGCATAAAGATAGATAAATATATTAATGGAACAGAGTTGAGCCCATAAATAAACTCACACTTGCGTAGTCAATTGATTTTTTAACAAAGATATCAAAACATGTTAATGGAGAAAAAAGTCTTCTTTAATAAATAGTGTTGCAACAACTGGGTTTTCAGGTATAATAATGAATCTTGACCCCTGTTCCACATCATATACAAAAGCCATTCAAGATGAACTATAGTTTTAAATTCTACTCTTGGGTTTACCTCTCACAGAGGTTTTACCAGTTTCCACAGAAATGTAATTGGTCTGCAGAAGGAGTGTTTCTGCATCCTCTGATGCTGATGGGTATGGTTTGGGGGGTAAGATCATTTATTTCACTAGCCTAGGACAAACAAGGTATGAGCTATCACGTCAAGATCATCTGCATGGCCAACTGCTGTGATGTGCTTACACCTCTCGCCTGCAGGGAGAAGTCATTAACATAGGCAGTCTTTAAGCATTTCTGGGTTCTCTGGCCAAAAGTCCATCTTTAATACCATTTTAATTCCAAACCTTCTCTGACTTCTAAGTCTACCTTTCTTACTTATGCCTGCTATTCTTGTAACTATCACCTGATGCTGGGAGAGGTATTTTTGGCCAGAGTCAAGTTTTAAACAAGTGTGCGTGTGCGTGTGTGTGTGTGTGTGGTGTGTGAAGAGCACCATGACATGCTGTAATTATGCCAATGAAGGAATTCTTTTCTAAACTTTCTCACCCATTTATCAGAATCTGAATAGAAACATTAGATCTGAAAGCAGGTAAACTCAGCTCAGCTCTTTCTGGACATAAAAACAGTGAAACTAAAGAGGACATAAAGGAAAGAGTAATTCCCAGAGAAGTAAAAATGGTCACAGGAAAAGGACAAGAATAAAGAAAAGAGAAACCCTTAAAAAATGAGAAAATCAGCCAGGGACCAAATGCTTTCCACGTCTCTGAATGAGAGCTTCATTTGAGGAAGCAGCCCATTTTAGTTTGGTGGGATACATGCTGGGGCTGGGAAGAAGGTTTCTTTGTGTCTTAACTCAACAGAGAAAAAGAGTTTGGCAAAGTTATTTTCTCTCCCTTCTCCGGGTGTAAAATCCATTACAAACCTGGAGGCCATCTCTCTACTCTAGAGAAAAGGAAAGTATTTACAAAGAAGACAGAAGAATGTCTTCACGCACATACACAAAAGAGGTCAATTAAAGCTCTCTGTAGGGGAGAATTTTTTGAGCTGTTTCTGTCAAGAACAAAAAAAGCCTGGCCTTGGACCAGGGGCCTTTAGACAAGGAGCCAAAGCAGAGTCACAGGGATAAGAGACCTGAAGGGTGCATTGGAATTTAACCCACAGGCTTTATCACGGGGATGCCAGATAGAATGGCCCAAGGGAAGCAGAATTCGCCCAGTGCAGCAGAGATGCTTGATCAGCCCAGGACAATTAAAAGAAAATGAAGGACACAGCCTAATTCTGTCTCCATTCATAGAACCACTGCTTTCTCTCTGCATTTCTCATTCTTTTTTTTTTTTTTTTTTTTTACTTTTCTATTTGGGGGTTGTTTTTGTTTTTAACTCAAAAAAATAAAATAAAATAAAATAAAATAAAATATCCTTACTTCTAACCATTACCTCCTACAATTAACAGGAAAGGCTGTCTCCAACTAACTACTGACTCCAAAGTGAGGTCAGCATGTTGGGTACAATGCCAGTGATGCTTTAGGAGGAGGGCTGGGAACAAAGGATAAAGCTGGGGGTGTAGCTGGGGAGAAGAGCACATGGGGTCAAGACACGCTGGGAATAATGGGGCACAGGTGAGAAGGTAAAGAAACATATGAATCACGCTTGAAAGGCAGAAAGCTGGGATGCCATCTCATACCACTGAAGAGGCCATTCTTATAGCAAAGGAGTCTGACCCTAGTTTATATTAGGCTGCTGACAGCTTTTAAGCCTCACCTTTCCTTCTTCACCAAGTACCCCAGGTAGCTAATGAAATAGCCTAGGTGTTCCCTCCATTGGTGAGGGTAAGAGAGTCAAACTGAGCAAACCCAGGACCTCCCCTGCTGGCCCCATCCCCAACAGAAAGCCCTGAACTGGCTCCTTGGCCTCTTTCCTTGCTCCCCGCCAGCCTTTCAGGCCTGCGGAGACCTCAATGATTTCATCTAAGACTTTGACACCCCCTTGGTATGTAGGGGCCATTGCCAGTCTCCACTTCCAAACCAAATTTTGGATGGGCATCCAACTTCTACAAATACCCAGAAAAGAGTAGACCTAGGAAACATGTATGTTCATCATCCATGGTGAACCTGGTAACGATATATGCAGGCAAAATAGCAACAAAAGCAGCCTCTGAAAATCTAGGCCAAGCTGGCAAGAAGAAGGGCAAGGCTGGAGGTTGATATAATTTACAGAGGCATGAAGATAGAGTGTGTTAAAGGAAGCACATGTTTTTGATCTCAGCTTATTGGTCAGAATCTACCAACTTGACCACCTCACCTCCATAATTTGAGCTGTCTACAAAACCACATGCCACAAGTGAAAAAATGTGAGCTGACTCCTGACTGGTGTGGCTCAGTGGATTGAGTGCCGGCCTGAGAACCAAAAGGTCACTGGTTCAATTTCCAGTCAGGGCTTGCTGGCCAGGTCCCCAGTTGGGGTTGTGCGAGAGACAACTGATCAATGTATCTCTTGCACATCCATGTTTCTCTCCCTCTCTTTCTCCCTTCCTTCCCTTCTATCTAAAAGTAAAATAAAAATAAATATTTTTTTAAATGTGAGCTGAGAACATCAGTTATGATTCTAGGACAACTTTAAACCTCCATATACCTTACTTGCTCTGAACATTTTTAGTTTTAAGTCTGGTTCTCTTTCTGCCTCTGATTTTTCTTTCATGTGTTCATGATTTGATTACTTGCTTTGGATATGGTAGTCTGACTTGCAGTATTCCCCCTAAGATTTCATCCAGAATGTTTTGCTACTACACATCAGGAGTCTAAGTAAGCAATACCTCTACACGCGTGTGCGCACACACACATGCACACACTAGGAATCCATAACTGGCTGGGGAGCTACTGAAATATATTCAGAATCCAAGCTTTCCAGATATCTTAATCACTCCCATCCCAGGATTTACATCAGGCTATAGACTGTCTATTACAGAGACATTAATGTGTATGGAGCCGGCAACATCGTCTGTTTTCTCTGACATTAGGGTAGAACAGCTAAGATCACTAGTGAAATAGTGATTTTATCAAACAATGCAAGACAAGTACTTGACCCTGCAGGGTCTATTTTTCAGTTAATCAAGAATGTGGGGTTAATTGAGAAGTGAGGCTGAAAATATTATATTTGGGACATATACAGATCAGTACAAAAGATGCTCTGTGATAACGGAGGGAACTAAGAAGTTTCTTTCTTTTTTTTTTTTTTTTTTATCAATGTATGGTTGCTTTTCACCTGCCTCCAGCCACAGATCTGACTGGAGACCTGGCTTGCAACCTGGTTATGTGCCCTGGCTGGGGAATCGAACCTGCGACCTTTGGGTTCCCAGGCCGGCGCCTTATCCACTGTGCTACCAGCCAGGGCCTAGAAGTTTCCATTTCAGCTTTGTCACACTCTCTCTGTGACTTATGTAAGTCACCTCATTTTTCTAGGGTTTAATTTCCTTATCTATAAGTTGTTGAGTTTAGACCACTTTTTGAAGGTTCTCCAAACTCTTAACCTTTAGTGGATACGTTACAATAGTCTAGGCTATGTTGAAGTAATGAACGAAGGATCTTAGCAGCTTAAAACTTAAAAGTTCATTTCTTATTCATGCAAAATCCATTGTTGTTCTTAGGGCTCCAGAGCATTTTCTTCCCAAGATCCAAGCTGATAGGAGTTCTGTCATTTTGTAGCTGAACCATCTGGAAGACAAGGTCTGCAAGGCCTTCTCAGCAAGCATAAGAGAAAACTGAGAGTAAAGCACTAGCTTTTAAACGTTCTGGCCCAGGTGGGACATACATCATTTCCACTCACACCCTAGTAACCAGTTGGCTCTACTCATCTGCCAAAGAGCTGAGCAATGTGGAGGAGTATGTCTCTGGTGGTGGGTCTAGGACTCCAGGCTCCCTCCATGGGCTCACATCATATATGGCCCTGTTGCCCTGACAGAGATTTTATAATGATCACAGATAATGCCTCTAAGAAGGAGCTGCCATCTTCCAGAAATGACTCAGGGCTCACAAACACACAAGCACGTGAATGGCCCCAAACAACTCATTATTAACAGGGCAAAATCAACTCAAAGCATAAGGTCACCTGACAGTGCCGAAGGAAACAGTAAGATGGTCTGCTTGAGACCTGACAGGGGGAAGAAAGAAGATCCCTTGTGAAGGTAACAGATGACATACGGATTGAAAATGTACCTCCTTATTCTTGAATTCCACTTTACCTAATACCCTGGGCCAGGAGAGTAGACAAAAATAAGCTGCTTGAATTCCTCTTTTTGATTAAAAAAGAAAGAAAGAAAAACAAACAAACCAAAAAAACAGACTCCAGTTTCAAACTACACAAAGCTGAAGGCAGAGAAAGCATTTGTACCTATAAACATGTGTCAACTGGTTGGCGGTCTGGCCAGCTCACTGTATCTCAGCAATAAAGTCCTAATTCCTCCATGCTCCCAGCTGAGCTAAAGAATCTTGGCTTCTTTCATGGATCCTGGGTGTGCTGTGCAGCCTTGGTAAAGCCCTGGGCCCCTCCTTGTAGAACGAGTCCAGATTGCAGCAGGAGGAAAAGAGCATCAGAGCAGGTCCACCTGCAGCCTGGGCCTGCAACAGCAGGGTCACAAATTATGCAGGAGTCCTCCTTCCAAGCCCTGGAATGAATCTTGCTCATTACTGCCCTCATAATCTGAACAAATTTAGCTTCAAAAGGCCTTAAAGGGCCCAGGAGAAACAGAGAGGAAAGGAAGAAAAATGTAGTCTTGCAGGGAGTTCAGCCATCTCCACATCTTCTATAAGTTCCACTGGGGAATGTTTTCATAGGCTAACCTTCCCTTTGCTTTCCTAAGTGGCTATCTAGCAAAATAGCTGTCTCACTAGGCAATACCCCGTTCATCTGGATGGTTCCATGTGTAGCTTCTCTTGGTAAGCCACCTTCCCAAAGCGAGCGGTGGCGGGAATTCTCAGATGCTGGGCCATTGAGTAGTGTTTGCTGAGGCCTGGAAACGGATAGAGTTCTCTGGCAGTTTCAACCTGTTCTGTTTACTGCTCCTCCATCTCAAAACTCTCCTTTGTCTTGACCTCCTCAACTCAGCATTATGTTACTTCTTTATTGTCCTGCAATATTTTTCTCCTTTTTGGCTCACATGTCTAGATGTCTCATACCTAAATATGCATGTATGTTCCCTATAGTTCTGCCCTCAAACTTTGCTGTTTTTTTGTGCTGAACTTCTCCTTAGGTTTCTGCTATCATGCTCTTCGAGATCACTCTCTGATTCAGATTGCTCACTTACTGAGCACCTACTATGTGTTGAGCATAGAATTAGATGCTTCAGATGTAGGAGAAAATAACGCAGTTATAAGACCAGTAAAATACTTAGTCTCGATTTCCTGTCTTCCAGCTTCATGTTACCTACAGCTCTGTTGGCATCTCAACCCTAATGCACCATCCCTCCCAAATGACTTCTCCACTTGGTTTATAATTTTGGTTAATTGCTCCATCAGTCTTCTATTTCTCCAGGCTGGTGACCGTGGCTTCATTGTTGATTGTTTCTTCTCCCATCACAATCAATTAATACATACCCTTGATATTGGTGTTAGCTTGTCTACCTTTGTTTACACTCACATTAATCCTCATCTGAAATATTCTGGGAACCCTCTCTTTAGTCTCCATTCCTCTCATCTCTCTTCCTCCCCAGGCATCTTATGAGGATAATTACTCTTCCTCAAGCACAGCTGTGATCAGGCATGCCTTTACCAAACCCTGGATGGCTCCCCACTGACTGACAAATTAGGTATAAATTTCTCACCTTTGAATCTAAGGTCTCTTATGGCCAAGCCCTGACCTCCCTTAATCCTCAACTCTACCCCACAGTACCTTACACATCAGTCAAATAGATGACTTCTGGCACTTTTCCATCTTCATATTTCTGCTCATGTTATTTTCTTTACATAAAAAGTTTAAATGCTTTTCCCCCCATTCCTCTAGCCCCACCTGATAAAATCACATGGCCCTTCTACCTGGTGGGATTCCTACCAGGAATTCCTACCCTTAGTTTGTACTTCTCATGAGTTTGATTGTATTTGTACCATTTAAATCTTTGTCTTGTTCCCATAGCTAGACTATCTCCTATCCAACATGACAGATCAAGTCCTCAAATATATGAAGAATGTACCAAGAATGGACAGTATGGGTTTTGTTATAACTTAAATAGGTAACTCTAGAAGTGAGAATACCCTGGAACATGATGATGTTCTCTGAAAGCTCTTCATTAGAACATAGAAGAAGGACTTGGCATGAATCTGAGATACCACAGTGACCTACCTGTATTTTGAGATTTAGTGAAATCTAAAAAGAAAGAAAAATCTAATTAAAAAAGAAGAAGAAGGAGAAGAGGAAGAAGAAGGAGAAGAAGGGTATGTCTCATAGGAGACTAACACCTTTAGAACATAAAATTATAAAAATAATATCCAGTATTTATGTATTACTTACTATTTGCCAGTTAAATGTCAATTCATTTAATCCTCACAAAACCCCTTTTACTGATGGGAAAACTGAATACAAAAGGGTTGAACGTTTGGCTCCAGATCCCAGCTAATTAGTGGTGGAGCTGAACCCAAGCAGACTGGCTTCCCAGTGCTGCTCCCAAGCACTGTATTCTCCAGTCAAGCTCTTGCTGGGCTGGGGGACAGGATGCAAGTCCCATCCCTGGGAGCTATGCTGAGCCCCAGGACATATTTCAACTTGAATTATTCTGCCCAGGAAACCATCCCACCTGTAAACCAGTATCCCTGGTATTTCCCAGGAGCCGTCTTTCCCACCAACCAGCCCTGGAGGGTACCCTTCAACCCCCATGCATGAAGCTGCTGCATGGGCCTTTCTAAACATGGAAGAGGTGCCCCTGTCCCTAACCAGAGAGAATGGTCGACAGCAGGATGGCCACTCAGGAAGTATGTGAAGGGTGTGGGGTTTAGATGCTCTGAAGAAACATGCCCCACCCTGCCTTGAGGTTTAGCGGGTGTTCTTTACACTGGCCACCACCTGGCCCTCCCTTCTCAGCCCCTGTTGGGGGGGCATGACAAGGGCTGGCAGGTAACATGGTGTCAAAGCCCTACACCTGGGTCTCTGGCTCCCACCCACTCCATTTTCCCACTCATTGTCTCTTCTACTTAAGGAGTGTCATGCCGGAAGATGAACCATCCTAGAGTCAAGCGAACGCAGACCCTGGCTGGCTGGGCAGGCTGGCAGCAGGGGGCATTTCTGTTTCTCTCACCCTAGGGAGCCCGCAAGCCAGCGAGGGCCGAGCTCCCACTTTGCACCACAATGTTTGAAGGACTTGTTATGCATTAACTTACTGCTGTTCATAAAACAGCTCACTGAGCTGGTGGTCTTTTTTTTCTTTTTCATTTTATGAGAAATTTGGAGCACAATTTGCATGGAACCAAAAAAGACCCTGCATAGCCCCAGCAATCTTGAGGAAGAACAGAGTTGAAGGGATCATAATACCTGATATCAAACTGTACTACAAGGCCACTGTAATCAGAACAGCCTGGTACTGGCATAAGAACAGATGCATAGATCAATGGAACAGAATAGAGAGTCAGAAATAGACCTACATGTTTATGGTCAATTAATATTTGACAAAAGGGACATGAGAATACAATAAAGACTGTCTCTTCAATAAATGTCGTTAGGAGACCTGGACTGGTACATGCTAAAAATGAAACTAGACCACCGACTTACACCATACACCAGAATAAACTCAAAACGGATAAAAGACTTAAATATAAGTCATGATACCATAAAAATCCTAGTGGAAAGCTTAGGCAGTAAAGTTTCAGATACTTCACATCACAGTATTTTTGCCAATATGTCTCCTAGGGCATTACACAGACTAACATTAATTTAGAAGCATTGTTTTTTCCATGCTCATCTTCCACAAGACAACCGTATTTGAACTTCTCACGCACATCTGCCACCTTCTTGTTTTCACTTCCTTAAAGCCACAGCTGGTGACATTTGCACAGGTTTCCAGTACACATCACCTGCACGGCTATTCACTGATGGAAATACAACAGTTTTTTCAACTTAGGTATCACATGGCCATTGGAAATTTTATCCATGGCACAAAAAATGCATTTACATATTAATAGGGCAGTTGGACGGTACCTGTTTGTGAATGTGTTGTGGGCAGGGCTGGCGGTTGGCTGATAGGTTGGGCTTCCTCCTCACCCCATTCTGACTGATCTGTGTCTCCTGAGCAGCTGTTAGATATTTCAAATACTACTTCTGCTTGGGGACATATGCTTGATTTTACCACCCATAAACCCCTTGCTGTATTGTTTCTTAAAATGAGTCAGAGAAAGACAAGTGCCACATGATTTCACTCATATGTGGAATCTAATGAACAAACTGAACTAACAAAATAGAAACAGACTCACAGACAGACAGCAGACTGACAACTGTCAGCAAGGAGGGTTTGGGGGCTGAGTGAAAAGTTGAAGGGATTGTATACCTGAAACCTATATAATTTTATTAACTAATGTCACCCCAATAAATGCAATTAAAAGGCAAAAAAAAAAAAAAAAAAAAAGAGGCTATTTCCCATGATGGCCAGACTTGCAATTGTGAGATTACACATTCAGCAATAATAAATGGAGCTAAAACTAATAAAAAATAGCTAATAATGGAGCCAAAATTGTGAGATAACACACTCAGTTAATGGAGCTTCATTATTCAATTTCCCTGCCTTTCATTTCCTTTTCTTTAATTGAGTCCATTAGAGGTATCTTCCAGGAGGTTGGTTGGGGCAGTTTCTCCAATGTTTTAGGTTTAAAGTCAGATAATTGAAGGCTGTGTCCCCTAAGGTGAGACACTTTGTAAGGGTTCCATGGTAAAGCGACTGACTGACTCTTCCAAAAGCTAATTCAGAGAGAGAGGAAGAAATCTCACATTTTTCAAGCATAGGCAGTTTCTGTTGCGCACCAAGTGATGAGCAAGCTGTGGTTGCTTATAATTCTACACCTATGGGCTCAAGGGCATCACGGAGCATCTTTCCCCCTCTTTCATTCTCCTCGGTCTCAGGGGTGACAGGTGTCCACATCCCTGCTAGGTCCCAGCAGCTTCTGGAAGACATCTGAGTTTGAACGGCAATGTGACAGACCTCCTTAAGCTGCTTATTCGGGGTTGGGGATGCTTCTTCCCAGTCATTTGATACAGGAAAAAATTACTTAGAATCTTTGAAAACCAAATGTGTAAAGAGAAATGAAAATCTAATTAAATGGATGTAGGCAGTTCTGTCTGAACTGAAACTCTGAAGCCATTGCAGTTTGTCAAAGGTTATATTATCTCTCTGTCCCTGGGCGCGTCAGGCTCCATTGGGCTCCAAGCCCAGCACTCTCTCTCCAGCACCTTTTTAGGGGTCCCTGTCCTGGGCCCCAGATCCTCGTGGTTCTTGGGCAGAGACACTGGCTAAGGGCCACTTGTCAGGGTTGCAGAAGGGCCTCCTGCAGAGGACAGGGTTCTCCCTAATTATTAAACTTTCAAACCACTCTTTTCTGACAGAGACGCTTCTGGTCTTGAGGCAGGACAATTCTTTCGGTGCTTCTCTGGCAGGGGCAGTGGGCAACACCAACCCCGGATGAGTGTCACCACTTGGAGGCAACTCTGTTCAGCTACCTGCATGTAGCTGGCAGCCAGTAACCACCAGTCTTCCATCTTCAGCTGCACAGTGACAACCTCTCAGACAGCAGTACCCCCATCTGTACCCTTGCTACCAGCCTGCAGGAAGCTTCTTGAGTTGAGTGGCTCCAAGTTTTTATAGCAAGTTGACATTGCCACATTTTTATTGCCTTTTGTGGTTGGAAAATCAATTCACAGTGGGGAGGGGGGAAAGCAGGCTGTTGCCTTGAATTGTTTGAAAAGTTCTGTCCATGACCCTCCTTGCTCCTTGCAGACCCTGCTGTTAGCCAGGCTTCTCCATGCTCCATGTGGTCTTCTGGTTCTGTGTGGCATGTGGTTCTTTCCTCCCCTGGTCAGGTTTTCTTCACAGAAGCATTTTTGGTTGCAAGAAACAGAGGTTCATTCACAAAAGGTGGGGTGTGAGTGGTCACTGCAGAGGTTCCCACAGAGGGAAGCTGGGTGTGCATCTTTGAGGACCGATGAGGTCTAAGGAAGGCAAGGTCCTGGGAGCAGCTGCTCTCTCCGCCTCCCTCCAGGGCCACCTGCGTCCTCTCACTGGCTCTCTCTCCGGTCACCATCTCTGCTTCTCTCCACCTGCCCTGCACTGTCCCCTCATGGCCTTTTCCTACCGCATGACCTCAGCTCCACCTGAGTCAGCCAGGTCTCTGCTTCTCTGCTCTGCGGTTGGGGGCATCTGATGGGCTCTGGTCGCCCCTCCCTGCCAAGCCTCAGCCTGAGCAGGCTCCAGGTGGCCACGCTTGGGCCAGTGTCAGTGCCCTCGTCAGGCCCAATGATGTCCTCTGAAGACAGAGGGAACAGAGCCACTTGGTAAAATGCAGACCCCTCCCTAAGTAAGCAGCAGGGTCTGCGGAAGGGGCAGTTTTTCTGGGCATCTTGGTGGGTTCTATTTGTCCAAAACACCCTTGCTTCACCTCCTGTGAAGCCGGTGATGTCAGTGTGGCTGACTCCTGCCCACCCTACTGGTAGGTACCGAACAACTGCAGGGGGGCATCACCTGTCAGGTGGTGCGGTCCCTGAAATGCACATTTGTGGACATTTCTCACCTTGGAACTCAGCGCTATTGCTTAGCCGGTGAAAGAGAAGGATGGGCGGTCCCTGGAGGCACTTCCTACGACCCAGCCTCCGGTGGTAGATCGCTCCGCGAGGGTTAATTGGTTTTCAGCAGATGAAATCACAGCAGAGCTATCCATTGTAGAAACTCTTTGACAGCCTAACAGTTATTACTCCCTGGCCACTTTCCCACTCCCTTCTGAGCCATTTCATTTTCTCAGTCTTGTCGGAAATGAGGATTTGCATCAACATGTCAGCGCCCTCTTGTAACAACTTCATAATGTTATTGTTTTCACACCCCTGTCGGGAGTGGGTGCTGCAGAGGCTGCGCACACGCACACGGTTCACTGGCCGAGCCCCGCCAGGGGCCTAGGGACATCATTTCTTAGCAGGGGGCCTGGGTGAGGTGCTTCTGTCCCCAAGGATTCTCTCTGGTGGTCGGCGGGGCACCTCCTGACCAACACGGGCACTCCTGTCCCGATAACCAGGCACCAGGAGTTTAGACCTCACTCCTGGCCCTCCTCAGAGTCAAGGACAAATGCCAGCAGTGGGCCGCAACCTAGTTCTCAAGTTCCCGTATCCTCCACATCGATAAGGTTCATTCTGGCCCATGGGGGGAGGCAACTGATGAGCTCCCTCGCTCCATTTCTAATAGGGTAACGCGGCTTCTTGCCGCTAAGGTAAGATTTGGAGGAACAACATCGGACTTTGAGCCTAAAGACCCCTGTAGAGGAAGAGCCCTGTGCTGGAGAGAATGTATTCGCTAGAAAGTGTCAACCTAAAATGAGGTGGAGTCTTCTGTCGACTCTGTCAGAAGCATTCAAACCGATAGAGAATTGATGTGAATTGACTGGAGCCAAACTGGCCATTGTCAGGAAGCAAACTCGCAACAGACTGGGGACGCGCTCCAAGCATGGCAGTTCTGCATCCTGCTTCACATGCTACAGTCCACGGAGGGGGGCAAGGGGGCTACACCAACTCCCCTGGTGATAGGTTAGGGAGGTGGGAGAAAGCTAAGTCGGGGTGGGGGAACCTTTGGGGTTGGATAAAAAGTAAGATTGTAGACTCATACTTCTTTAAATAGGTGGGTGTAGGCTAGGTAATAGTCAACAATTAACCCAATAATAACGAAAATGAGAGGATTTGTAGTGCCAGCTTTGGGGCTCCGGTGTGGTATTCTGTACTTTGAGGGGGCTGGAAAAAGGAAATTGTTTGACATTCCAAAGGTATGTTCTTGGAGGTTTAAAAAAAAAGTTGGCTTAATTAAGGAAGATGTTAGCCTATAATATAAACTGCTTTTAGTTAATAAGTTATCCATCCTTTGTGGTTTCAGACCATCCTTTGTGGTTACTTAGGTGTCTGAGTTAAAGGGCTGCCATGCAGGCCTGCCCTGAGCTAGTCAGGTAGTTAGCAGCCTTTAAAAAAATTTTTTTAATTAATTAATTTTTTGTCCACACTCTAAAACTTTGAGGCAGACAGAAGATGCAAGGGATGCCATCTGCCTAGCACTTGATAAAGCAGCTGGTGTCCAGAGCTGGTGGCTGAAGGACCCTGGGGCGCTGTAGTACGGGCTCCCAGATCAGACACCTGCTACTTAGCATCCGGTGGGAAGGCACAATACTCACTGGGAAGCCATCCCCAAGGACTGGAGCTAGTCAAGGATACTGGGGCAGGTCATTTGTTAGTGCTGGGAAGCATGTAATAGTGACTAATACCCCTAAGGTATGGATACACTTATAAATCTGATATTAATACTCAATACATTATTTCTGACCCCAAATATAAATCATTCAGTGTGTCCCAGGCACAATGCTGGGGCTGGTTGATGTCCTGTCCTGGTTCTTTAGGTGTCTATATGCTTGTGGTGTGGGGGTCAAGACTCATATTTACCTTTATTTAGTGCAGGGTCTGAGGTTTGTGGCAATGTTTTCCACGATCTAAGCTATCAGGACAATTTTACTTTCTTTACTTTTTTCTTTTCTTTTCTTTTCTTTTTTATTCCTCCTATGGCTGGAGTTGAACTGATCTCCATTCTTATTCCTTTTTGTTTTTTTAAGTATATTTTATTGATTATGCTATTATAGTTGTCCCAATTTTTCCCCCTTGGCCTCCTTTTGCCTGGTATCCCCTTCCCTCCAGCAATTCCCCCCTTAGTTCATGCCCATGGCTCATGCATATAAGTTCTTTGGCTTTGGCATTTCCTATATTCCTTTTAACAGCCCCCTGTCTATTTTGTTCCTACCAGTTATGCTTGTTAACCCATGCACCATTCCCCCATTCTCTTTCTTCCCTTCCTAGCTAATAACCCTCCAAATGATCTCCCTATCTATGATTCTGGTTCTTTTTTTGTTGTTTGCTTAGTTTTTTTTTTTGTTTGTTTTTTTTTTTATCTTTTCTTCGTTTGTTTTTAAAGTCAGTTGTGTATCGTGCATGGTTTTGATCTTCTTTTCCTCAAATAAGTCCCTTTAACATTTCATATAATAATGGCTTGGTGACGATGAACTCCTTTAACTTTACCTTGTCTGGGAAGCACTTCATCTGTCTTTCCATTCTAAATGATAGCTTTGCTAGGTAGAATACTCTAGATTGTAGGTCCTTGAATTTCATCCCTTTGAACACTTCTTGCCAACCCCTTCTTGCCTGCAAAGTTTCTTTTAAGAAACCAGCTGACAGTCTTATGGGATCACCCCTGTAAGTAACTAACTTCTTTTCTCTTGCTGCTTTTAAGATTCTCTCTTTATCTCTTTAAACGTTGGCATTTTAATTATAATGTGTTTTGTCATGGTCCTCTTTGGGTCCATCTTATATAGGACTATCTATGCTTCTGGGACTCGTATGTCTATTTCCTTCATCAAATTAGGGAAGTTTACTTTCATTATTTTTTCAAGTAAGTTTTCAATTTCTCGGTCTTTCTCTTCTTCTGGCATCCCTGATTCAGATGTTGGCATATCTGGAGATGTCCCAGAAGTTCCTAAACCTCTCCTCATTTTTTTGAATTATTGTTTCTTTTTTTTGTGCTGGTTGAATGTTTATCTCTTCCTTATGTTCCAAATTGTTAGTTGGCACTCTGGTTTCCTTCCCTTCTCTGTTGGTTCCCTGGGAATTATTTTTTATTTCATTGAGTATAATCTTCATTTTTCCTTTATTATTATTATTATTATTTTGCCATACTCAAGATATTCTCTGAGCATCCTGACAACCAGTGTTTTGAACTCTGCATTTGATAGGTTGACTATCTCTGCTTTGCTTAGTTCTTTTTTTGTTTTTTTTAAGATTTTATTTATTATTTTTCAGAGAAAGGGGAAGGGAGAGAGGCAGTGAAGGAGAGAAACATCAAAGTATGGCTGCCTTTCACCTGACTCCAGCTGGAGACCTGGCTTGCAACCTGGTTATGTTGCCCTGCCTGGGAATTGAACCAGAGATCTTTGGGTTCTCAGGCTGGTGCCTTATCCACTGTGCCACCAGCCAAGGCAGTGTTTTACTTAGTTCTTTTTCTGGGTTATTGTTCTGTTCTTTCATTTGGGACATATTTCTTTGCCTCCTCAATATGGCAGCCTTCCTGTGTTTGTTTCTGTGTATAGGTAGACCTGCTTTTACTCCCTGTCTTAGTAGTGTGGCCTATGTAGACAACAAACCTGTAAATTGTGTGGGGTGGAGCCTTAGGTAATTGCTAGGGTGAAGCGACCTGCGTGACTGCTTTGTGGCTGTGTGGCGAGGGCTCAGAGAGGGGACAGTGCTGCTGCCTGACTTCTGGCAGTTCACCTGACGCTTACCCTGTTTCTAGTCACTTTACCCCCTTTCTGTGTATGCAACTGGTGCCCTTCCAGCTGCTGCCCCAGTGGTGAATCCTGGAGAGGGTGTGTTTGTGTATGTTCTAAAAACATGCTGGCCCATTAAGTGGTGAAAATCCAGCAGTTTCTTCCACTGACTCCACTTTCACTGGTTTTTACCACCAGAGGTAATAGAGTCTACCTTCCTGGTGCTAGAACACTGGGCTGTGTGGTCTGGCCTGGGCACAAGGTGGCTCACTCCCAAGGTATCCCTTCTGTCTGTTTCACCTCTGCTGCCACCTTTCCATGCCACGCTGCCTCTCCACTTGTCCTCGCGTGACTCCGTCCCTCCTACTCATCTGGATGAGTGTGGCTTCTTTAAGTCCTTGGTTGTTAGACTTTCATACAGCTCTATTTCTGATGATTCTGTGTTATTAGTTTTGAGATCTGGTTGTAATTCTTTCTACTGTTGTGCAAGGAGACAAAGCATGTCTACCTATACTTCCATCTTGACCAGAAGTCTGATTTCCTCTCTTCTTAAGAGTTGCTCTCCTATTCCTTAGCTGGGGAAACAGGAGGAGGTGGAGTAGCCTAGGCAGCAGCTGGGAATCTGCCAACCTTGTGGCCTTGGGCAGAATTACCTGCCAAACAAAAAGGTGAGACTCAGACATTTACAGGTTATTTCCAACCCACAATTCTTTATAAAACATGAGTAGGGAGAGAGGCCAGTGGACCTGCCTAAAGTAACCCTGGGTTTAGTGGCCTTCAGAATGTAGAAAGTAAAATTGTCCATGACAGCTTTGATGGTGGAAGAATACTGCCACAAACCCTAGGTCCTGTTAGCAAATTGTTCTGTCCCTTGGCCAAATAACTCCAAGTGCATTCCTGGGGTGGGGGTGGGGATGGAGTCGGGGTGGGGGGCGGCAGGGAGGGATGCTGAAAGAGGGTAATAGGTAGGCTTAGGTAAGAAACAGCATTACCAGAAGGAGTTAAAGTTGGAAGTCTCCTGATTTAGCCCAATGTCCTTAAGTGCACCTGTCTTTAGATCATGTAGGGAAAAAAAGGAATCATTCTATTTTCAAAGATATGAGCCAATAGAAGCTCAATTACCTCTTTTGAAAGTGTTTTCTGGCTTGTGATCATGGGCACAGTTTTCTTTTTAATTGAAATCCCTCTTGATGAGGCCCATTTCCTCCTCTCCTTTAATCTTCTGAGTTGATGGAAAAGCCCTAGCCATGGTTAAAAAACGAGCCTTCTTATTGCTGTCCCTTCTTTCAGCATGAGAAAATATCCTTGCAACCTTAGGGTTAGAAGCATTTCCCCTATCCTCTCTGTCTTTTCTTTTTGTTTCAGTTGCTGTACCTTCTTTTCAAAATACAGTGATCTAAGATTAAGTGTAGCAGCCTGCTCCAATCGATGGAGGTGTGTTTGCTGTTGCCCTGCCCCCAAATTGCATGCTTGCTGTTAAACAACACCAATTTCTACCTTAATTTAGCTGTTGTGTCACTGTGGCTCTCAGATCATTTTCTCCCCAGAAATGCCTATTTCCGTTGTATGGCGCTCAGGTCATTTACATCAAACACTCGCATAATGACACTGAGAAATAGTAGACAGGTGATGATTGTGACGTTCATAATGAAAATGAAAAAGCAAGGATGATACCTGGGGTTGGTGGCAGCAAATGGTATTGCAGGTCGTCTGCAGAGGCATCCCCTGGCTGGGGTACTCTAGTCCCAGGAAGTTATGGAGGATCTCAGGCAATTGCCAGCACTCAGCATTGTTCTATGACAATTCGTTTGGTCACTGTTACCTCTAATCCCTCAGGCTGTTAAGGCTTATTGGTAAGTATGAACACATCCTGATTTTTTTCAAAGCTTAGGACTTCCATGATGGTCTCAGGCAGGCGGAGAGAAAAGCCATAGAAGAAGTCAAGTGGGTGGACACCTCATGGAGGGCTCCTGGTGGATCAGAGGATTAAGAAGCCCCACTCTGGACTCTTAGCTGCTCGGGCTCCTTTTCAACCTCAGTCTCCCACGTATGAAAAGGAGATCATCCTGCCTCAGAAGTTACTCTTCTGTGGGTGCTTGGGGGTGCAGACAATTGGTGGGTTTCTCGAAAGATATTTTTGGTGCTTTCTGGAGTCTGTTTCCATTGAATTCAGTATATTGATTAAATGCCTGCCATCCCAGCCCTTGGCTGGGGGGAGGACAGGAAACACAAGGACAAGGCTCTTGCCCTGAGACACAGCAAACGGAGGGGAAGGAGGGAGTAATAGGTAAGGCACAAAGAAACACAAATAAGGCCTCTGAGTTAACTGAGGAGAAGTAGATTACCTTTGATTTAAGTGAGGTGGCATTTGAATTGCACCTTAAAGAAGAACTTTTTGAAAAAATAGTATAAATGTTTTCAAACATATTCAAGGGTAGAGAAAATAGTATCATAAACTCCCGTGTGTACATCACCCAGTCTCAAACTTCAACACATGGTTTCATGTAAAACCCCACCCGCTTCCTACTTCACCCCCCATCCTCCCCACTAGATCATTTCCACTCCAGTCTCAGAAAGTGCATCATTTCATAGGAACAAGCTTCAATAAAGACTCTATTTTAATATAAGCATGATATAATTTTTATACTTCAAACAATTCCTTTAATGTCATCAATTGTATAATCAGTGCTCAATTGTCCCCTAATTTGTTTCTACAATTGGTTTGGTCAAATCAGGATGCAAGCTAGGTTGATAGGTCTCTGTAGTGTTTTTCTCCTCTCTTTTCTTCTTGGAATTTATCATCTGTTGTTGAAGAAACTATAGTTTTTGTCCTTCAGAGTTTCCCTAAATCTGAACTTTGCTGATTGCATCTCTAGAATATTTAATGTTTCTCTGCCCCAGTATTTTGTATAAATGGGCAGTTCAATTTAAAGCTTCATCAGATTTGGGTTCAATGTTTTGGCCAAGACTCCTTCCTGGGGGGATTGGGGTGGGGTGGGGCTGGGCCTTCTAATCAGGAGGGTCACAGGGCCTGATGGTCTCTTTCCGTGATGTCAGCAGATGCTGATAATTGTCACCTGGGTGCAATGCTCTTCTGCCTGTTATGGGTGACAGTCATGCAGAAGGTTGCTTTGTAATTATTTTAAAACCTAGACATGTATGTCTTATGTGTTATTTTGAATTTTTTTTTTTTTAAATAAAGAACTTGGACATTTTACTAGCAGTATGGAGCCAATGCAGGCTTTGTGCAGGATAGTCAGTCAAATCCACAGTATAAAGCAGGGGGTCTCCCAGATTAAAGCTGTCCCTGAACAGCTACAATGTTATTTTGTTAAACCCAGAAACTGAGCAAGCAGTGGTATGGGGCCTGCACTCCTGAGCCTACCCTTTGGAACACTATTATAGAGTAGATTATACTTCTGCCTACCACCAGGTCACTTCAGAGGGTACCAGGTAGCCCAAGTCAGGGAGTAGGTGAGGGAGCCTTTATCCACTATTAATCATAAATAAGGATGTTTCTTCTTAGGGTGGATGCTTGCAGCATTTAATTAGGTAAGAGTGAACCTCCACCGGGACAACTGGCACATTTTGATTAATTAATACAAGGTCTTAGGAGACTCCCAAATGTGAGAGAGGGAGGGGTCTTATGGAATTAACTACCTAAATTCAAATTCCATAGACAGCCTTTATAAACTGGGATACCATTGACAAATTACTTAATGTTTTCAAGCCTCAGTTTGCCCAATGGTAAAATGGGGTAATAAATGTATCAATTTCCCCATGTTTGATGATTAAATGGGTTGATGCTTATAAATCAACAAGCAATCATTAAGGAACCATAATGGCCAATAATGGCCATTATTATCATGCAGTACGTGATTCTTCTGGCATTTGTTTCTACTCAAATAGCAAGTCTTGGAGCCTTAAAAGATTAATTGATGAAGCTAGTATTGAAAAACGGCTAATTTCTTAGATCTCTGAAGGGACTTGGCTATGACACCAAAATGGGTCAAGAAGTTGATTTTTCCTTTCTTTTCTTTCATTATTTCTAGTAAGGAGATTTTGTACATTAGATAAACTGGTAAATTTTCTGAAAGTCTGAGCAGAAATAAATTACAATGATCGCATTGATTGTCAGTCAGCCTGCTCCTGGACCCTTTGCCAGAATCCTGCCAATGCCCCTGTGGGAACCGAGAATTCATTAGAAACAAATGTGTAATTAAGATCCAAAACAGGCAGGGAGACAAGTCATCAAACTCTGATCTACAAATGACCAACAGGCTAAAATCACTGAAGAGAAAATGGAAACCATAAAAGCCAGATGCACCTGGCTTATCCTTTACTTTGGTTTAATGAGAGCCTGGCTTGAAGCTCATTGATGGTGATGAGGCCGTGATGGCTGAGAGCATCTCCAAAATGAGGTCCCTCTTTCAGTTCACATGTGATTTCCAAATGAGATGTTTCCCGGGGCTCTCCTACCATTGCTATGTAGTCAGTGATCCATCAACAAATATATATTGAGCATCTATAGTGTTAGTGTTCATTCTGGGGTGCCAGTAATAAACAAGACAGGCCAGTGCCTGGCCTTAGGGGACTTACATTCTAATAGTAGAGACAAATAAATGAGCAATTATAACAGGAGGAGAAGTAATATAACTTTAAGAGAACCTAATCTAATTAATAATACCCAAAGGCAGTCTATGGGCTACTAGTCAAGGATTTAATAAGAATCAAGAATGGATACCATTTCTACCTCAACTGCTATTGTCTTAGTCTAGTTTATTACCCCCTTGTGCCTACAGTCTTATAAGAGGATCTCTCAACTATGCACACACGGGAGATTCCTCTCCTCAAAAGACCATTTTTATCACATCAGATTCCTGCAGAAAAACCTTCTGGGACTTTCCATGCTGACAAGATTAAGCTTGAATTCTTTAGCCTGGATGTTGAAACTTAAGTACAAACATACACATAGATAAAGACAGTAGGGGGGTAGGGGAGAGGATTCATTGCACAAGTTTGTTACAGGGGGCGATTGAGGAAGAAATAATACCCAAAGAGACAGATAGACTCAGCACCCTTCTTTCTCATTCTGTCCTTCCAGTGAGTTCTTGGCATCCCCTGAGTTTGTGCCCCTGCCCCTGAGAGCCTGGAGGGACCTGGGCCATACTAGATGTCCCAGTCCTGGTGCTGGTTGGATTCTTCATCTCAGCATTTACAGATGAATACCTAAATTAGGACACATCCTGCATATCAGTTGTAAGCAATAATGGTGGCCCCAGTTAATAAATGTCATCCAGGGATTGAAATCCCATTAAGCCTAAGGAAGCAATGGAAAGACATTTTACCCAGAGCAGATCATATTTACCCTAGGCAGGACAAATTATAACTCCTCAATTCCAATGACTTTTCCACATTTTTATGTCGACTCTCCCAACTTGAACAAAGACAGTTAGAGCATCTATCACATTGCATTTTAATTACCTGTCTCGTTGCTCTCTCTCTCATACACTAGACTGCGGAGTCTTCCTCAGGAACCATCTTTTATTTATCTTTTAAACAAAACTCCTGCCAGAAAGCCCAGTACATAACGCACAATATACTACGTAGGGTTCATAGGTACCACAGATTTCAAAATGGCACATCAAACTGAAAGTCATTGACTCCGTTTTGAGGACTTAGGAAGAGCGTTGGGCTCTTCCGGCCCCGCCCCCACCAGAGCCCTCATTCAGAGTCCAGTTTTCACAGTGCTGTGGAAGGGTGTGGCACACCTAACCTCCCCTGCAAATCCTGCACTGAAAGCTCTATGGGAGGGGCATTTCCTGGGTTTTGAACAGAACTTGCAGTTACTCAGTTAAACAACATTTATTGACCAACAATGTGTTTTAGGCACCAAGGTGCCAGCCAGGAAAATGGAAAGGTCATAGAGCCCTGGACTGACTCTAGGTTCCCCTGTGTAACCAGCGGTAAGTTGCTCAACCTTTTTGGGCCTCAAGTTACTTATCTGTAAAATGGGGACTGTAAAACCCTTTTTCTGGGTCATAATTAAGATTAATGAAGGGCCACACCCCTCTTACAGGAGTTTACAAGGTACTCTTCCCGTTTCTGGTAGAGAGCTTAAAATCCATAAGTGAATACAGACATCAAATAACTAGAAAATCACCTAAAAGCAGAGTGTATGTTGCATTAATTTATCGCCAACTACCCAACATCAAACAAAGGAGCCTGCAGCTGTGTGGGGAGGAACTGCTCAGAAACTCCTGGTAATTTTTTGTTTAAATCCATTCTAAACCAGTGTTGACATAAATTCGTCTTTATCTGAGCTTTAAGCTTTAAAAATCGTAATATTAAAAGTTAATTAAATACTGCCTATGACACGGCATGGGAGGTGGTTAGGGAGCAATTTCACAGTTGACAACTCAAGCCTTCCTGCCTGATGAAAATTCACATTTCCCCAGGGGTCGAGGAGCGGAGTCTCCGGAACTGGGCAGGAGATGAGGACACAGGCAATGTGACCTGATTCGAGAATGTGAGATCTTGGGCATGGACCTCAGATATGCAGGAGAGACGTCATTTCCTGAGCCTTTAATCTGCCAAATAAACACATACTCTTGGTTACAGAAACTGGGTCAGGACATGGGGGTTATCTTTCCACATTTGCAATCATGCACATAACTAAGATCTGGATGTGCAGCTGGTTTTGTGGCGCCCCAGGACTTGAGGGAGCCTCCCTCCTATGTCCCCACCATGTTGTAGCCTCCTTCACCACGACCACCTGCTCCCATCACCTCCCCTCTGGTATCGTTGGGATCATTACTGAATGTATGTCATGCTTTGTAGAGTGCGTCAGAGATGCAGCTTCCGATTCCCAGCAGGGGATGGATGTAGAGCTACTTTTCCAGCAGCAGGAAAAATTGCAGCTGACCTTTCCACATGCTCCATCCATAGGGTGGAACTTGGCAAAAACCGAGCCTGGGGACCTCCTGGGTTCCCAGTGGGGGACCAGGCATTAGACTTCAACACCCAAGGGACAGAGTCGAGTTGGGCTGTGCTTCAGGCATTTGAAGGAAAGAGCCAGGAACCAAAAGTCTGGGGCAGAGTGGATCAGAAACCAGAAGGGGCTGGCCTGGAGCCAGGGGTGGACAGAACCAAAGCCAAGCTGGTAATGAGAAGGGACCAAATCACTCAGGAGACATCACACTGGAGCAGCTTTGACAAATCTGACAAATCGCTATTGACCCAGCTGCAAGGGCTTTCCCTTTAGTGGTGTCTTAAAGGCCTGGGGCAGCTCCCAGCGTGCCTGCCGGAGTCAGGCCAGGCTTGGAGCGGCAGCCTGCACCTTTGGCTCAGAGCAATCCCACCTGAGCCTCCGCAACGGACTTACCAGTCTTCCAGGGTTTAGGGCTTTCGGATCCACAAAACATTTCACATGTACTGTAATATAAGAGCCTTGAGGAAAACCATTGTTAGTCCCCATTTTATAGCTGGGAGATAAAGAAAATAAGAAACTTTCCCAAGGTCACGTAGCTTTTCAGTTGTGGAGTCTGATGTTGCATGTACTCCTTCCTCCCTATCCCATCCTGAATCTATGACCTTGACTGTATTCACACCATGTTCCATTCAGTCTATGTGGAAAGCTGAAATGATTCCTTACAAAAATGTCACAGGCTGAGTGACATTTTTGCTGAGTGGTGGCCCAATAATAAGCCATTACCCTATTTCTGATCTCACCTGTCCCACCCAGACCTGAATGGTTTGGGAACAATCTTCCCAAAGACAAGGTATAACCCATTTTGGCCACTCACTATGCCTCCACCAGCACTCTGACATAGCCGTAAGCAACCACCCCTCTCATGTTGCCCCATATATCCAAACTTCATTTTCCTAACTCCACTTGCCTGTTCTTTACACAGCTGCTCGTTTCCTGTGTAGTATCCCCTGGCTCTTAGAGGAATTATGGCACGAGTTTTAATAGCTCACCCATGTATGAAACCACCTGTATGAAATCATTACCTGTATGAAATCTCAACAAATACAGGTAGCAATCAATCTACCATTAAGCAACATAAAGCAACCTTTCCCATTAAATTCAGTGTTGCCACGGACATGGCTGGGTGGTTGAATGTTAGTGTCATTTATAAGTACATCCTTCTTGGGGTTGTCCTGGTCTTGAAAATATTTTTCATTAACTAGCTGGTATTTAACCAAAAACTAATTGTTTGCTATGCATCATCAATTTCACCCCCTAGAAGTGGGACCCACAGGAGCAGCTGTGTGCTTGGAGGAGTTTTCTGGGTGGTTCTCTGAGACACAGCATGTTTCCTTTCCTCCCTTACTCCCTGATTCTCATCTCACCTCTGCATCTTCCTACCTAGCATTTTAATGAGACTTCCTTGAACCGGGATGTATTTTAGCAAGCCGTTGCTTAATTTCTGTCTTTGGAGTTGGCTCATATTCCAAAACACTTTATTATTTGTTAATGTCCAACTGGACATGAGTACTAGCAGAATGAGAGAACTGGAATCACAGAACAGTGAAGGCATAAAGGGCTGGCCTGATGCCAAACAAGGCAGTTTATCCTGAAGTGTCAGGGACTTCATTTATGGAATGATAAAAGCATTCGCTACCACTGACCTGCTCATCTGTATTAGTCAATAGTCCCTTACCTGAACTGACAGAAACCCACTCAAAAAATAATTGAAGTAGATAAATGACATTTATTTCCTCAGATCAGTGAGTCCTAGGGAATTTGGTCGTGGCTGGATTCAGGGATTCAAACAATATCATCAGTACTCTCTGTATCTCTGAATTCGTTTCTCAGGGTCGATCTAATCAAGTGCCATAACCTTGGTGGCTTAAAACAATAAAAATTTTTGGACAACAGTGTGCATATACTTGATGCCATTGAAAAGTGGTTAGAATGATAACTTTTATGTTAGGCACATTTTACCACAATTAAAAACAAACACCCCAGAAATGTATTCTGTCACAGTTTTAGAAACTAGTAGTCCAAAATGAAGGCCCTAGAGAACCATCCCTCTTTGGAGGCTCTAGGAGAGGATCCTTTCTTGCCTCTTCCAGCTGCTGTGTTGATCTTACTTAGCTTATAGACACATCACTCCAATCTCTGTTTCCATTGTTATGTGGGTACACTCCTTCTGTGTGTATGTTTCTGTATCTCTTTTGTTTCTTCTTGTAAGGACACCAGTCACTAGAGCCCACTCTAATTCAGTGTGACCTCATCTTAATTATTTACATATACATCAGCTCTGTTTCTAAATAGCCAGGTAGACATGCATTTTGGGGTATTACTATTCATTGGGTACAATCTCTTAGCAATTTACTTGTTTTCTTCATTTTCATTCAGACTCCCCAGTGGCTACAGTAGAACTGGAGGAAATCCCAGTAAATCCAGAAAAAAGGGAAAAAGGCTCTGCCCTCCCTTAGTACCATAACTGGATTCTGATTGGCTCTGCTTGGATCAAGTGTTCAGTTCTGGACCAATCACTGTCCAAGGTGATGGGCAATTCAAACACACACACCCCCTGACAGAGACAGGGTAGGCGGGGCCCTGTGACTGAGAGACAGCTTTTCTAGAATCTATGGAGATACAGGACAGACAGACACAAAAAACAGATGTTTCCTACATTAATTCTTTTTTTTTTTTAATTTTTAAAAAGATTTTATTTATTATTTTCAGAAAGAGGGGAAGGGAGAGAGGCAAAGAGGGAGAGAGACACCAATGTATGGTTGCCTTTCACCTGCCTCCGGCCACAGACCTGGCTGGAGACCTGGCTCGAAACCTGGTCATGTGCCCTGGCTGGGGAATTGAACCAACGACCTTTGGGTTCACAGACTGGCGCCTTATCCACTGTGCCATCAGCCAGGGCCTAATTCTTTTTTTTTAAATGTTACTTTTCAACTTCTCATAAATACAGCTATGTTTCTAGTATTGAAGAAAAGAACCTATATCATTTAAATTACTATTTCCACCTGCAGAAACTTGATTAACTGAGCATGATGGCTTTAATTTAGAAGGCATTAAATGACGAGTTTCTTGAAGTCTAGGAATATATATATGTATATGTGTGTGTGTGTGTGTGTGTGTGTGTGTATATATATATATATATATATATATATTTGGAAGAGCAGTGGATTTAAAGCAAGATTATAACTTATGAAAATCCCCAACTCCTCATTCACATAATTTAAGTAAGAAATTTAAGAGGAGGAGCTTTTAGATGACACAAAAAGGTGACATGTAGCACTCAGGTGCTCTTAGAACTATGAGGTATTCTGAGCATGAACACTTTGTTAAACAAATACCAAAGTGGAGTTCAACTTACCCACCCCTGAGCTCCACCAGCCAAATCCCAATTTGTTGCTTTTCTATTCTCATTAAGGAGTCATAGCATATTCATCCACAGAAGTGCCACCTTCAACTCAGACTTGCCAGGAAAAAGTCAGTCACAATTGCTTCTGCCCAACACCTTCTCAATACACCTCTCACCCTCTAATTTCTTAAATGTAAGTAGGGGAGCAAACCATTATTCCCCTTTCCTGAAGGGCAAGGTCAAAGGCTTTACTGGAAGAGATTCTGTCATCCAGAGAAGGGAAAGTAAATAGATTTCATCTCCTCCAGGGTGACATTTGGAGCACAGGCTAGCAATGTTCTCTGGCAACTTGCACTTCGAATGACTTCTAAATGCTTGCTTATCTCCTTGAGAAGATGTATCTAGACAGGCCCACCTGCTGTCATTTTGTTAATTTGCTTAGTCAGCAAGCGGAGATCGCTGGCCCACTGGTTACAGCTGGCGGAACCTGAGCATCCTCTGCGGGCTTCCGTTTGCCTGGCCCTGCCTACACATCCATTAATAACCTTCTTTTCCAGAACCCTGATGTGTAAATGATGGTTTGGATCAAGTACTGCACAAATACTTACAGACTCCATTCTCTGCCCCTGCCTCACCTCCCATAATAGGAAGAAGGTTATGAAACGGCCTTTTCTCACCGCACCTGAGCAGGCAGTGGTTTTGACAGTTCCCAAATGAATTTAGTTTAGGGGTAGCTCCTCAGCAGTAAGGAAGCAGCCAGCAGGCATACTTCCTTCACCAATGCCCAGCCCAGACGGTCTCACACTAGGATGACCGAGACGCCCAGAGAGACCTGGAAGTCCTACTAATCAAAGTCAAAGGTCTGAAAGCAAGAAAAGGTGGCAAGGAAACAGAAGGAGTGGAAAGGAAATTAAGCTCATTAATACCTGCCAGGGAATGAAGGAAAGACAAACTGCCACTGTCTTTCCGGAAACGGGGAGACCAACTTGTCCCAGTTTGCCAGGAACTTGCCCAGCTCTAAAACTGAAAGGCCCCCATTAGGAACACCCTCATTCCTGGACAAACCAGATCACCCTCGGCAGACGTAACATGGGCCTGAAATGCACTCTGGCATGACTTTGTGGCTGAATACATTTAAAATATGAAAATTGTCACTTTTGATCCTGTGGGCCTGGTCGCAAGAAACAGACATGAGCATGGCCTGCCAGGGAGGACTCAGCCTTCAGTGGTTTGTCAGGCAGAGACACCCACATTCCCAGGAAGCTGCATGACCCCCAGCCCAACCTTCTCATCCATCAGCCCCCCACCTTGGACGGGGTATCATGAGTTACCACGGTACCTTCTAACCCCTCTGTGCCTCAGGACTAGGCTCAGAACCTTGCCCATTCCTCCCCACCCACTCACTGGTCCTTGACCTCAGCCTCCTGGCCAGGCGTTGACAGCTGACCTTGGGCCTGAAGCACTCAGCCCAGCATACAAAGGGTGTCTGTTTTGCCGATAAAAGGTTCTCCTGTGGCTTCCCCTGCTCCTGCCTGCCCATCTTGCAAATGTAGAATAGACCATATGTCAAGGTAATGTTCCAGGGGCAAAAAGCAACTCATAGCTCCTAGTTTTCAAGCAATGCCATTTTCTTAATGGCACATGGATTCACACAATCATTAACTTATTTAGAAAGAAATATTTATTGAGAAATCAGCATATACCAGGTACACAGGTAGGCACTTGGGATATAACAGAGGACGAGACAGGCAAGGCTCTGCTCGTGGAGCTTAGGTCCTTGAGAGGAAGAGAAAGGTAATAAATAAGAACACAAACAAATGAATGATAACATTTCAGAAAGTAATAAGCACTGTGAAGATAATAACAAGGAGGTCTAACTTTTCTGGGGAGGGGACTTGGCTCACTTTACCATTAGGGACCTTCCTACCCCAAGGATGTAGTCTAACTGTTTCTCAAGAAACCTTGTACTCCCTACTGCTGGCCAGGATCAGTGGGACATAAGGACTCTCAGGGGATCGCTTCACTTTCTCCACACTCCTGTTTTGCCTCTCTGCCCTGTCCATTACCATTTGTGTATATCACAGTCTTAGTATTTACTAGAGGTGGCTGGAACTTTAAGGGCTGTGCATCTCTTGGTGAACTCCCTTCTTGAGATGAGCTGGTTCAAAACAGATCTCTGGAGGCCATGAAGCCTGCAATTTGGTATCAGGCCTTGGTATCAGCCAGCCTGAGTTCCCTCCCTTCACTCTCAGTCTTGCTAATAGGCATTGAGCTTTCAAAACCTGACTCAAGCATCTACCCTGGAAGGGGCCCCCTACCCGCACCCGACCCCCACCAACATGAGTCCCCAGCAGCAAGATCCTATGAATGTCAAGTGGGCATGGTCAAGTCTTATTAATTTGTTAGCGAGCAGAGTGTCTCAGGCATAGATGGGACTCAATGAGCATTTATTGATTGCATGCATGAATAAATGAATGAATCTGGAGCTTGGCAGGCAAGCCAGGATCTGATAAGTCTGGTCTCCCAGCTCATCGCATGACTCACGATGAAAGGCCAAGTGAACTTACTTTTCCACAAGTCACATTACACTCAATCAAAAAGTTGGAAAAGCATGTCTTGGGTGGTTCAGATGGACTCTCCCAGAAGCAAAAAGCAAAACTGTTTTCATCCAAACCATACAAAACCCCCCTCAGCTGGCTGCTTTGGAGCATCTATTGATTTTTAAGAAAAGTATAATTTAACAAAAGTGCTGTTTCCAGCTCCTTGTCTTTTCCTCTGAATTCCCTCAATATCCTTCCAGCTGCAATGTGTAAGCTCCAGTGACAATGAAATGCCTAGCTCACTGCTGGGTTGTTGGGAGAAAGCTGTCTTCATAGCTCTCTCTGGACAAGATGTTAATCTCCGACAGACTGGAATTAAAAGTCTTCCAGGCAGTGCAGATCTCTTTGGCTCTGTTGAATAGAGGGAGCAGTGAAGGTTAACCCCAATGAGCCCTGACTCAAGTCCAAGGTCTTTTGGCATCTCCTGTGGGCTGCTGCCTACAGAGCAGAGAAGGGGCTTTTCAAAGCTGTTTGAGGAATAATGAAATGTCGGAGAGTCAACTCTCACTTTATTGTGGATAATAAGAAATCATCACAAAACTCTGGTATTTAAGAATTACAATACCCTTTCAGAAACCTTCTGTCACTGATCTTCTCCTGGGAATACTAACAGAAGGTTGTCATCAAGGCTCCAGTTTGCTGAAATGTAACCTCTCTGTTCTCTTCATGGTTAGGGAAATTGATATTCTGCCTCACACCCATTCTGGTTGATAGCAAGATGGCTCCAAAATGATGATGAGGGCATTCATTTTGTTGGATGGGCTGGGTCAAGTCATGAATATTAAAAGTCTTTATTTTCTATGGAACCTACAGTGCAGTCATGAGGTTCAGTCTATGAAGTTATGTGTCAACATGCTTTGTAAACTGTAGAGCACTATACAAATATAAGTTATTATTATGGGCCACCATAAATTACTAATTTTGAAGAAAATTATGCGGAATGTCATTTAATATCTAGTTAATGTGTCTGTCATAAAGCATTTGAGAATACCCCCATGGTTCAGTGGTATAATTTCGAACTTCAGTGAGGGACCAGGCTTGCTTACAAAGTCATAGGCCAACTTCGTAAGGTCCTGAACCTATATAATCAGATTGCTTGGGTGTGGTAATAGTAGATCTCGCCACAAGATGGCCCTATTGGTGATATTTCTTTGCTTTGATTGCTTAAAACAAACCTGACCTGTGAGTGGGCTAGGTCAAGAGGGCAAAGGGAGGTTCTCCTGCCACATGTTTAATTATTTAAAAGTTGAATCAATCTAATACACAAAGTGAATAAAATCTATTTTCTATCTTGAAGTGCATATCTTCCTAACGAGATGGAAGGCCAAGTTCTGGGTGGAAAGAAGATGGTTAGCAAGGTTGGCATGTAGCCAGCCTCCTTCAGCTCTGCCTTTCACTATGAAGGCCTTGCACGTGTGCTCCCAACTCCATTCACACTCCTGTAGCCCTTGGCCTGAGCCGCCCTCAGAGGCCAGGGGAGAGGCACCTGCTTGCTCTGGAGGTAGGATCAGGATTGTTGGGCAGGCCCATGTAAGGCCCTGGGCATTCACAGAATGATCTAGAACAGAGGTCAGCAGACTTTTCTATAAAGGTCAGATGGTAAATATTTTCAATTTTGTGGGCTCTGTCGCAGTTGCTCAACTTCACTATTGCACCCCGAAAGCAGCCATAGACAATACATAAATAAGAGGTATGGCTGTGTTGCAATGAAGCTTTATTTATGAAAAGAGGCAACAAGTCAGAATTGGTCCACAGGCCATCATTTGCCTATATCTGGTCTGGAAGCTGGGGCTAGTGTTGCCAAATAAAATACAAAACATCCAGTCAAATTTCAATTCCAAAGAAGCAGTGAATAAGTTTTTAGTATAAGTATGTTCCCAATATTGCATGGGATATACTAAAAATCTGAGTGGCTATTTGAAACTCAGATTTAACTGTGTATCATGTATGTTTATTGGCTAAATCTGGCCACTCCAGCTGGGGTGGAAGCTCAGGCTAGGACTGTCTCACTGGCCCTGTGGACTCCTTGCCCCACAGTGCAGGTCACAGCCAGAGGGAGGGCAAAGGGCCGGAGAGTAGCCTCTACAGTGTAGGCCTTCGGCCGCTCTTGCCCCAGTCTAAGGGCAGTACCAGTTTTTAAAAATATATATTTTATTGATTTTTAGAGAGAGAGAAAGAGAGGGAGAGAAACATCAATGTCTTGTTGCCTCTTGCATGCCCTCAACTGGGAACCTGGTCCACAAGCCAGGCATTTGGCCTGATTGAGAATTGAACCAGCAAGCCTTTGGTTCTCAGACTGGTACTCAATCCACTGAACCACACCAGCCAGGGCAGAATCTGTTTTTAATTTGTATCTATTTATTTATAAAATACTTTATTTATTATTTTTAGAGAGAGGGGAAGGGAGAAAGGCAGAGAGGGAGAGAGACACATATGGTTGCCGTTTACCTGCTTCAAGCTACAGACCTGGCTGGAGACCTGGCTTGCAACCTGGCTATGTGCCCTGGCTGGGAATCGAACCAGCAACCTTTGGGTTCTCAGGCCGGCTCCTTATCCACTGTGCCACTAGTAGGGCTCAGTTTTTAAATAACAGTTTTAAATAACAGTATGCTTTCAAACAGTAAATAGAATGTCTGTTCTGCAATTTAAATATCTGATCTTGTGTAGTTTGGACATTGATTTATTAAACAAATATTTATTGATCAAGTTCCTCGTATGTGCTAGGTACTGAGGGATACACATGGAAAAAGAAAAAAAAAAAAGGCTTAAATAATCCCTGTCTTCATGGAGCTTATACAAGAGGGGACATTACACTAATTCATGTATACATAAAGAGGTAATTGCGAATAGGAGGACTATGAAGGTAAGAATAATAACAAGGAAGATAAATAAATTGGGAGCAAGACACATCTGAGTAGTGATGTTTTTGGTCTGAGACAGGAAAGGACAAGATTCTGGGCCGAGGAAGGTGACAGAGAGAAGCCCGGAGCTGACACCTGAGGAAGGGGCTAAGGTGCAGTGAGTGGGAGGGAAGCGTGGGGCGGGGGTGGGGTGGGGTGGGTACAGACAAGGGTGGGACTGGGGCCTGGCGGGACAGGCTTTGCTCTGGGCTCCTGGGAGCAGCTTGTGATTCATTTCCATTTCGAGGGCAGCAGGAAGCCGTGCAAGCTTTCACACAGGGAGGGAACTTGAGCCAGTTCTCATTTTCAAGAACTCGTGCTGGTCGTTTCTCCCTGCGGAGAATGGGGGCAAGAGGAAGGCGGAGACCTCGTTGGGAGGCCGGCCCAGCTCTGGAAAGAGGGATGGGCTGCTGCACAGCGGGGAAGAGGGGAGCGGGCGAGAGTGGGGGGCAGGGCGAGAGTGGGGCGGGGCGGGGCGAGGCGGTCTCCTGGGTATCTGGTTTTGCTGAGGTAGAGAAAAGTGGAGGTGATGCTGGCATGGAAAGAAGACGGACATCGTCACTGTTGGCCTATCACTGTGTCCTTTAAAGTTGGAGATGCTTTTGATGCTTCTAAGTGGGCGTGTCAAGTGAGCAGGTAGATATACTGATCTGCAGCTCCGAAGAGAGGCCAGAGCTGGAAAGGGAAAAGGGGGCGGGGACCTAGGCAAGGCATTTACGGCCATGAGAAGAGCCATAGCTGGGTCCCTCTTGGTGAAAATAGAAAGAGCGGGGTGCAGATCCCTGAGGCACCTCAACGTTTAGAAGAAGAGACAGCAAAGGAGGTAAACAAGGGGAGAATGGTGCCCTAGAAGCCATAAGAATGGGCTATTTTAAAAAGCTCCATTTCTAACAGTTACCAAAAACATCCTTTTCCTATAGAACCTGTGGGACCCCTCCTGAACCTCGCCTTTCTCACCCATCCTTGCTATGTTCATGAGAGGAAGATGAAGCAGGCAAAGATCAAGTAAATACATGGCTGTGTACCGTCACTCCCATAAGGGATCTGCATGGTAGGCACACACCATTGAAGAAGAGAGTAAAAAGACGAATGAATGACATTTGAATGAATGGACAAGTATCTTCATTCCCCCTCCCTTATTGGTTAAGAAATAGATTTTGAGCCTTCCAGAATTTTCTTTAACAAAATGGCAGCTGATGAAGGGAGAGGCTCCTGAAACAAATGTAACGTGCATTGGCAATCCCCACCCAGGGACAGTTGTCCTTCCTTGGACCTTAGTGGAGCCCTCTGGGCTCGGGAGTCCGGGGAAGTCAGTCCGGGGAAGTCAGTGCCAGAAGCTCACCAGAACAATGGGTGCCCTGTTGTTCTGAGGACCTGCAGCGAAATCATCAGGCTCCCGTTATTCAAATTAGTGACATTTCTCATTCCTAGTAAATAACCTTGTGTTTTGACCTGTAACAGTGTGAAATGCTAGCAAGGCTGCACAGAAATTAAAATCCCTTGATGTGGCTCAGAGGCTGCCCATGCAGATCCTGCCCAGGTGAGGAAAGGTCTGATGGACCCTGGGAAAAAACAAAGGAAGGAAAAGGTCACTGAAGAAGTAGCTGGATGGTGAAATGCCAGAGTACAAGAGTTTATCTAGACCAAAGAGCTACCCTTTACATAAAAGAATTCTAAGCCAAGGGTTGCTAGCTGGTCTGGGAGCCAACTACACACGTAAAATGGAAATTGATGATTAAAAGAAGACCTGGAACAAAATCAAGTGTGCAATGCTTTCCTTTATCAAGCATTTTAAATGCTTTTTGCTAGATACCACCTTATTTTAATTTTCCAGAAACCTGACAAAGTGGGTATGGCAGGGATTTGGGTTTCTCAAATCTGGCAAATGAAGAGAATGAGAAAGGCTCAGAGAATTAAGCAATTTGCCTAAGATCACACAGTGACCTTGGTCAGGAACAAGGTCAGGGCCCAGGTCTCCCGAGCAGAGTTTGTGGATCATTGTAGCACAAGGTCAGAAGAATATCAGGTAACACAAGGAAGCCAATATAAGGCCTCACCAATTCCATAAAGAATTGTCGTCCCAGAAGTTAGCAGAATCCTATAGCTGTTACATGTCTGTATCCAGCAACATTAGGAGTCTATGGAAATAGAAGTCACCAGTTAAGACATGTGAATAGGATTCAGAAATAGGTGTCCTATGGTAAGCTCATGTCAGTGGAAGGCATGAAGTAAGGCAGCATCAATGTCAATTTGCTGTTACTTAGTGTGCTGCTGTCCATTCCTGGGAAAGGAGAGCCACAGCCAGACTGCTCTGCGGTGAGGCTCCCTGGGACCTGTGAAGCTGGACCAAGTCAATAACGTTTCATCTGCCTCATACCCTTCAATCCTCTCTTCCTGCTCCTTTTACAGAAACCTGCAGGAGAGTTAACCACTGAACTTCCAGAAATTCAACCCAACTCCTGCCCCACTAGGCCAAGCCCTGGGGTGGATAGGATGAGAGCGAAAGGAAGAGGCCTAGGCCCCACTGTGAATTCTGCCCGGCACAGGAGCCTAAAAACTAGTCAAAATCCTAGAAGACAGGACTCAAGCTTGGAGGCAAAGGGTGAATTTTGAGTATCACAGCCCTTTGGATCCGAACACATCTAACATAGTCGTGCCAAAAGCACTCAGTTAAGATTTGCTAAATTGAATTGTCCTAAATGGATATGAGAGACTAAGTGGAGAATGAGGTTATGCAAAAAGATACCGCTTCTCCTATAAATCCATAAGAAAAAGGCAGACAGCTCACAGACAAACACAACATACCTGAAAAGGCACTTTGAAAAACTGAACACCTAAATAAGCAAACAAATAGGTGTTCAACATGGGTAGTATCAGGGAAATGCTAATGAAAACCACCTGAGAAGCCATCACACCAGTTAGAATGGCTAAAACATTTTTGAGCCAAATAAGAAAAAAAGAGCCACATTTCACCAGTATTCTTAATTCTGCTGCTTTGGCTGGCATCCAGCACCGTGTAGAGAAGGAAGAAAAATTTTCTTTTCCTCCATCACCTCCCATTGCTCAGCCTTTGTTGGTAGATTTTCTCTTTCCCTTTCTCCTTTACTTTTTGACTTAGGTCTTACCTCTTGTGAAAGGCCTGGTCTGAGGGAAGTTTTGAAACTGATGTGTTAGGAACCTGGGTCCATGGAAAAAGCCTGCATCACACTTTGGGTGACGGATCAGATCACAGGAGCTGGAAGTCAGGTGAAATCCTGGAGGCCTTGCCTGGGACAACAGGATGCTTGGAGCTGCCAGCATCAGGCAGGGTCCAATTTACATTTTATGCAGACACCTGGAGCAGCAGTTGTGTGGAGGATGAAAAGGGACAAAATTAGAGCCAGGGAGGTGGCTTCAGTGCTTATTTTAATGGTTGGAGCAAGAAATGGCCTATGTCTTAAAAATGAGGCTTTACTTTGCCCTCCTATTCTCTCTACCTTATCCACGAGTAAATGATAGTATAGCGGCAGATGCACTGGCCAGGAAAGGATGGAGTGGCGGAGGGAGGCAAGTGGCTGGGGTCAGATAAGAAGAGGAGGTCAGAATTGGGGGAAGGGGGTGCAGGCCGGCAGCAGTCATTAACTGTGGCCTGGGACTTAACTTAGCAAGGATACCATCAGGCACCCAGTGAAGAGCTTCAAGAAGTTTAGCTCCCCCTGTAATGACTAAAACCAGCTTTGAGAATTAAATATCACGTTTCGTTTTTCTGGAGACGTTTGGTCTTTATTCTTCAAGCACACTTTGATTTATGTCCTCGTTTCTGGGCAAAGCTTCCCACCGTTTAACTGCTGTGGCTGAAACAACTCTGCTGCGAATCTCAGTAGCGTGCTTGTCGGAAGAGAGCATGTTTGTCTCCTGCAGCTGCACGACAGTCAAATGGAAGGTACAGAGAAGACTGTCACGCCCATCCCCCTGGTCGGGAGCCATCAGAAACAGGCAGGAGCACAGATGTCAAAAACCACTCTCCAGTCTTTAGAAATCCCTGTTTGGATAACCTGAGCCCAGACTCTGAGCTGAGTGCGCACTGATGGCCTTGGGGGTGGCTCAGCCTCAGGGCTCAGCCTGCCCAGTGTTCACAAGGAAAGTCACCCTTGATGCCCTTCATCTAAGCTTTTCCTTCCCACCATCTCCCCCAGCCAGTCCCCAGGCCCTGTGGTTGGGGCCTCTGTCATTTCCCTGCCTCCTGCCTCAGCATCATTACTCTGAAATCCATTATCTGCATTGCAACCCAGTGGTGATTCTAAAATGCGGAACTGGTCCTCTCGGTTGCTGCTTGAGATCTTTCAGGGCGCCCCGCTGATTCAACCACGAATGCATACTGAGCACCTACCCTCTGCTAGTCACCCATTTAGCTTGGGGATACAGCAGTCAAAATAGAAACCGCCTTTCCAAAGTCCAAACTCTTCAAGAGCCAGCTGCTCACAAGCTCCCCACCCCCCACCGCATCCGGGCCCACCTTGCTTTCCGCCTGTCTGTGCCCACCACCCCCTGGAATTTTCCACGCTAATCATGCTGAACTGCCTGCGATCTCCCAGACAAAGCTGGCTCTTTCTCCCCTCTGGACCTCAGCCTGTGCCCTTCCCCCTGCTCAGAGCATCCTTTCCCTACTCATCATGCTGTCACTTGACAGCTACCTCTCATTCTTCCTCCCAGTCTCCAGTTCAAGGTCACCCCCTCCAGAGAGCCTTCCTTAACCTCCAAAGAGAGTAGGTGCCCCTACCATGTGTATCTATGAAACCTTGTGTTTTCTTGACTCTCCTCTAAGACAGACCACATTTGATTGATTTTGTATATTTCTGGATGCCCAAAGCACAGCACAGAATCTGAGTCCTCTCTACTGCTCGTTAGTTACCAGGAAATAACCAGCCAGTTCAGTCTGGGACACCACAGGCCACCAGACTTCCCTGGGTGTAAACACCCTGAGGCAGCCTCTCCTGGGCACCTGAAGTTTCTGGGGGGCCAATGGGGAAAAGGAACAGAACAGAGAGGCTGTGAAGACGGATTCTTGGCTGCCATCCTACTTCCTCTCTGAGTGCCATCTCCCCCCCCCTCCAAACTGCATGGTGAAGCCAAGTTTATTGTGATCCAGCCCCTGAGCTCCCAGTTCATTTCAGCATCTGCACCATGGAAAGGAAGTTTCCTTTTTTGCCAGACCATTAGGACATTTTCTTCTTTTTTTTTCTTTCTTTAAGGTTTTATTTATTATTTTTAGAGAGAGGAGAAGGGAGGGAGACATCAATGTATGGTTGCCTTTCACCTGCCTCCAGCTATGGACCTGGCTGGAAGCCTGGCTTGCAACCTGGTTATGTGCCCTGGCTGGGAACCGAACCAGCGACCTTTGGGTTTGTAGGCCGGCGCCTGCCACCAGCTCAGTGGCAGGACATTTTCTTTCTATTAGCCTACAGAATTGTCACAGGAATCTGTGTTACTGGGGAATTCTTTTGGGGGGGTGGGGGGGAGGCAGTTTCTGTGCCCAGAGGCATGTGCTGGAAGAGGGAAGGGCATGAGGGAGGCGGGTGCAGCACTGAATTGGGCTGGGAAGCTAGTGTCCTTCAGCTTTTTCATCCTGGTAAGCATTTTTCAGGTCTGCTGGGTTTGAGCACCTATCGGCCAGGCTATTTTCAAGCACATAAAATCTGAAAATAGACAGAGCGGGGCTGCGGTGCCTGGCTGGGCGAGGGCTGCTGCTTGGGATGAGCATGGCACCCCCACTGTAGGGCCTGCAGCTGCGGGGAGCTGGAGAAAGGCCAGGTTTTGGGGGGAAGCTTTAGGCCTCAGGGAAGCCGTGGCGCCCACTCGGGCCACCTCCCTCCTCTGGGGGATATTCCTGTTACACACCCAGGGCCCTTCTCCTGCTGCCTTCTGGAACTTGCAGGGTGGGCTAGCAGGCAGAAAACAGGAGGAAGCAGCTTATTTCATTCTAAGGGAAAGCCTAGCACCCAGCTTGCCTCTAGGGCCTCCCTATCCCAGGGCCCTACCGGTACTTGGGAACATAGTGGCCTCCCCCTGAGCCAGGTGGCTAACACCCAGTAGCAGGGGGCTCCTGCCTTCTGCCTTATTCTCAGCCTACCCATTGTAACATTCCACACCACCTGCCTTGTCCTCTTGTTCCTAATCACCTTGGAACCTGACTCCTGACCTCATGCTCTATATCTGGCTCTGCTCTTGTTCATTGTAGTCTAACCCTTTTTTTTTTTAAAGATTTTATTTAATTATTTCTAGAAAGAGGGGAAGGGAGAGAGACAGAGTGGGAGAGAGACATCAGTGTATGGTTGTTTTTCACCTGCCTCCAGCCACAGACCTGACTGGAGACCTGGTTTGCAACCTTGTTATGTACCCTGGCTGGGGAATCGAACCTGCGACCTTTGGGTTCACAGGCCGGCACCTTATCCACTGTGCTACCAGCCAGGGCATGTAGTCTAACCCTTAATACCTTGATGCCCTGGTCCTGCCCTTCCTCCCCTCATTGAAGATACTTTGCATTTGTGCTTCAGATCATATGCTCTAGAATACCAAGAGTACACCCCTAGCACCCAGAGGAGCGGGTGTTTGGGCCAGACTCCCTGGGTGTGAACCTTGGCTCCAAGGTTTACCTGCTATGAGCTGAATCACCATGGTGACCTTTGAGGCCTCCCTAGTGTTGGTTTCTTCATTTATAAAATGGGGATCTCCTAATAGCTCCAATCTCTTAAGATTGCTAAGAGAATTCTCTGAGCTGATTTACATGCAAGTGATTAGCATAGCACCTGACCCATCATAGGGACTCAACCAATGTTAGTTTGATAAAATGAGAAATTCTGACCCCAGGGCCCTGTGCTCACCTGCAGAAATGAGAAATGAGTGCTTACCAGCCATACCCCGCCCCTCCAATGCAAGATAAAAATGTTGAGAATAACGATGACTTTCTCTGTCCTGAGTTTAGAAAAAAGAGCCAGGGCTGCACGAGGAGTCATGGATTGAGTAAATGCATCATGGCTGAGGGTGGCCAGGGGTCCACGGGGTAGGGGTCCACATCTACCGGGCAAAGGTTAAGGAGGAAGGGTCCATGGGTCCAAGTGGAAGGGTCTGTGGCCTCTCTGAGGCACCCAGAGCAGGAAGGGGTGCAGAATGAGCCACAGGTCCTGCCACCCACAGCATCAGGGCTGCAAGGCGGCAGGAGGGCTAGGAGTCAGCCGTGGAAGCACTAAGCAGGCAGCACTTCTCAGGTGTCCTGAGAGGCATACCCAGGCCAAACCAGGCCAGGTACGAAGGGCATTCTCAGTGGCACCTGCCAAGGCGAAGCAGGCCCAAGTACTTGTTCTCTTCCCCTTTTCCGGAAGTTCAGACTTGAATATGGAGCCACAAATGCATGTTCTGTAGGTCCGTGATCTCCTGGCCCTTCCTGAGACTCCTGTCTTCCCTCTGACCTCCCAGCTCAGCCGCAGTGGGAATGCTGGGGAGGACAGGTTCACTCACCCCAGGAAGCTCCAGCATTAGTGTCACCTCATTGAACAAAAACAGCTGCTGACTCGGGCGGGAGCAGCTGAGGGGCTGCCTCCTTGTCCAGGTGTGACCTCCCCTGGGAGTTCCACATGGGGCGATGGAAATGTGGAGATGAACAGTGAGGAACCCTACTGGGACAGCGGTTTGCTCCTGTTGGCCACTGGTCTGAGGGCAGTGAGGGTGCTCGTTGGGATAAAGGCTTGGTTGCTCTCACGAAGACACCAGTGACAGTGGCTTAAACAAGACATGAGTTCTTATTCTCATTTCCAACAGTCTGGACCATGGCGGAGGCCACAGGGTGTTGGGGGCCCAGCCTCCTTCCTCCCACTGCTCCACTATTCCTTGGATGTTCCACTCACCCCGAGGGCCACTCAGGGCTCCCCAACTCCTCTGCACCCCAGCCAGCAGGCCGGCAGGAATGGGAAGAGCTCACCCCTGGAAAACATTTTTTGAGGGGCAGTCATGTATGTACCCTGCTATAACTCAGAGGGCCTATGAAGGAGAAAATGGGGGGTGGGGGTGGGAATGACCATCTTCTGTGACAATGGTCTGAATGACCAATTCAGAGCCTGCCCACGGGGCCTCTCCAGTGCAAAGACAGACAAACCTGTGTGGGGTTGTGCATAATAAAAGAAGCATCATCCAATCGTTTGCAAAGAACATTTATTAGGATCTATGAGGACTGAGGAAATAATAGTGAAATTACCATCCTTACCCCCATCAGGCTCACAGTCAGGGGGGAGGAAATAATCACCTAATGTGCTCTGTGATGCAAGGAAACATTTGGTTATTCGTTAATGCATGTTCATGGAGCCCCTCCTGCAGAGCAGTCAATGCACGGGTTCCAGGGAGACGGTGACTAAGGACACACACCCAACCCTCAAGCTCCTGACTCTTTAGAAGGGGCAACACACCCAAGGGGCCAACTACAGTGTGGGTGGTCGGTGCTGTGATGGCAAGAAACACATCTGTTAGGGGACCCCTAACAGAGCCTGGAGGTCTTCATGGGACCAAGTGCTTTAGCACCAGTGACAGCCCAAAATTTGGGCCCAACCCTGGGGAATAGCCCATTGAGGAATGGCTGACATTGAGTTTCTCACAGGCCCAGCTGAGAAGATCAGAGTTGGATTTAAATTGATTTTTTAAAAATACAGAAATGAGCTATTTCTTGCACACTTGATTATACGCTATGAATTATTTTCACCCCACAAAGTTCAGCTCCGGGAAGCTTTGTGTTCTGGAAGCAGAACTTCGCAGATTCCCGAAGGCAGGAGGTGGGTTTAGTGTCCCAAGGGTAAATGGAGCTCCTTTGCCTCCCGTGCATCCCAGAACTCCACAATCTTACTCCTGTCAGCCAAGATTTTGGTGGCTGTTGGGTGGTGGTGAGGTCAAGGCTGTGCACCCTGAGTCACCCATTCCCTTCTGGAGCTCCCCCAAGGATGGAATTCACAGCTCCCTAGATTGTTTGGTCATCATTCTATTATCTCGATGGCCAAGAATGTGCTTTCTCCCACCAAAATTACTATTATTTGAATTAAAATCAATTTTCTCTCACTTGGGCTTTGAAGGGCTGACACAGCAATAGCTTATCATCTTAAATTGTGAGAAAATGTTTTCCAAGCTGTAAAGACTCATAAAAATATGAAGTGGTTTTGTTTTTCTCATACATAAAACCATATAGCTGGTGAAGTGAAAACTAAACTTTATTGAATAACCAATCTGTGCTATGCTAAGCACATTACATACTTTATCTACCTATAAACCTACCATAGCTTGGCCAAGTAAACATCATTTTACTCTTTTACAGATGGGAAACAGAAGCACAGAGAGGTCAAGTAACTTGCCTATGGTCACACAGCTACCCTGTGGCAAAGCCAGGGCTAGAAACCAAATCTTTGTGATTCTTCATTCTTTTATAATCCCAGTATAGTTTAGTTAAGTCATCCATAGCCTTTTGTTCTTTAGGTTAAACAACTCTGGTTCACTTAATATTTTTAAGTTCATTTAATATTTTTTACTTTTTTAATAATGGGCACTTCATTTTTAAAATATCTGATGGTTTCTGAAGAAGGACAAAATTGTTCTTAGTGACTAGAAATAGGGGGAGTTATCTTAGGGGCTTATTATGATGTAACCTCTGAGATTTTATGCAAATTTTAAGATCCTAATAGTCCTGGGATCTTATAATAATTGTGGCCAATTTAAGCCAGTAGGGTCACATGAGAGGCACTTAAATCAAGAGTGATGATACATACTATCTGTAACATTTATTGTGTTGTGATAAAAAAGTAGTTGAGTGTCCTTTAAAAGACTTGAAATGGTAAGTTCTGGCTGGTGGCTCAGTGGAAAGGTGCTGGCCTACAAACCCAAAGGTCGCTGGTTTGATTCCCAGCCAGGGGACATAACCAGGTTGCATGCCAGGTCTCCAGCCAGGTCTGTAGCTAGAAACAGGTGAAAGGCAACCATACATTGATGTTTCTCTCCCTCTCTGTCTCCCTCCCTTTCCCTCTCTCTAAAAATAATAAATAAAATCTTTAAAAAATAAATAAACCTTTTAAAAATACTAAAAAATAAAAGACTTGAAATGATATTAGTATAGAGTCACATGAGGGCAGTAGAGATGGCAGCAGTTGAGAAAAATATTTATCCACCCCATTACTCTGTTCATCCTCCAAATGGTAGATTATCACTATGTTGGGAACTGGTGTTAGGCACTTTGGAAGAGATAAAGTATGTGCATGTGTGTGTGAGAGAGAGTGTGTGTATGTGTGAGTGTGTTTGTGTGTGTGAAAGAGATATGTTTGAAGAAGGGAAAATCACTGCATATGTTTGTGGTTCATGGTTAATTTTGCCCCCTCACCTTGATTGGGCTAACTTTATCCTAAGCTTTTTATTTATCTAATCATACCAAAATAAAATTCCTATAAGGAGGCATCCTAAAATATACCTAATCATTATTCCCCAATACTGTCAAGGTCATCTAAAACATGAAAGTCTGAGAGACTGCCACAGCCAGAAGGAGCCTAGGAGAATGACAACGTGGTATCCTGGATAGACCTGGGAATGGGAAAAGGACACTACGGTAAAAACCAAGGAAATCTGAATAAACTTTGGATTTCAGTTAATAACAATGTTTTTATAATCACTCATAAGTTCCAGTAAATTAATACTATCATTCCTTGTCACAAATAGGGGTCTGAGGGTTGCGATAAAGAGATATTCCAAAGTCACAGTAGGGCAATAAATGTGCAAGAGCCCAAAGCTTCAGCCCTGCTTGGCCTCCCACTGTTACTTCAGCCTCTCAGCGGCACATGGCATGAACCCCCAGGCCAGTGAGAACCTAGGGTTCTTGGCCATACTAGAGCCTCCCACAGGATGTAAGCCCATCCCACACCAATTGTTTTCAGCCACTTCTTAAAACACGCCCTTCATCTCTCCTTCACCGCCTCTCAAATGGCCATAGATTTAACTTGGCAAGACTTAAAAAAATCCCCTCCACCTTATTAAGTTTTCCCTTTAATTACCAGAGGGAGAGATGCCCTTATTGGAATCAACCTCTCTTCAGCACACTTCCCTCTGTTTGGCAAAATAAAAGCATTTGGATGAAACTCTTCCGTAGTCCCAATCAATAGCTCAAGCCATAATTATTCAGCAGGCTTGGAGTTTTCTCTGAGGACAGTTGCCTGGGTGTGCTGATCCGCAATTGTGTCATATGGTTATGTCTATGATTGGGGTCTGCCAAAGAATCATCTACAGCATCTTTGGGGAAAAAAGGGAATGACTGGCCCCATATCTATTAATAAATCCTCTCAGGCCTCCACATTCCTCCAGGGAAGGTGTTAACCATAGTTAGGTGGGGCTGTTTATTTTCTTACCGTTAATCCATGTGATGCAGAACCAAGTAACACTTTTGGGAGATCCAAAAAGGCCACCCATTTTACAGGTGAACTGAGTACTGTCAGGCTTGAGATTGTGGGTACTGGTTATGGATCCAAGGAGCAGTAAACAATCAAATCTTATTAGCTTAGACTTCACTAATTTCAGAGTTAACTGAGAGTTTGGATGGGTTGTGGATTGATTATTTCTCAAGCAGATCTGTCCCTGAAGGATAGTGCAACTTACTCTTGTTAACAAAACTGCAAGGGTGAATGTTGAGGACATTTCAGAGGATTGACTTTTCCAACATCATCTGTCAGTCTCTTAAAAGTGCCCAGTCACACACACTCTATTCTGGATCCTCCCGTAGCCTTGTAGTTGAGATACCAAACTCCAACCCTGGCTCTGTAATAAACCCTGGCTAGTGATCTAGCTTTCTTTCTTAGTTGGTTTTGTTCTGTTTTTCTGTAAGATAGTGATATATCTTATCAACTTCACCAAGGTACTATAAAGTTAAATGAAATAAAAGCTATGATTAAAAAAAAAACAATGTCAGTTAATTATTTCACACATTATAGGGAATATTTTGAACACCTGTGGTTACTTTTTAGTTCAGTTTTTTTTTTTTAATGTTTTGCCTATTTTAGGCTTACCTCATGCCCTTGAAAGGGATCAACAATAAGATCTAGGAAAGATTGTCTTTTTACATGAAAGGAAACATAAAACCACTATAACTTGTGTGAACAAGCCCAGGTAGCTTGCACCAATTACACTGACTATTAAGTATCACCAGAGACTACGTTAGATCAAAGACGTTGAGACTGCTAGGCCATCTTATGAGTGATGTCGTGAGTGGACTACCCATTGGATTCAATATTAAGAAGCATCGAAAATCACAGGTGCTCTCTTTAAGAGGCTGAGGTGTCTGAGGATCTGACAATTCTTCCCCCAGAGAATATAGCCTGAAGACTAAGCAGGGCACAGAACCCACTTAACAATGGAATCTCTTTCTAATCCTTTTGAAAGTACCTGGGCTTCATCTCCATCCTGAATACCGTCACCTACTCTTGAATAAATGTCCTCTAAAAAGTGAGCTGCCCAGAAGCCTAAACTGGCCAGACCAAAGAGTAACATCTCTGGGTGGTGTCTGAGCCCCTCACTCAGTGTTAGGCATACACTTCACCATGCCCGTGGAAAAGCCACATCAATGCACCTTGACATCATTCTTTTGTTTCCTTAAGAACTGAACCACCTTGGGTCGGGTTTGAGAAGAACATAGCTTATACCAAATCCCAAAAGCATTCCAGCATCTGTGCTGGAAGACGTACTCCAAGTCTGCTGAGATCACTCCTAATCATTGTTATTGTTTCTACATTCTCACATTCTACTTCCACCCACCATCATCACTTTTTAAAAATTCAGCGTGAATAATATTGTCCATATTCTCTGAGTCACTGTCTCCTTGCGTCACAGGACAAATTAAAGCACACCAGTCAAGAGTCTTTGGAAACAGAGTGGACTGGGAATAACTGTCTCTTTAAATGAAAGGAAACAGGAAAACTGATGGTTCCAAATCGGAGCATGAGCCATACTTTATCCTGGAAGAATTATTAGAAAGAAAGGAACATACATATATTTCTGTTGACACTGTATATTAAGTGAACTTTCTAAACCCTATTTGTCAGTGTTAAATAAATATGCTCAGCGATTCCTACCATGCCCTGAGTTTCTTCTGGTTTTAAACCAAAGGGATTAAGACTCCTAATTAAGACACTGGAGGAAAGGCCCATCAGTTTTGCCAGCACAAATTAGTTCAGAGGCCTACAGCTGCTCCTTTCTGTTTGCTGGTATGGGAGGTTTGTTTGATCTAACATGATTGAGGAAATGAAATATCCCTAAGACAAAGAACCAATATTGCACTTCTGGAGAGTGTTTGAAGGGAAATTGGAAACTAATGCACATTAGCAGTGGGTCCAAAATACAACCAGAAGGAGAAATGCTATTTAGAGGGCAAGTGATGTGACTAAACTAATCCTTGTGAATAGATTGCTTTCCTTTATTTATTTGTCTTTAAAGAAACATAAATGAGATAGAATTTCTACTTCCTAACAAGGACCCATGAGCTGGGAACATTATCTTTCCTTGCTTCTGTACCTGCCAAGTTTTTATATGTATTATCTTGTTAATATTCACAACATTTCTATGAAAAAGTTATTATCAGCTCTATTTTACAGAAAGAGATCTCATTCTCCAAAGGTAGATACTCATCTAAAGTCAAATATTCTCAAAGACACTTGCTTAATGTTTCTAATCCCATCAAGTCTTAGGCAGAGGGTTAAGCCTAAAGAGAACAAAGATCTCGGTCAAGGACAACACAAGCTTGTCCAGTTTGGGTGTTGCATTTGATTGGGTTGGGTTGGATTGGGTTCAGTGGAGGTAGTCAGGCCAGGATGATGCTCCAAGGGCAGAGGGAAAAGGAGCAAGGTGCAAAGCTACCCTGGTGTCATCAGCTGAGGTCTAACAACAGACACAGCCCAAAATGCCTTTCTTTCTTCCCAGTTTGGTCTTGCTTCTCTGTCAGAGCTCATTTCTTCCTCTTCCCTATGTCCTGGGGGCATGCAATCCTGCTCTACTTACTTATTCAAGTCTGTGTGGTCACTTTTATAACACTGTGCTCACCAAATTCAGTTGTTTGTTTTTTAGTTACATAACAATAGTCAATAAAAATGGAAAACCTTATGTTGGGTGAGGGAAGAAGAGATGTGTTCTTTTGTGTGGTATGTGCTGCATTGCTGGGGTAACTAGTACCTGGGTCATAGGATTGTCACTTATCTCTTAAAGATTGATTCCGTTTTATTTATTTATTTAAAACATTTTTTAAAACTATGGAACGTTTCACAAATTTGCGTGTCATCCTTGAGCAGGGGCCATGCTAATCTTCCCTGTATCCTTCCAATTTTAGTATTTGTGCTGCCGAAGTGAGCACGAATTGATCCCATTTTATGTTTAAGATGGCCAGTTCCACTTTGAGCAGGAAGAGGGCGAAAGGTGGCTTGCTTTCATTTTTGCCAAGTTAGGCATTGTAATGCAGAGCAAATTCAAATTGTCTAGTTAGTTAGTACTCTCAGGACCCTGGGACCTTCATGACCCAAAAATGCAACACACACACACACACACACACACACATTCTTATATTGCAGATGAGACACTGGGAATGGTACGGTCTAGGTATCCATGGGTAACTCATAATGGGGTAGAAATAGGTGATCCCTTTGTGTGGTCAAAATGGTTTTGAAAAATTTGTATGTAGCTCTAGGGTCCAGCCATCCTGAAGAAAGTTTCAGATAATATCAATTATTGCCTCTTCTGCTGCTTACCTCATAGAAACACTGATTTACTTGATCATCCTGTGATTTTTGGCAATGTCTGTCAGGCCCCAGTATTAGAATCTTTCAAATATGTTTTGTTTTAAGGGTAGCTGGGACTTGTTTTAATCTGGTATAGTGATACACACAGACCTGGAAATGACTGTCATGCAGGAAGACATTTTCTGACTCACAGATCAACAGAGACAGGATATATAGCATGCCATGCAGGGGGCCCATATTGGGAAACACCAGGTTCAGTCAGAAGGTAGGAGCTAGGGGAAAACGTGGACAAGAGGCTCCATTATGCTTTCCTGGGAAGGAACAGGTGAGGCAGAGCACCCAGGTTTAGGATTATCTACTTTGAATACTTTCACAAGGCTCTGTGGTAGAGGTGTTGTTGCTAGGTGATTAGTACAGAGGAATAGTGATCCTGGGTGTGAGAACCAGTAAAGATGATGGGTCAGGGTTTGGGCTCTAATTGGCTGGTTTGCTTGCAACAGTGATCTCACAGGTGAGCTGTATATTATCTCTAGGAACTGGCTGGTCCTGGGAGGAACAGTCCCTCCTGAGTCAGCAAGGCCCCAGTATACAAAAAATAAAAGTAAAAATAAAAAGACATGGTTCATACATTTATGTTAACTGTACTTCCTACAGTTTGAAAGACAGAGGAAGGACTACAGAGGTATAGGTCTCGTGTAGGTTGGGGGTACCTTGAGAGTGACCCTTCATTGTGTGAAAGGGTCGATGGCAGAGGGGAAAATACAACTTTTTTGTTCTGTTTATTTTTTTTTTTTTGGTAAGTGTACAGTTCAATAGTTTGAAGTATATTTACAACTAGTATAGCCATCACCACTATCTAATTCATGAATATTTTCATCACGTACCCAAAAAAAGCCCTGCCTCCATAAACAGTCACTCCTCACTCTCCCTTAAGCAACACCTGGCAACCACTACTCTACTTTCTGTTTCTATGGATTCGCCTATTCTGGACACTTTATGCAAATGAAATCATATATTCTAAGGCCTTTTGTGTCTGACTTCTTTCAGTTAACATGACGTTTTCAAGGTTCATCCCTGTTGTTGCATATATCAGCACTTCATTCCTTTCTTTAGCCTTATAATATTCCATGGTATGAATATTCCACATTCTGTTTGCCCACTCATCTGTGGATGGGCACAGGGTTGCTTTTACTCTTTATCTATTATAAATAATGCTACTATATACCTTTGTGTACAAGTTTTCATATGGCTGTATACTTATATTTGCCTAGGAGTAGGATTGCTGGGACATACCCTAACCATATACTTAGCTTTTTGAGGAGCTGCTAAAGTATTTTTCAAAGTGGCTTCATCAGCAATGTATAAGACTTTCAATTCCCAGAGGGGAGCAAAAAAGGGATGGATGTAATACAACAACAATAAATTTAAAAAAAAAAAAAAGACTTTCAATTCCTCCGCATACTTGCAGACATTTGTTGCTAATCATCTTTTTGATAACGGTTATCCTAGTGGGTGTGAAGTGGTATTTCGTTGTGCTTTTGATTTGCATTTTCTTAATGATTAATGATGTTGACCATCTTTTATGTGAAGCTGTTTTTTATGCTAACTTTTTTCTTAATGCACAAAAACTATGTAGTAGCTGGGGAAAAAATAAACAAAAAAGGCAATAAAAATCATCATTAATTTTACAACCCAGAAATCATTACTAATAATACTTGTATATATTCTTTCAGATTTTTTCTAAGAAAGAATATAAAAAATCAGGCAATATGCACTATAGTCTAACTTCCTTTTTTTCATTTAAGATATATTGCGAACATCTTTCCATGTTAATACCTATTTTCTATAATATTATTTAAATGGCTTCATATTATTTCTCTGAATGCATTTATCAGGATTTATTTACCCAATCCACTGTTTTGGAGGGTCTAAATTGTTTCAAATTTTGTGCTAAGATAACTTGGCAAATAACATCATTGTACAAATTAGTTATTCATGCCTTAATATAAATTTCCAGAAGTGGAATTTCTGAGTCAAGCAGTATGCAAAATCCCGATGCCAAATTTGTGTATTACCACTTGCCAAACTCTGAGATTTGTTGAGTTACACGTTCTAATTCCACTTCAAACTTGAGACTGAGGATGTGGCTGGCCAGCTCAGATAGTTACACAACAGAAATGACAATGCCAGGACTGTGGGTTTGCTCTCTGCTTGATAAAGCTTGAGTACTCCTTGCTAACCAATTTACAAATGTCCATCATTGAGCATGAGTCAACAGAAAGAGGGAAAGTGGTCATATTGGTGCATTACCTTCAGGTCTTTTTCATCTTTTTAGTTTTTTTTTTTTTTTTTTTAATTTAGAAAGAGAGAGAAAGGGAGAGAGGCATAGAGGGAGAGAGACATCAATGTATGGTTGCCTTTCACCTGCCTCCAGCTATGGACCTGGCTGGAGACCTGGCTTGCAACCTGGTTATGTGCCCTGGCTGGGGAATCGAACCAGCGACCCTTGGGTTCGCAGGCCAGCGCCTTAGCCACTGTGCTACCAGCCAGGGTACCTTCAGGTCTTATCCACATCACTTTCTAGGGGAGGCCATGCCTGACCACCTGCTAAGACAGACCAATGAGCTTTTGTCAACGTTGGCCTTGAGCTAGAAGCTCTATAAGGGAAGGTGCAACATCTAACTTGCTCAACTTGGTGTTCCCAGTACCTACGTAGCAACAGAAAATTATACGTGTGCTCAGTGAAAGAGTGATTTAATATCATTGAGAGGAACAAGCCAAAGGAAGCTTCCATAATGTTGGACTGTCCTGCAAAGAGAGGCACAGCTATTACCAATGACTGCAAATAGAAACAATGTAATGGCCACCCATGGTAGCTCTTTGCCTGCTGAGAGGGAGGGATAACACAATGGAGTGTGCTCTGTGATCTGCATACAACGTCGCATCCAGCCCTCAACACAGTAACACCTATGGGGCAGCAGGCCTTATCCCCCATTTTAGACAGGAGAACACTGAGGGTAGAGAAATTGTATTGCTTTCCCAAGGTGTCCCACCCATAAATAAAACTCAGTATCTCACCTTATCTGTCAGCCTGCAGAATACCTCCTTTCTTGGCTACATGATCACATTCCATTTATTCAAGAAAGCTAAGAACCAAATCTAACCCTGTGTCATCTAAGCAAAAAGCTTTAAGGCTTTTTCCATGGCTCCAAGTGTGACCGACATTGTCCCAAAATAACAGTAGGTCTCGTTATATCACTGTAGAGATGCCAAGTAGACATGGCCTGATTAGTCTCGAAGGACCTTGCCCTCGAGGGCCAGTTCTGCTCATGCTCCTGTCAAAGAAGCACTTATTTAGGACATGTGCCATGGTGACTCCAACTGCTAATGGCATAAGTAATACACAGGCTGCACGGCCCCCTCACCAGCCATCAGAAAGGCTATATATATCTGCCAGCTAATTCTGAGAGCTGGTTCCCCTTCATGTAGATCTGTGACTCTCTTGGGCCCGGTAGGCACATTTAAACAATGTAAGGAGATTAACCATTCTGCCAAAGAGACATCTTTAATGTCACCACCCTAGCATTGACTTTTCCTACTTCAAACATTCTGCTGGTGTAAGCTTATGCAGGGCTACCACATATATCAGAAATATTCGTTCTCACACTTCGGTAGAGTCTGCCAGGGGAAGTCACTCCCAGGACGTATCTAACTATGAGACCACTGAGAGAGTCCGAGCCTAGCAGAGCCAGGCCAATCTGTCCCACTGTGGAATCGGGTGTGGCACCTTTCTCCCACTGAATGGAGATTAATCAATCATTCTTACCCCACAAACCAAAGAGTGAACTTGGCCAAGAGGCTGTTAGGCCCTAGGTAGGCCATCACCACCCCCTTCTCCAAGAGGATCATGAGGTTTTCTTTTTGAGTTCCAGGGTCCTAGAGCCACAATTACATTTCTAAATTTTGGGGGTCATGAGCAGAAGTAGGGGGTTGAAGATAGGGGTTGCTGAGACCCACCTTCCTCAGGCTGGCCAGGCTCTTCAAAGCCTTTTCCGAGACAAGGATTAGGGTTGAATGCAATTGGTTGGGATTCTAAGGGGAAAATTGCAGAGCTCTGCCAAACCCCTTACCCTAATACGATAAGTGCTTAGTGAATTTGGCTACTTTCGGATTGTAAAATTCTGGGTCTCTTAGTCAAGAGCAGAAAGAAAAAAGGGGAGGAGAGAATTAATTGAGAACTTTAAGAAAAGCATGGCTTTTTAATGGATTGATTTTATGTTACTCCTAGATCGTTCAATAGAATACATTTGTATGGCCATTATTCACAAGCACTCATAGATAACAATTATAGCGGTGACAACATAAATCTCCCTAATATAGGCAAGGGAGTAGTAAGCTGGGGAAAGAATAGGGAACCGCTGATGAACCCTTTAGGTCACTTGTAATTATGTGAAAAGAAATTATTCTTATCTGCCTTTAGGATTTAGAAATACAAAAGTAGCCACCATCTTGGCCTCCAAACTTTAAAATTATTTATTATTTATCCCATCTGTAAAACTTTTTAAGCACACCCCCCGCAAAATGTTATATATTATATGCATGTCCTACCAGACTGATCTATTATGCACATTTTAAAACATATGTAAGAAATTGAAATCAACATGGCATCAGAGGAAAATCAATAGACATAGATGTTGTAATATTTTCTCCTTTCATCTCAGAGGGTCACATATGTGCATATTACTTTGGAGATTTCTGCTCTAAATCTCATGGAGTCTATGTTAGCTTGCTAGCACTGCCTTAACAAGATATCATAGACTAGTTGGCTTAAACAACAGACATTTATATTCTTACAGTTTTGGTGACTGGAAGTCTAAGGTCAAGGTGTTAGCTGGGCTGGTGTCCTAGGAGGCCATCCTCCTTGGCCTACAGATGGCCCCCTTTTTGCTGTCTCTTCATGCACACCCCTGTTGTCTGCATGTCCAAAGTCCCCTGTATGAGAACACCTGTCAGGCTGGATCATTTTCACTTAATCACCTCCTGAAGGTCCTAACTCCAAATACTGAGGTCCTGAGGGATATTCAATTCACATATGAATTGAGATGGGGGAAGACACAATTCAGCCCATAACAGAGCATCTTTCAAACAGTCCAATAGTCCAGGAAAGCCTGATGCCTGGCACTGGGACCAAGGGCAGGGTCTCTGGGACTGTCCTCAAACCATTAGCTGACCACCTGCATTCAACCCCTAGAGGGTAATGTTGCCCCCACGATACCTGTAGAACCACCTCTCCCAGAAACCAAGGCTAATTTCTCTAACATCAAATGTCAGGCCACATTGGCTGACTTCCCAGAGGTGACAATCACTTGCTCTCCCACCTCACAAGCGGAAATGCAAGGGAACCCTTGAGAGCCTTGGACCGGGCTAGACCGGCCTCCTTCAGACTCTCCCAGCTGTGGAGGCACCAGCTGGGACACTACAGAGTCTGCTATTGATGATCCAGTGAGGAGCCTAATCCATATACCTCCTTCCAATATGGTGACAAGGTGGGGGCCTTGGCAGCACTTCAATGAGTGTCCTTTTACATACTCTTTTTCTTCTTTGAACATGTTCTGGCCCTTAGCTCTTTCAGGGTCATGATTAGCTTATGGGACTCCCTAATTTATATTTCTAGGGTTATTCCTATTTTTTAAGAGGCTCAATTGCATTGAGCAAAGAGCCACTCAAAGGAATGAATCCCTAATGCTGGAATTTGGGACATTGGGATTCTGGGTTAGGGAAATATTTGAGGGGTAGCGGAACTTTTCTTGGCCTTTCAAAACCACCACTTGATGAGAGATACTGATTCTAGCTATTTCTATTATTAAAAAGTGATGGCTTCCTCTACAGAACAGCTTTTGTTCTCTGCTTCCAAAAGGGAAAAGGGTTAAGATCTGAGTCCCAATGATACTGATTCCAAGGTCCCAGAGGCAAGTTGGAGTAGTGGCCTCTTCAGGTGGAGCATGGGAACAGAAGAAGGGGAGAGAGGGTTCAGGGGAGCTTAAGTCAAGGTCTCACAAATTCAACTGCCTGAGCGTGACTTCTGGGTCTGCCACTTTCTACTTCACCATTTACTATATGCCTCAGTTTCCTCATTTTGAAATTGAGATCATTCTAATGTCTGCCTCACAGCACTATTAAGAGTTTTAAGTGAGATAACACCAGGAAAGTCCTTAGCCCAATGCCTGGCATATAGTAAGTACCTAGTAAATGTCTGCTGTTTGTCAAGTCAGGAGGCCTAAAATCAGGCAAATACATGGCATGCTGGCTCCCTATTCCAAAGGGATGAGGTCCTTTGGGAAAAAGGATCTCAAATAATTACTTGTTTTATCATAAAATATACACAGGTGTGGTGTTTTGAAATATTTAATGCAGGGTAGTGGAGGCTTTTCAGATCAAGATGGGAACAAGCTTTAAGAGGCAAATGCTTATTTTGAACCCCTGGTAAGACCGAAGAGATGATGTGAATGATGTTCCAGGACTTTAGCATCAGGAAGCACTGGTGATAATGAGAAGGAGAAGTGGGCTAGGAAAATTTTAACCTTGCAATCAAAGCCCAAATGCATATTAAGCACTGGGAATCATAAGCCCCTCAGCGAATCTGACTGAATGGGTGCTCTTCCCCCAAAACCTCACAAGCACATAAAGCTCTACATAAAATTCTGGAGTCGTCCTGGGCCACCTGAACCCCATCGGTGAATCCTAAAGGAATCTATGACCCCAGATTAAAATTTTCTCATTGGAGAAAAAAGAAGAGGTCTGTAGACTTACAGGGCTTCATGTCAGAAAAGATTTGGAAGCACATGCATCGTGCTGAAGTACGGAGCCAGGCCAGGGGGCTCCCAGGAAGCCCCCAGGGCCACTGCCCATCCCTGCCACATAGTTTGAATCCAACAGTGGCCCCCACTGTGGAGAGAGTGAAGTAGGCCCCTAAACCAACGGTGTGGCAGACTGAGGTCCCTTGTGGGCAATGTGGCAGAGAAGGGAAGGAGGGCTGAGCAAGACACAGCAGCTGTCCCCCTTGAGTGGGGAAACCTCCCCACTAACAGGCTGGGGCAGAGCAACTGTGAGAGAGGCAGCAGCAGACCTCACTGGGGCACCATCCCCAGCCCTGCCACTGTCACTGCTCTGCACCTGCATGAGGTCCCCAGGAGTGCCACCCTACTTTTAAGTTATGTTTCCCATCCATCTTATTCCTGCCTCAGCCCTTGTCCCTCACGACCAAGACCCACCCAGACTCCTCTGTGGCTCCCTGCTGGGCCCAGCCTCCTCCGTTATTTATTCCCCACATGCAGCCAGCACGCTCTTCTCCCTTGGTGGGAAATCTGACTGTGTTCTCAGAATGACACACACTTTCTGCACACAGCTGTGATGGCCTTGTCTCCACCCACCCTTCAGCCTCTTCTCTGGCCCCACAGCAGGATGGGGCCCCGTGTTGGAGCATCCTGTGGTCCAGCCTCTCCTCAGCGCCTCCAGGACCTTAGCCAAGCCCACCTCCTGCCTGGCCCGCTCCTGTGCGTTCTTGAGATCTCCAAGGGATTGTCTCTGTCACCTCCCTGAGGAAGTCTTTGCTACCCTCTCCTCCACCCCCAACTTCTCTTACCAGGACCCCAAACTCCAGCCAGCAGAACTATTGTCCTTGCAGTGCCTCCAGGCTCGCTCTTCCTGCCTCCGGGCCACCTCCTCCCCAGCCAGAGCTCCTTTAAGGAGCCCCTCAGCCCCTGGGGCTGTCCCAGCGGAGGTCTCAGGTGTCGCAGGTATCGCCACCAGCTACACTCTCCAGGCCGGGTCTCTGCCTTGTTGGCCTGTTTTGTGGAGTACTGGGCCACCGCGAGGATGAATGGGTGGGCGCGCACAACACGCTTCCAACAGTGCCTGGCAAATAGTAAGCACAAGCATTAGTCTTGCTTATTGTGGCCGATGTTATTATTATCATCCTCATCATTATCATCACCTGCAGCTATGCTATCAGCGCCTGGCACCGGTTTTGTTCGAAGAGTGAATGGATGATAGGACTCTGTAATATTGCGGTTGTCTTTCACGCTTTTTATTTTAGTTTAAATACTTTTAAGAATCACTTTGTTCTCCTCAAAATATCTTAGGGATGAGGATTCTGGGCCTGGCAAACCTTGAAACTGAAATGCAGAAAAGTCTGTCCAAAGTTGCACAAATCTCCCAGCAGTCTGGGGACAGAGCATAGTGGATCCAAGTCCTGGCTGCACTCTCATCCCAGGACTAGCTTTCCAGGACACTTCGGGGGACCCACTTCCGGTACTCCTCCTTTCCTGATGCTTTCTCCAGCCTGGGCTGCTGTCGAGAGGTGGTGGCGGGGAAGCGGGAGCACATACCATCCGATTGAGGTTTCATTAACTTTCGTTCATTTGTGTCACTTAATTATTGCAGTCTCAGGCCTGCTCTAATAACTGTGTTTTCCTAACCCACAGCCTCTGGGCTATCATTCTAACCATCTCTATTATGACTGAATGGTTTCGGGGGAACAGAGCGACCTCCTTTGAGCTGCGGACTAAGTAGGGCATACTAAAGAGCTTCCTGCCCTCAGGAAGAGGAAAGTGGGCAGGCCAGTCCCCTGTGCTCTGGTGACCATACCCTGCCACTTCACTGTCGAGTCACCTGCCAAAAACGATAGGCCTGGTGTGTTTCCGCAGCTGGCACCTAGCTATAGCCTAGGATTTCAAGTACAGCTTTCGGGAAAGGGCAGGTGCCTTGTCTGTCTGTGGCTTAAAATATTTAGGCCACTGAAAAAGCTCAGGGGAACACAAGCACTGCACCAAGCAACAAGCAGCCCCACCTGGGGAATGATTTAGATTTTTATGCCAACATGCCCTCTCCAAGGGGGTGCAGTGCCTGTGAAGGGTCTCTCCTCCCTCTGCTCAATGCTCTAAGTTAAAATTCTTTTCTTTCTTGCCGGCCGGAGTAGATGGCGCTGGGCAGCGCAAGCTGGGTGTTTAACTGCAAACTCCTCAAACACAGCAGCTGTCTCTGTATTGACATTCGCATGTCTTTTGTCTTTACAGACACTTAAAAAATGTGCAGTGAGCAGAGAACCGTACGCTTTTCGGGAAACAGATTTACCTTCTTAATTATGTTTTCACTTGTTCTCAGATTAAAATTTGTTTGCCTTGTCTGAGCCGACACCAACTTGAGTGGGGAGAGAGGTTCGGAGAGGGTCCTAGTGGAAGGAAAACTAACCTAATGGGTATGAATTGTCTGCTGCGGAGATTCTGGGGGGACAGTGTTCTTTGAGGATTTGCCTCCAAGAACTGAGAGCTACCCTAGGTCCCCACCTCCTCACTCTTAAGAACAGTACGTCAAAGGTGGCAAAGATGTCACCCATCCATTTTTAGGGGTGGGGAGTATTGTAGTTCAATGATTGACAGATGTCTCTCCCAACTCATGAGTTGTAATGATGGGTCCAGCAGCAGGGAAGTGGAAAGCTGGGATGTGGTCTTCTTGCTAGGCCAAGGCCAAGGGCTCCATGGCCAGGATTCCCTTGTGGAGATGAGAGCTGCATCAACAATTCTGGATCTTACCAACTGCACCCAGCTGTCTTGAAATTCTGTTCTAAATGGGCAACGGATCGCTGAGGTTGGCAGGGGCTTAACAAGCCTTCCCATCCCGGTGCCAGCAAAAGTAAAACTGTGGCTCTAAGGCCGTCAGGGCCACAGCAAGTCCAGAAGTCCTCTTGTGTTAGATCAGACTGCACGGAGGACCTTCAGCGCTGATGTGCTGCGTGCTCCCGGCAGCCTAGCCCATGTGCCCCTTCTGCATCAGTCATGCTCCTCAGGTTCTCGCTTCCGAATCTGCTGGCTGATTTAGAGGATCTAGCCAGCAGAGACAGGGCTAGATCTCACCCTTTGCCTCACTCTACAGTGAGGCAAAACTCACCATAGAAACACGAGATGGGAGTTTACTAGAGCAAGGGATAAACTTCCAATGTGGTCAGCCCCTGCTGCAGCCAGCATTACTTTGACAATTCCATCTTCGCATTTATACTGTGGCAGTGACACGTTTCCCTAAGTTACGGTTTCTCCTCCCATCCGATGACCCATACCCTGACTCTACGAGAACACTTCTTAGTAAATAGAAATGAGTCCGTTGCTTTTGGGAGACAGACAAGATTGTAAGAGAGAGGTTTAACCCTTCCAAGAATATATTGGGTGGTGGGGAATAAGTGAAAAGAATCTGGAAAGAGATTGTAAGCTTCTTAGTTGGTAAGGTTTTATAAACCACATCTTCCTTATGGTGATACCAGTGTATTTGGAAGGTGATGAGTAGTAAGAAAAGACATCTCCATCACTGTAAAGGAGAAACTGAGGCGGCATGAATGCTTTACTTTTTTGAGAAATCCATCAAGGCTGCAGCTTCAGTGGCTCCCATTCCACTGGTTGAATGGGCTTTTGCAAATAAGACTAGTGATATTTCCATTTCAAAAGCAGTGGGTACCAGGCTCCCCTCTGCTGCGATACACACAAAGAGAAAACTCCAACTGGAATCACCACTTTTCCTACAATCCTTTCTCAATTTAAATTCTAATTAGATAAATCCACAGGTAGCGGGAGATAACAGAGGATGGGGCCACAGCTCCCTGCCAGAATAATCAGAGGTGTTGTAAAGAAACAGGGTGAAGGGAGTAGAAAAGGAAGGCCAGAAAACAGGCTCCGTTCTTTCACAGACCATTCCTCAAGGACTGTGCCGAGGTTGGAGGCCCTGGGTGGTGGGCACCGGAAATGCTCAGAGCTCTGCACAGGCTAGTCTTTAGCAGGGACCTTCCATCCTAATATCCGGACCCTGCTAAGATTCGGACTGGGTGGGAGTTGAGGGGTGCGGGTGGGGTGTAAACACCAGGCTCTTTGTTGCCAAGTTTTACATACATTGCCCTACAGAGTCTGGGCTGTGTTGTTGGGAAGGATGGAGCCCCCCTCAGCCAGTCACAATGCTGTCTGATGGGGCTTGCTCTAGAACGGCAATGTTGTATAATTCTTCGGGAGCCACTGGCCACATGCAATGACCAAACACTTGAAATGTGATGAGCGCAACTCAGGAGTGGAATGTTCATGTTGCTTAATTTCAATTAATTAAAAAATCAACCACGCTGGACAGCCACGTGGAGCTGCGAGCTGCAAGTTTGCCAGCGGCAGCAGGTGCTCTGGATGCCCTCTACAGCTCACCAGATGGACGGCACGCTCGCCCGTGGACACCGAAACAATCCTCGGGGAAACTCGGCTGATGCACATTGTTGGAAAGCAAAGTTTCTGGACCTGCCCCTCATGAGAAAAGCCTACAGTTTTGATATTCTTCCGTTTCCCTCTCATTTGTACCATCTGGGGTTGTTACGGAGCAGTGGGTCTGAAAAAGGATGCAAATACAGATCTTGAGTCCTACCAGTTGGCATAAGAATAAGAATTATTTAGTCTTTCCCAGAAAACCTGTAAGGTTATCCCCATTTTTTCAGATGAGCAAACTGAAGCTCGGGAGTTTGAATCATTTACCAGACAACTCAGCTAGTATGTGGCCAAACAGGGATTTTTACTCTTTGATTCCATTATATTCTGCATCATATTCATAAATGTTCCATGATTCAAACCACAAATGTACTTTTCTCTTCTAGTCTCTTGTACACAAAACATCTGGCCCCCTGATTGTTTTCTTTCGTTTCCCCTTCAGCACTAGTTCGATGAGAGAGATGCTAAGTAAAAGAAATGTCTGGGTTTCTACTGAATCATAATGTCAGCATTTGCATAGCACTTTACAGTTTACAAAGCATCCTGACATTTATTATTTATTTGATCGCCCCATAAAACATATGGGTAATTATGATTTCCTTTTCATGGCAGGTAGAAGGATGGAATGGAAGCTCAGAGAAGCTAAGTGACCCCAAATCTAGACAGAGGTGAACCAGGGCAGACCCTGGCCTGACTGGGGGACCTGGCTCTGCCCCTGTCATAGCAGCTGTCTCAGGCCCTAGGAGGCATGACAGGCTCTGGGACATGCAGTCTTAACCTTCACAGAATAATAATGACCCTTAGCAGAATAATGTTTTTAAATACACAAAAACAAATACGTAGAGTTTCAGAGGAAACAAATTATAGTAAATAAAAAATATTTTCAATCCAATGTGCAATATAGCATTATACATGTGCTTTTTTATTAACTCAACCAATTTTAGCAGTTGCTCTAATAACTTTTGCAATTTCAAAGCAGTGATCAGTGGAAATTGTATTTTATATGTACAACAATGGCGATAATACATGAAAATATGTTCAGTTTCTGATGGCAACAAAGACACAGCTACTACTAATACTCTTGTAGTTTATTGACCACATTTATAATTAAATACTTGTATCAGTTAAGTGTTAGTAAAAATAAAGATGTAATTTTTTTTTTCCCATCGAAGTTCATAGACCCTTTGAATTCCATTCATGAAATACCTAGAACCACCCATTTGAGAGTTTTCAATCTGGAAGCTTCAGAATTCTTAGGCTGTTTCTTCCTTTTCAATCAGGCAAATGGCCTACTTGCAAAACACATCCAATCTTATATCTAACCTCCCTCCTATAAGACCAATGAGAACATTTGAGGTTGCTGGTTTGGATTAGGCAAGAACTAGAAATATTTTATAAGGCTACGATAGGCCACTAAGCTCAACTTCATTTCTTTAATTTTAAAAAGTATGTTTACTGATTTTATAGAGACAGAGAAAGACAGAAACATTGATGTGAGAGAGAAATATCAATTGGTTGCCTCTCATATATACCCCAAACATGGATCAAACCCATGATATGTGCCCTGACCAGGAATGGAACCCACAACATTTTGCTGTACAGTAAAAAGCTCCAACCAACTGAGCCCAACAGCCAGGTGGCAAACTCAACTTCTGGTGTGTTCTCACTATGTTGCCTAAGAGTCATTGTGCTTTCTATGTACCCCATGATAATGACAATGCACAACCCAATCTGCCTTCTCCTGTCCACGTGGCATCTTCCTGTCCTGAGCTCAGGAAAGTGTGTCCAAGCATATTCTCAGAGAGTCAGAGGCTCATGTTTTCTTCTTTTGCTTTCATTTTAAACCTTCGTTTCTGTAACTGAATCTTACAGTATCTCATTCTGATTGTTCAGTGAATGATAGGGTTATCCCTGCTCAACAGATGGAAAAAATGAGGTACAAAATGATTGAGTAACTGTCCCAGGGTCACATAGTTTCCCTTCAGAGAAGAGAAGTCAGGACTCCCAACTTTCAAAATCCTATTCACTATTGAGGAATTTGAGTGATAGGGGTAGAGAAGGTGGGCCCAGGGAATGAGGTCAGGTAAATGAGGCCACAGCTGGTGTACTTTTAACAAGGGTGTGCTCAAAGTTTCCAGAGTAAACATTTGAAAATGAGAAAAGAGAGAAAGGTGACCCTGAAGATTTGTCATCTTAAATTTCAAGGATCACGCTGCAGATGGCGGCATGCCCAGACCTGGCGAGAGGGAGATGTTGGATGTCTCTAAGCTCCTCTAGAGAGATTTATAGTAATTTCTTGATGTACCCAAGCAGAGTGACTGGCTGTCCCAAATCATTCCAGAAATCATAAAGGAGAACATTTGGGGAAATGGCATTTATACCAACTCACCCTTGAGTAAATCATTTTATTATTTTTCCCAAGTTTCCTCTGATGGGCGAGAAAATCTCCAAAAGCCTGTTTTTCCTTTCATCATTAGTCTTAGCCCATTAACTGAATGATAAACAAGGATTTAATTAAAAGCCACTGTCAGATTTAAAACTCATGACACATACCAGGAATAAGCTCTGTAGTTGAAAGGGTCATAGCGCAGAATAGCCGGGGGAATTCTAAGAAAGTTATTAAACTGGAAATTCATTCACTCCAGTGGAGAAACCCTGAATATTTGATTTTAACCTGTCAAGGATCCTTAATTTGCTTTTCATCTAGTGAGGCATTTGGAGGTTCTTAAGTATTTGAAGCAATCTATCACTCCCTATCCTTTTTCTTCTCTCTCTAGGCACTTAGCAAAGAAAGTCTGGAGCTAAAATACGAACATATAATTTGAGTGTGATACAAATAAAATCCGAAATGTCTTTTCCAAGGCTGGTGTACAATTATCACATTGATTGCTACTACCAAATTTCTTCAGGACAACACCAATATTGGGGATGTTTTTGGAATTTCAGAGAAAATACACTTGTTGCCAACCTTTCATTGCAACAAAGTACCACACATCCACAAGAGGTGGAGGGAGGTAGGGTGGAAGGAGTCTCAAGGACTTGCCTAGTGGCCTGGGAGGTCCTTGTCATATTTGCCATAATGCAGAAGGGACATTCATGTAAATTCTTCTTCCTGGGCCAGTGGTAGAAGATGTGAATATGGGAACCTCACTTTGTTTTCCTCTTCCTGGGAGAGAAGTTTCCAGGGAAAGCAGCAGTGAAGTTGGTTATGAAAGTCTAGCGTTTGCACCTGTCAAATACACCTGATCACCACCCCCACGGATTCCAGACATCACCAATAGAGCCCAGACATAGCCCCTAGTCACTCTGCAAAGGCAGCCCTTACCCATGGAAATGGTTGTGAGAGAGAGAATCCCACACAGTATTTCAGCCTTTGTGCATCTGGTGGCATTTGCTGTTGTTGTTTCTCATTTTCGGTTTCCTACCTGGTGGCTGGTGAAATGCTTGCCTTGGGTCAGTGGCCCTCACTACCCAGCAGATACCCTCAGGTGCATTGTCACCTCGCAGGGTGGTTTTCACACAACCATTTTCACTCATATGCAGGGAAGCTTATGCAAATACAGGCAAATGTCAGGGACATTATTCCAGGGATAATGTGAAAACCATTTTTTAAAGGTAAACAGCAAATTTCATTATAACTGCTCTAAGTAAGGCATTTCTTGCCATCCACCTCCGAAGCTGCGCGTCTCACTACCTCCGTGAATCTCTGCCTTAAACGTTGGGAGGCAGCTCTTCCAGGATAAGAATATGTCCAGGATAAGGTTCTCCAGGCCTCTCCTGCAAAGATGATGGTGCCCGTGGGAGTCAGCCTGACATCCAACCAGCTCGGCAAAGTCAGTCTGTCCCTTTTGACCTGTTACCTATAGACTAACTTTGCGATCCTGCTGCAGATACTCACTGAAGGACCTAGGGGTGGGGCAGTTTTGTCTACCAGTGGCTCCTCATGATGGGCTTCAGATGGTCCTTGGGTTGTAACTGAGAGAAGCCAGGGCCTGCGAACTTCTCCCACCTTGTATGCCTTGCTTAGACTTCATGCGCACCCCGCTCACCCCCCACACCCCTACATTCCACTGGCTGGCGTGCATGCCAAAGAGACAGCGAGGAGAAATCTGAAATCGCTGAATGGCTTCATTGCTCAGTGTTTAACCTCAGAATCTTCCAGGCAGGCAATTCTCCTTCCCTATTTGCTGTGTACCCCCGAGGAATCTGGAGTTTAATGAGGTTCACACGAGAAAGACTCATAAAACCACAGCTGTCCAGCGAATCTTTCCTGCTGGGGAGGTGGGCAGAGCCAAGACTCCAGCGGCAGGCATCACCACAGCAAGGGGGAGGCTCGCTAAAATAAACCTAGCTTCCTCCGTAGTCTTTGTTTCCTCTCAATGGTTCCCGGTGGTCTCCTTAGTTGCTTCCGCCAGTGAGTAGAAAAGCTTCCTAAATAATTCAGCACTTCACGTGATTCAGCTCCTCCTCCAACTTGACCCAGGTCAGTTCCAGGATCACAACACTTCGGGTCAGGTTCACACAGTGAGGCCAGCTGCACTCTAACCGGAACTCAAGGGGGTGTCCTGGAGGAGGACCCCTAGCAGGTGAGAAGAAATATTAATTGGAAATTCAAGAATACGATTTTCACTTTCCCAGTGGGCCACTTAAAAGGTAATTAAAGAAATCTTGTGTCAACAACTCCCTGGGAAACGGGACATGGCCACAGTGAGACACTGGCCCTTCCATTTTGTCCTTCAGCCTGGCAGCGAGAGGAACCAACGTCCTGCACGGAGTCTGTGACCCAGGCACACGCGCCCAGAGGAGTCACCGGGTGGTTTATTTCCTGGGGAAGACTGATGCCAAGTTAAAGCAGAGGTGGCAAGTGCAGTGGAGCACCTCGTAGGTTGAATACAGTTTAGACCTGGCTGGCTGGACGTTCACCAGCTCAGTTAGTTGGTTCCGTGCATGTTTGAAAGTTGAGGGCTGTGTTTGTTGTTGATCCAGGGAGGAGCTGGGGGCAGGGACAGCATGGAGGAGATTAAAAATAAAGAAAGAGGAGGGGAGGGCATGCTACCCTTTCCTGCTCAGTCTTTGTACTTAGAACATGATTCAAGCTTGGTGGGCCAAGGGAGAGTTGAGATGATAAGTTATGTTTTTTTGCAGAAAAGAACATGAAAATCAGAAAAGCAGAGGCTGTCAAGGCGGACCCTAGCACGCTGCTGAAGGGCTGGAGGAAGGCCCAGGCATTGCTACACACAGGCTGGGGTGACACTTTCCCCACTCCCTGGAGGTGGCACTTTCACTGCCCTCTCAAAATTCATTTTCAAAAAAGCATTCATTTTCATAATGCTGACAAAGTGCATCAGGGACCCAATAAAAAAGAAACTTTAATTTCTGTGACTAATCTTTGGTAATGATTGTGATAGGAATATTTATTGACAATACAATTAAAATGAAATTTTACTGGCAAGCTATTAGATACAATTTACTCAAGTGCCATTTTTTTTTTTTAATGTATGGTTGCCTTTCACCTGCCTCCAGCTACGGATCTGGCTGGAGATTTGGCTAGAGACCTGGCTTGCAACCTGGTTATGTGCCCTGGCTGGGAATTGAACCAGTGACCTTTGGGTTCGCAGACTGGTGCCTTATCCACTGTGCCACCAGCCAGGTCCTCATCTTAAGAAATGCCAATAGGCATCACAACCAGCAGCATGAGCCCCTCCCTCACTGACTGATAAGCTCAACCAGCCCTCCAGTCCTGGGATCTTTTGAACTTGTCACATCTGCTGGTGCTGATGACCACATTCCACCCTAATATAGTCCCCAACAAATGTCAACCTCATTTTTCTTATTAATGCAAGAATTTTGTGACTGCTTTAGGAATGAGTAAAGCACTAAAGGCCAGAGTAAACCTTTCCTCACTACATACAGATATCTGGTTCTTGGCATAAGCTGGTTTGCATTTGATCCCTGCTGACCCCACCCACCACCACCACTATCAGCCACCCTTTTGTTTTTCAGATCACCATTAATTTCTGTCTCTTTCTCTTCTCTGCACCTGCCATTTCTCTTCTTACTCTCCCCTGGCTCCACAAAATGTTCTTATTTAGGTCACTATCTGGATGAGATTATACATCATCAGAGAGAACCTCATGACCAGATGTGTTTGTTTCATGATTCCAGAGCCAAGGCATGTGGTTTCCTGTCTCTAAACTGATGAAGCACCCATATCATTGTGGGTAGAATCTAAAAAGTGCTTTGGGCAAAGGGACCACATCATTCATTTGACAAATTTGGTATCCATGCAAAAAAAAAATCCAGAGGAGATTCCAGGAACCACAAGATGATAGTCACATCTGAATAGATGCCCAAGCCCTCAGAACCCCCTTGCTCTGTCCTCTTGATTACAATAAAACATTAATGATGAAATTCTGAATGTGTCATTTTGTAATACTAATAAGTGCTTGTTTTAGGTCAAGTGCGGGAAGCAAACCCAGCATAACGCTGACCTCTGGATGTTTAAGAAGGCAAGCGGGTCAAAGAGATGAGCCAGCATACTTTTGCAAAACTAGTGATAACCATGGAAAAGACTTAACAGAAGGTAACGAGAGATAAAGAATAGTAAATAGACAATATTTTTACAGACACCATCAGGGTATCTGTTAACCATGAAAAACAAATAGGAGATACTAAGAAAAGGAGGAAGAGTGACTGGCTGGCAAAGGGGACCACTGGGGACTGAAAAAAAGTAATAACATTAAAATTGGAGGCAAAGGAGAGGTAGTAGCTTGAGAGAAAATAGAAGTAGTGTTGTTGAGTTTTTAAAAACATACAAGGAACCATGCTTAAGCCCAGATCCCCTCTCATGCTCTCCTTCCCCCACCTCTCTTTGCCTTTGGAACCACTTAGGTTCCCAGATGGGTGGTGCTGATTCATACCTCCAAGCTTTGGTCACACATTTCTCTCTGTCTGCAATAGTGGTTTCTTTGTCTTCACTGTGTCCATTTTGTTTGTGTTGGACACACAGTAAAAGCAAGAAAATATGAGGAACTGACAGGCAAGTCAAAATATCCTGTCAAAAAAAGAGACTCGGGTACCCTTCCCAGATACTTGTCTGTTCGTGCATAGGGACCTAAGTAGGCTTAGGTCAGTCAGAAGTCTGAGCCACATCAGTTATTTGTGCCTAACAAATTAATATAAGGAATCGTTAGCTAGGTAGGAAAGTATTTAGGCCGAGGTGACCACTGCAAAACAGCCCTGCCTCACTGGCTGGGATGACACCCACAGGAACAGAAACTTACAGGAATGGATTTCTTAGCATCACCATCTCCCCTGCAGGGCCCACTATTGGAAGGCCTAGCAAAGAGCCATCTGGCAGCACAGAAATGTGCTTTGCAGAGTCCCAACTCTCCAAAGTATTGCATACAAGGGTGGTTTAGGAATGAGACAAGTGCACACTTTTAACTTATGCTAAAACAAGAAATTAACTGGGGTGTTTTTCTTAGCCTATAATGGTCAGTTTATGCCTCATCCTTTCCTCTTCAGCATTCCTTCCCAGCCATGACTCACAAACAACTCTTCTATAGGGTTTGATAGCTAAACCTTACAGACACTGACTGCTTCCACCCAGATTTAATGCAAAAAATTCCAGGGGCTTCTAAAGAGAAGTCATGGAGCCTTGAATTATGAATAAGTGAATTGCTAACAGAGAGATTTAATCACTCTCCTCCAAACTGAAGTGTGGTGTTTTTCTCCCTTGTATTACCATAACTCTTTAGTAAAACAACTGCCTTGGGCATTTAACTTTTGTACTCACTAGCAACAAAAACAAAACAAGTATTTGACTCTTCTGCTGATAAGTCACAGAACTAGAGCAATGTGTGAACAGGTGAATTATAGGTAGAACCTACCTGTATCTGTACAAGATATTTTAGTGGCTTCTTGAAGGTGAATCCCAAGTTGAGACTTTTGTGCATGTAGATTCTTTATCCTGCTCTCCAAAAGGTTTTTGTTATTCTTTCTAGTTCAGTCCTGCCTCACTCCTCAATCTAATCTGGGCAGTGAAAATCAATGTGTCTTTTATGTCAGGAACTGCTTTTGTTTAAAAGTAAACTACATCTCCAGCCCTGAAAAACACTGCACTCCTGTTGTCTGCTCTTTGCTTCATTCTGTGCATTCTTTTCTTATTTCTGTCTCCGGCAGTTTCTGGTGGGATCACGCAGTGTTTTCCACCACATCCCTCCCCACCTCACACTGGGCATGATCCTGCGTTTCCTACCTGCTGTCCTTCCACAAGGTATTGTACACCGAGCTATAAATACCATCATTTGCATAGGATATACCAGGGCTGACTCTATACAGAGCCAAAAATCCAAAAATAAAGTAGACCTTGCAGAACTTTTCCTTACTAAAGTGGAAGCCCTGACCCAGTGAAGCCGGGACTCCCCTAAAATAGTATTGTGTATGCAAGATTCTGTTTACATTAGGCATTTCTAGAAAAGTCAAGATGGATTGTGGGAGCTTTCCTTTTTTATAATGCAAAGCCAATTTAAACAATAAAATATGCAGTGTCATCACATGGAGGTATACAATATACATGTCATCATTGATTACTGTTTATGCTTCCAGGGTCTGATCTGAATGATTATGGAATAGGAGAAGGAATGAGAAAAACAAAACAATATGTTCACTGTGCTCTTCAAATAGACAAGGAATTTTTTTAAAGCTGAAACTCAATGCCAGGGAGAGTATAGTAAGACATAGACTCACTTGGCTTTGTTGATTGAAGTATAATTTTACAGTGGTCCTGAAAAACAATGTGGTACTCTAAGTAGAGAGACTTAATTAAGCATATCTGAAAAACATTTTAGAACTTAATATCAAAAAACTTAAAAAACCCTTAGTATACTTTGTCCTAGTGATTCTAATTTCATGGAAGTAACCAGCAATGGTATTAAAGATTTATGTGAAACAATATTCATGAAAATGTCATTTATAATAGTAAAATATATATTAAGTAATCTAAATATAGAAAATGTCAAATAAACCATGATATATTCATATGATGGAATATTATTTTATATTTAAAAATAATAATATAATAACACAAATTAGGAAAATAAAGTAATATAAAAAGATGCTAGTGATATAAAAATAGTATTAAAAAGCAGAATACAGCCCTGGCTGGTAGCACAGTGGATAAGGTGCCGGCCTGCGAACCCAAAGGTCCCTGGTTCGATTCCCCAGTCAGGGCACATAATCAGGTTGCAAACCAGGTCTCCAGCCAGATCCATGGCTGGAGACAGGTGAAAGGCAACCATACATTGATGTTTCTCTGTTTCTCTCCCTCTCTGCCTCTCTCCCTTCCTCTCTTTCTGGAAATAATAAATAAAATCTTTTTTAAAAAAAAAAAAAAAAAGCAGAATACAGAGCTATATATGTAGTTTGAACCCGATATTGCAAAAAAATGAAACATATCCACATATAGTGAGTGTGCGCACACATGTGTAATTACATGTGTATGTATGAACTCCAAATAATTGGCAGAGTACAGGTGAGTTTTACTCCCTAGTTAAGCCCTACTGTAATTTCCTAGTTATTTTTTACATGTGAAAGTTTATTTTAAAAATATATTTATATTACTTGATAATAGAAAGTGATGCTAGCATATTCAGCAGTCTTTAAAAATATGATCTTAAAGCCCTGGCTGGTGGCTAGTGGATAAGGCGCTGGCCTGCAAACCCAAAAGTCACTGGTTTGATTCCCCAGCCAGGGCACATAACCAGGTTGTAAGCTAGGTCTCCAGCCAGGTCTCCAGCCAGGTCCACAGCTGCAGGCAGGCGAAAGGCAACCATACATTGATGTTTCTCTCTCTCTCTCTCCCTACCCCTCTCTCTAAAAATAATAAATACAATATTTTCCTTTGAAATAAATAAATAAAATAAAAATATGATCTTAGTTGAGTTCACAAGAACAATTCTCACAGTCTATTTCCCACTTCTTTCCTTATACCAGTAAAGTCCACTGGTTTATGAACTTTAAAACCACCTCCATTTTCCAGAGTCTGAGAAATTATTACTGGATCAAGTTCCAGTGCCAGCAGCCAGGACAGCCCGCTGGGAGTTGGCTGTAAATCAGGCAGTCCTGAGGTACACCTCAGAAACGTCCAAACACTATGGGAAGGGACTGATTTAACTTTGGGGAATTTAAGGGTGAAGTTAAGTACAATAATACATGCTCCTTTTGAAGAAAATTACTAACATAACAGAAAAGCTATTATGTTTTCTCTCGAGTCATTCAGAGGAAATTGGCTATTTTGGAGCTTTTATCAGTTCTCTCTCTCTCTGTCTGTCTCTCTCTCCCTCTCTCTTTTTCCTATCTAACAAACTGAGCTGATGGAGTGAATGGGAAAAAAATTATTTTCTAAGAAGCTGCTTAACTTTATTATTAACTAAGGTATGGGTATTTTTAGTCTTCCAGAGTTTTTCCTATATCACCTCATGAGTTCATCAAAACAATCCAATGAGGTATTTAGAACAGGTATTATAATCCAAAATTGTGGAAATTAAGTTCATATGGATGACATTGGCTCTGAGGATGCCAAGATCGCCTCCAATAACCTTTAACCCATTGTTGCCCAAATCTCCTGCTCAGTCCCTGAGCCAATAGGAACTAGTATTATATTCAGAGCCCACTCCCCAGAATGGACCAAGTTTAAGACCAAATATGCCTGAAGTGAGTGTCTAAGACCTGGAGACTTTTCCCCTGCCATGTACCACATGCCACCCTCATTGTGGAGTAACTGGTTCTCAACTAGGCTGCAGATCCCACCTGGGACCTAAACCTCAACTTTCCTGGGACTCTTACAGCCCACCTACCCTAGACTAGTCCCCTTCCCTGATTGTGATGATGTCATCATCATCATCACCATTGTCATCGCCACCACTGCCTCCACAATTTAGGCTTCAGTTAATTTGGAAGCTAAGTTCCACAGCTTGTCACAAGGTCACAAATCCATGTAGGTGCCAGAGCCATAACAGAATCAGGATGTGTTTCCAGATTTGTCTGGTCTTGGATCTCCCTCCCTTCTTCCCTTTTGTATTCTCCCTTCCTCGTTTCTTATCTCCCTCCCTCCTGCCTCTCTCACTTCCTTCCTTCCTTTTTTTACCACCCCCCCCCCCCTTTTTTTTTTGGTTAAATTCCTCAGTTCACAGCACATGGTCATCATTTGTCCATGTGAGGTCTCTCCAACTATCTTATTTATTAATTGATCCATTCTCATTCCCAAAGCCACTCCCTTTGTCCTCCTTCACAAGACAATTATAATATGTCTATAATGGTATAATGAGAAGCAAATTATTGATATGTATGCATATCTTTTAATTGGCATAAACAGTTTGGCATGATAGATCTCATTCTGTTCACTAATTTTTTCACAAAATATGGTTTTATGGTCTGTTCATGTAGCCGGGTGCTTATCGAACCCAGTGCTTCCCGATGCTGCACCCATGGAAGTAGACCCTTGTCATTTGTCCATTCTCTTTCATACTCACCACTACCCAGTTGCCAAGGAAAGCCGATGTGGGCAGAAGTCTGCCCTTACTCATAGCTGACCTGTAGCACCCTGCCTGGTGTGCACTGTTATAAAGTACACACTAGAATGTGCCAAGGTTCAGTCCTAAAATGACCACCAGATACATGGCTCTAAATTCCTGCTGTCTCCCAGTCCCTACTAAGACAGGGTTAGTCCTGGATGTGTCTCTAAATGATTTGCTTGACTGTCCCTTGCTCCGTGTGAATATATAACAGTGTAGCTGTAAGGGGCCAGGGAATAAGTATGTCAGGCTTTGACAGCCACACATTCGCTGTTGCTACCATTCCACTTTGCCATTTTAAACATGGAAGCAAACATAGACAATGTGGTAACAAATAAATGTGGCTGCATTTTGATAACATTTTATTTAAATAAGAGACAACAGTGAGCTGGATTTGGCCATGAGTCAGCTTGGGCCTTGAATTTGCCAACCCTGTTTTGTTATAGCCACTGGAAGAGAGAGGGAAGTGGTTAATTATGGGAATCCTAGTTGTCTTAATGTCATATCGTTTGCCTATGGGTGAGAAATTGAGATTATAAAACTCTTACCTCGCATGCTCGCTTTTCCTGTCCTTCCCAAACACTGAATCTGTGGTTTAGACTATACCAAATGAAAAGCATTAAGACATGCAAACATTAAAGTAGGTCTTCAAGGTCACTGGAGACCAGCTCCCTCCCCAGCAAACCAGGAGAATGTCCAGCTGATGAGAAGGAAGAAACAGTTTCTTGCTTAGTCTGGCACAGCCCACCCCTTGGTGTGATAGCTTCTGCGCCAGTCCAGGATCACTATGGGAAGCTCACCTTCTCGGACAAAAGGTGGTGCAAGATCTGTGCTTTTCAAATTGCAGTATTTCAATGAAGTCACTTTAATCCCCCTTCAGGCAAAATACGTTAAAAGCAGAAAGGAAGGAACAAAGAGAGAAGATTGGATAAAGGAGGACAGATGAGAAAAATTAAATTTAAACCAAAAAGATACCCCTTTTCCTACACTGTGTATTCATTCACACAATCAGAAATTTCTAATACAGGTAAATAATGAAAGGGTGCCTTGTTTTTGACTGAGACTTCAGTAAAATGCTGTATATTCTTCCAGAAAGACTCCTTTGGCAACCTATAAAACATTCCTTAAAAGATGCACATAGCCTTGCTTTTATCACTTCATTCCCTGAGTTGGATTTAAATCTGCCATTTTACTGTCTGTTTTCGAGTTATCCTACCTGCTCTATGTTCCGCTTTATTTTTATCTTTTTGTCCTTTTTAGGGTTAATCAATATCTTTGTTTGTTTTACCAGTTAGCTGTCTCCTCTTTCTTTGTTAGTTATGTAACCTGTTACTCTATTTTTTTTTTTTTGTAGGAAGTTCCCTATAGACACAACATTAATTCCAAGGACCCTTGTGGTTACCTTGGGCTCATCCAGATAATCCAGGATAATCACCCCAATCAGACTCTTTAATTTGACTATATCTGTAAAGTCCCTTTGCCATGTAAAGTAGCATGCTTACAAAGTCTGGAAATAAAGATGTGTGAACACTTTTGGGGGTACCTAGTAATTCAAGGATGCCTGCATTCTTTTTTTTTTTTTTTTTTTAATTTTATTTATTATTTTTAGAGATAGGGGAAGGGTTAAAGGCATAGAGGGAGAAAGACATCAATGTATGGTTGCCTTTCACCTATCTCCAGCCACAGACCTGGCTGGAGGTCTGGCGTGCAACCTGGTTATGTGCCCTGGCTGAGATTCTAACCAGCGACCTTTGGGCTTGCAGGCCGGTGCCTTACACACTGTGCCATTAGCCAAGGCCTAAGGATGCCTGCATTCTTGAATGGTACAGAATTATTCTGAAAGACAAAACTGTTTCTTCTTCCCTTTTATTTAATTTTTTAATTTTCATGAGTAAGGACTCATGAATATTTATTTCAGTTTATAGGTTATGACCCAATTCTATCATTCTTTAATTTGTTGCTCAAATTATGCTGACTTCGGTCATTGGCTCTTGCTTCAGTTGGGGTCCTGTGTCATTTTTATATACCCCATCCTTTTTCAAGTACTTCCTTTTTTTTCTAATGCCACAAGATGTTCCATGCTCCTTTTGCATTTTCTATGTAGAAATCATGAAATCTATTTTTCCCATGGAACCCTGGTTCTTTTCATTAGAGAAACCAAGATCTGGGAATTAGGTAGTAAAACACCAAAGGAAAAACTGAATGAAATTATACTGCCTCTGGCAGGGAGGGAGGGTTCAGTCAGATGAAGACAAATGGAAGAATTTGGGCCTGCTAACAATATGTTATATTTTTACCTGGGAAATGGGTACCCAATGTTTTTTCACAAAAAAACATTCTTTATTTTTTGTTTTATGTGTTTTTCACAATTTAAATTAGGTTGATAAAAAATAAATAAAGTGATTTGTTAGAATGACAACAGTAGAGGCAAGCAATAACCCGAAAGAGAGGCAACGGTACCTGAAATAGTCATGTCAGTGGTAATGGAAAGAAAGGCATAGGGAATGGAATGACCATGACTTCCTCTGACCAGTGCCTGGCATTGAGGGAGGAGCCTACCTGCCCTACACTCCCTGAGACCCCAAACCTGAAAATAATTGGAGAGTTTCTCTCAAGAAACAGGTGGTTACTAAGTCAGCAACCAACAAGGTCTGCCATACCACCCTATTTAGTTAATCATATGCCCTCTATACCATCCTTGTTTATAGAACTTAATTCATTTTCTTGATTGGATATCAATATCTATAACTAATTAATTAATTAATTTTATTTTTGTATGCCTTGATGGAATATGTTTCTTTTTCTTAATTTTATTATTGTTGTATTATATCCATCCCCTTTTTCCTCCCCTCTGTTCCCTTCCCCACCCACCCACTCCCTGACAAGATCAATCCCACTTGTTATCTATGTCCATGGTTCTTCCATGCTAGCTCCTTTTTTTTTTTTTAAGATTTTATTTATTATTTCTAGAGAGAGAGGAAGGGAGAGAGGCAGAGAGGGAGAGAGCCATTAATGTATGGTTGCCTTTCACCTGCTTCCAGCTAAGGACCTGGCTGGAGACCTGGTTTGCAACCTGATTATGTGCCCTGGCTGGGGAATTGAACCAGCGACCTTAGGGTTCGCAGGCTGGCGACTTAACCATTGTGCCACCAGCCAGAGCCATGCTAGTTCCTTGACTAAACTGTTCCCCTTCTTTGCCTCTTCCTCCCACCTCCCCCTCTCTCCTCTCATCTGCCCACTGAAGGTCTATTCATTATATTCTGGTTCTGTTTTGCTTGTTTATTTGTTTTGTTCATTATTGTCCTATAATGGGTGAGATCATACGGTATTTGTCTTTTGCTGACTGGCTTACTTCACTAAGCATAATACTCTCCAGTTCTATCCATGTTGTTGCAAAGGGTAGGAGTTCCTTCTTTCTTTCTGCTGTGTAGTTTTCCATTGTGTAATGTACCAAAGTTTTTTTGATCCAATCATCCACTGAGGGGCACTAAGACTGTTTCCAGCACTTGGCTATTATAAATAGCACCACTATGAACACAGGGGTACATAGATTCTTATAAATTGGTGTTTCAGAATTCTTCAGGTATAGACCTAGTAGTGGAATTGCTGGATCAAAAGGCAGTTCCATTTTTAGTTTTTTAAGGAAACCCCATACTGTTTTCCATAGTGGCTGCACCAGCGTACATTCTCACCAGCAGTGCACCAAGGTTCCCTTTGCCCCACATCCTCGCCAACACTTGTTGTTTGTTGATTTGTTGATGATTGCCATTCTGACAGGTGTGAGGTGGTATCTCATTGTGGTTTTAATTTGCATCTCTCTGATGGCTGAGCATTCTTCCACATGCCTTTGGGCGGTTTGTATGTCTTTCTCAGAGAATTGTCTGTTCAGGTCCTTTGCTCATTTTTGAATTGGGCTGTCTGTCTCCCTGGTGTTGAGTTGCATGAGTTCTTTATATATTTTGAATATCAAACCCTTGACTGAGGTATCATTCACAAATATGTTTTCCCATACAGTTGGTTCCCTTTGAATTTTGCTGGTGTTTTCTTTAGCTGAACAGAAACTTTTCAGTTTGATATAGTACCATTTATTTATTTGTTCTTCTATTTCCTTTGCCCTTGGAGAAGTATCTGTAAACAGATTTCTGTGTAGGATATCTAAAATTTTACTGCCTCTATTTTTCTCTAGGACCTTTACAGTAGCCCTGCTTATGTTTAAGTCCTTTATCCATCTTGAGTTTATTCTGGTGTGTGGTGTAAGTTGGTGGTCTAGTTTTATTTATTTACTTATTTTTGCATGTTGCTGTCCAGTTCTCCCCATACCACTTGTTGAAGAGACTGTTTTTACTCCATTTTATGTTCCTTCTCCCTTTGTCAAATATTAACTGACTATAGAGTCCTGGTTTTATTTCTGGGCTCTCTATTCTGTTTCGTTGATCTATGTCTATTCTTATGCCAGTACTAGACTGTTTTGATTACAGTAACCTTGTAGTATAGTTTAATATCCAGTATTGTGATTCCTCCTACCTTGTTCTTCTTTCTCAAGATTGCTGTGGCTATTTGTGGGCGGTTTTGGCTCCATATAAATTTTTGAAATATTTTTTTATCTCTGTGAAATCTGTCATTGGTATTTTAATTGGGATTGCACTTTCCCAGGTGGAGCCCCCGGCTCTGTCCCTTAGGCTGCTGCCTCCAGTGGGGACTCAGCCAGCCCTCATGCGTTTCCGAAATTCCTACCAGTCATGTTGTAATGTAACGTCCTCTTTAGTTCTGTCCATGGTTACAGGGCTTCTTTCTAGCTGGTGTTCTGTTGGTAATTCCAGCTGACTTTTTCTCAAAAAAGGTAATTCCAGATGTGACCTGGGAGAAGATTTGTGTAGCTCCACTTTCTCCTCTGCCATCTTGCTGGAACTCTCCTTCTCTTATTAATGAAGGAGTTTAAATACAATTATTGACATGTGTTAATGTTATATTTGCACAAGAGCCATGCATTTATCTTTTCAAAAATATGATTCTTTTTTTTTAAAGATTTCTAGGAAATTTGTATAAAAAGGTTTCATTTCAATATATGTGAATGACATCAGAAATACTAGTTTGCCCAAGCCTGCGAATCCATAGGTCATTGGTTCGATTCCCAGCCAGGGCACATAACTAGGTTGTAAACTTGTAAACCAGGTTGTAGACCAGGTCTCCAGCCAGGTCTGTAGCTGGAGGCAGGTGAAAGGCAACCATACACCGATGTATCTCTCCCTCTCTGCCTCTCTCCCTTCCCCTCTCTCTAAAAATAATAAATAAAATCTTTAAAAAGATATCATTCTTCATCAATGTTAGAGGTCTTCCACCAAGGTGCCCAGTGGATTCACCTGACAGAGCAGGAGAAATTGTACTGCCAGACAGGTGCATCCCATGAGCAACTAATGCCCGGTTGCCCAGTATGTCAATTCTTGACACCCCCCCCACTCCAGAAATGCACCTGAAGTAATAACAGGAGAGCTTTTTTGATTCTGTTTCTCCAGTATTTTTTCTCCACCAATTTTGTGTTTTGTTTTGTTTTGTTTATGGTCGAGATGTTATTCCCTAGTGGTGGTGGCAATGATTGGGAATTTGGTTTTACAGTCTGAGCATTTAGTGACCTCTGTACATGAATTAATAAATTATAGGCATTTATTTTCTGCTGAGTGAACAGATGACAGAACATCTGGTGGGTTAGTCTTATTTGTTTGTAGATTTGTCTATTTTGAGCTCAAAGAATTTTGTGCCCACCAGGGAAGAGAATAGCTCTTTAATATCTGGACCTGTGAGTTTTTGTGTATCTGTGCCTCTTATGTCTTTCAACCTGTGGCTAAAATTGTAGAATTGAAGCTTTAAGATCTTTTTGTGTCTTTATATCTATGTGTCTATAATTCAGGTCCATCTTGTATAAGTAAGTGTGAAATGTTCTTCCCTTGAGAGGATATTAATAAATTAGATTCTCAAGTATCTTAAAGAAGGTCTATTCTGATTATTTAAAAATATAAATAAATGTTTATATAAATAAAATATTTCTAAAGTTTTAATAAAATGAAGAAATTTAATTTCTAATGTTTTAAATGTGTTACACTAAAAAAATCTTACATAAACTAACCCAGAAACCTAAGATTTTGTAATCAAAGTATCTTTAGCAAATAATACTAGTTCGATATGTTCGGCTTAATAGAACAGTTGTGCCTTCCCTGACTCATCAGTGTTAAATACAATTGAAACACCCTTGTATTTTACTTGACTGTATTTTTCCTGTAGTTATACAGGTTACTGATAATATAAACTAAGCATTACTCTTACATAATGTAAATCTGTGTTTAACAAAACAATCATAATTTTTATAACTTTAGTTCAAGAATACTTATGTTTTTAGTATGCTAGCTTGAAGATAATTTCCAAGATTCCTACGTAGCTTAAAACCTTGAACTGGTATTAAACTGAGTTAATTCATGAATGGCAAGGTAGAATATTGAGACATTAAATTAATTAATTAAGTGTTCTAGAATGGCTATATATGAGTCATGTTAGGGAGCATGTTCCTTTTGTTACTTCAAGAACATGTAGAAGAGAAGTGTATAGCTATAGAAAAGTATATTAATGAGCTTTTCTAGTTGGCTGTAATGACGGTATGTGGCAGAAAGTTTTCAGTTATCTACTTTCACACCCACTTTTCACTATGAATGAGAAGCCCGTTGCTTTAGCTAAAATTTATCATTCAAAGCCCTGGATGATGGTTCAGTGGATAGATGCTGGCCTGCGAACCTAAAGGTTGTTGGTTCGATTCCCAACCAGGGCACATAAAACAGGTTGCAAGCTAGGTCTCCAGCCAGGTGAAAGGCAACCATACATTGATATTTTTCTTCCTCTCCGCCTCCCTCCCTTCCTCTCTCTCTAAAAATAATAAATAAAATCTTTTTTAAAAAGTTATAATTCATACAAGTGGCTGCAATTACACTTAGTAGGAATAGTGACAGAAAAATCTAACCACATGTATGTCTTGATTTTTCAAATAAAAAGAATAGTTTTATCCTAAAGCAGCAGTCCTCAATTTTGTGGATCTCCAGACCATTTTACTCTTGGGACTTACTTACTTTGAGAATCCCAAAGATCTCCTGTGTGAATTATAACTATCAATATCATGCTAAAAATTGAAACTGAGAATTTCAAAAATGCTGGTCTACTATTCAATTTCAGGACACTAGTAAAGAAGAAATTGCCTATTTGCATAAATGGTATCTCAGAATTATAAGAAAAATTTTTTGACCTCGTGGCTCCCCTGAGGTCTGCCCTAAAATCAAGTGCTAGTTTGCTTCAGAATATGAAGGACAATGACAGCAAAACCTCAGAAATGTGAATTCTGTTTGCCTTTATTGATAGCACCTGAGTCTGAAAAGAAGTTATGGAAGATGTCAGAATCTTAGCAAAGTTAACTCTATTCTGATGGGTTTGCTTTCCTGATTTACTGATGAATGCCTTTATTTATAATATGAATGATGATTCTTAACTTTCTGTGTAAAGTACCTTGAGAAAAAAGGTCCTGTGTCTTACTAAAATAATTTTTGTTTTACATTGACTTTGTTATGTCCTTGATTATTTGAAGAAAGGAAAAAAAGAACAAAGACTCATTTATGAAACGGGTAAGGATCTTTTCAACTGCATTGCTGTCAATGTGTATTTTTAAATGTTTCATTGTCACTTTGATTAAATAGTAGTAAAAAGTTTCTCAGGCATCCATGAGCCTACCTTAATCAATTGATCAAACTCTTCTGTCAATTCTTTTTTCATTTTGCCTTCCCAAAGTGGGATCCTACATATAGAAAAACAGTACTATTAGGATATGTTTTTATACCTAAAGCCATCTTTGAGATTTCCCATAGAACCCCTGGGAAACACTCAAAAAATTATTTTTTATTCTTTATAAAAGAAGTACTTGAATAATTATGTTTGTTTAAAATATAACTATTGTAAGAGTTTCATGGGAAGAATTATCAGCAGAAACACTCAGTATGCTCTAGCTTAAATTTGTATAAATAAAATGGTATTAAAATAAACACTTCAGAAAGGTATGCTTAGTGAGAAGTCCCTGGAAATTTGTCAGTGTTCTTGCTTCTATAATGTGTTTTTAGCTCAGGGGAAACACTGATCAAAATTCTTAAGACATATTTCCTTTCAAGTTTTCCTATATTTATTAGTTTCTTGGAGATGCTTTACTTGATGGTATTAATCCGTGGCAGTGTGGTGTTATCAGTCATATAATTCAGTTATTATTGGAAATACTTAGCCAAAATTTTGCTTCTTCAATTTGATCTAGAAGCTTGTAAACCATTGATTCTCAGTCAGATATATGCATCAGATTACCCATAGACTGTATTTTATAAAAATATAAAATAAGATCCAGACTTATTGACTGTCTTTACTTGATATTCTTAGTATGTTCTTGGTATATTGTATATATTATATCTTGGGAGTGTTGTATGCTATATCTCAAGGGTTTTCCCTTTATAAAAATTAAACATTTTTATATGCCAAGTGTGGCATCCACCAACTTCTTTGTCTTTGAATTAATTTGTAATTCTCTGTTCTTTTTTTAATGATAGCAATGAAAATAATTATTATCTATAAATATGCAAATTAACTGTGGAGGAGCAATTGATCTATTCCCCTCTTTATTATGAAAAAAACCAGTTTTGCATTTATTTGTAAATTTATTTCATGACCTACATATGTCTCTGGTCTTTGAATTCTCTTTTGAACCAGTTATAACATCTCACTGATTTCTTCATTCATTGATAAGTAAATAAGATACTTGACACATATTCACTTAGTATATTTGTATGACTAAATAATATAAATATATATGACTTTTTAATCTCAAAAAATTATATGTTAACTTTTTTAATATTTCACTTAGTTCTTCTGGTATTATATTTATTGTTTATACATAACTATAAAAGTTAAATTATCAAGAGTTGAGTGGTTGACATAATGTTAGCTTATTACACACTCAATTAAGCATTTATTAATTTTTAAATTTATAGTAAGTTTCTTACTGTCGTGGAGCTAATTTTACTTTAAGCATTGAACATTCTATAGGCACTTAAAGAACTCTAAAGCCCCATGCTCTGTGTTTATTGGCTAAATTAATAATACCTGTGTAGTCACTCAAATAGTTGTTGAAGAATTATATCTACCATTTTTGAAAGACTTTATTTATTTATTTTTAGAGAGAGGGAAAAGGAGGAAGAAAGAGAATAAGAGACACATCGATGTGAAAGATGAATAGTATCAATCGGTTGCCTCTCACATGTGCTGCAACTTGGGAACCGTCTCAGAACCCAGGCATCTGCCCTGACCAGGAATCCAACTGGTGACTTTTCCATTTGCAGGACAGCACCCAACCAACTGAGCCACACCAGTCAGGACAATATATCTACCATTTTGGTAGAATTTCTCATATGCCATGCACTCATGTATATGGTAGAAATAAGGAGTACAGCATAGGAAGAAAATTTGGCAGGGATATTTATTGGAAATTATTAGTATTAGTATTACTATCACCATTTGATAGGTGAAGAACAGGCTAAATGGGATAGAATACCGTGTCTGTGATTGCACAATTCTAAGTGCCAGAAGCAGTATTTGTACCCGACTCCCTGACCTCAGAGTTTACTCCTTTCCATTACCCAGATGTGGTATAGGGTTTTACGCTAGTTCCCCTGAGGGGATCCCACAAAGGTGATTTAAACCTCCCATCTTTGTTTCCTCTACCGTGCAGCACAGCCCCTTTTTCTTTCACTTGGTTAAGGAGACATCACACTGGAAAGCACAATGGTCAGGGGCATTGGATTTCAAGTTCTGCAAGCCGGGATACAACTTTGGCCCTATCAAAAGCTGCATAATCCTGAGCAAATTACTCAATCTCTCTATTAGAATAAGAATATTAATAATATCTAATCCTAAGAGTTGTGAAGGAAAATGAATTAATGCATACGATGGGCTTGACACCGTTCCTGGCACAGAATAAGTGCTCAATAAGCAGTTGTCATGGTAGCATTCGCCCCAGATTCCTGCCCCTGGGTGACCTCATTCCCGCTCTGAACCCGCTGCTGCAGTCTGAGCAGCAGGGACTGGATCAGGAAGGAGAAACTGGTGGGGGAAAAGCATGATTTGCATAACATTTACATATTAAGAAAGTTCTTTTTATATTTCACAATGGAACAAGTCTCTTGAAGCAAGACTCTACAATCCTGTAACGAATTCAAATCGGAAAGTTACAAGGAAGATTACAGAAGGAAACAGGAGAAATCCAGCTTAATGGATCTAAATCCCAGAAACCCTGAGCCAAGTAGGCTGTAACTCCTGCCTGGGCTGAGCAGCGAAACTGCAGTCCAGGCCCAGTCTCGGTTCCTGGGGGCAAAGGAGTGTGCTCTGAGTAAATGCCAACCTCCTAATGTGGAAAACCAGGCACAGAATGGAGGGAGGGGGTCTAAACTCATTGCCAAGGGGGTGGGCTTATGACACGGCTGCCGGTGAGTGGGTCTGCAGTCCTCAATAACTGCCTGGGACTGGCCAGGTGGGGTTTGTAAGAGAAAAAGGACATCCTACAGGCACGGAACAGGGCCACCACACCTCCAGTGAGGCCTTCCAGGCACACTAGGCATCACACTTGGACTTGAAGATGCTCTGCCTGCTCCCTGGTGGCTGCCATCTGGCTTAGAGAAGGAGGTCAAGGCTTTGTTTGCCATCAATGAGACACGGGGTTCAGACCTGGCTGTCACCTACTAGCAGAGCAACTTGATTTACATCACTTCTCTAAATCTCAGTTGCTTCACCTGTAAATTAAGGATGATAAAATCCTATTAGGTTGATGAAAGGATTAAAGGAGATAAGTAAATGGGGATTAAACACATTTGCTTCACAAGATGTTCTGAGATGACATGAGATGATGTATACAAACGCTGTGTTAACAGCCCTAAGTGGCAGCTTGGTTGGTTTGAAGGATGGCGACAAATCACACACTCTGCCCGTCTAGGATCTGAGTCCCTCCCTGACTCTCAGATGTGTGTGCTCCTTTGAATAGTTATGCTACCTCCCTGGGTCCCGGTTTCCTCACCTGTCTAAGAAGGATAATGACTAAACTTCTCATCATGGTTGTTGGGAGGGTTGCATGAGGTCACGTGTGTTATGGGAGGATAGTTTATAAACTAAAGCCCTATATGGTGGTTGTTGGTCCTTGGGTTTCAGAGGTACACAAGATAATTTTCTAACCTTGGTTGGGAAGGGCACTTACTCTGGATGCAAAATATTCACCATGAACACTCTGGAGCTTCCTGGGACCTTGTTCACCAGGGTAGGTCCTCAGAGCCACTCTCCCTAGTGGCAATGGGGATAGCACAGCTATTCCAAGCACACAACCTGCTCCTCCCAAATCAGGAAATTCTCTGGCTGCTTCTTACCATATCCCCTTCCTTAGCTGGAGGGAGGCTTCTAAAGGCCAATCAGAATCTTTGCCCCTGGTTGTCCATAAGCATACAAACAAACAAAATAAAACACCCCCAGTGCCTCTTTCCCCTTCAATTGGAGGCCAGTTATGAAGGTGTGATGCCATCACTTCCAATATGCTCTTTTATTTTACAGCAATGACAAAAGGGGGTGGTCTTTCATGGCCCCAAGTGTGTGCTCCCTTTTAATTGATTATTATCCTCTATGGATGTCGTCTTGATATAATATCTATAGGGCAGAAGTGTTCTTTTTATTTATTTTTATATTTCTTTTTCCTCTTGCGGTTGATCCTTCCTGTGGAGTTCTTTTCTTTCACTTTTTAATTATTTTATTAAATTTTTTTGAGGTGACATTGGTTAATAAAATTGCATAGGTGTCAGGTGTACAATTCTACAATTCATCACCTGGTATTGTATTGCATGTTCATCACCCCAAGTCAAGCCTCCTTCCATCACCATTTCTCCCTCCTTTACCCTCTTCTACCTCCCACCACCCTTTTCCTGGCCTATAGATCTCCTATACCTCTTCACAGCCAAAGTCATTGTGGATTTCCTTCTGTTTCCAAACAGACTGCTCAAGGCCATTAACTTCATAGTTTTATCTTTGAAAGTTCCAATCTTTGTATTCCCTTCTCTGCTTTTCTTAACTTTTTAATAACAGAGGCCTGCCTGTAGGACAGAAATTGCTTCTGGTCTGGAACAGGCTGTGCTCTTGATGGCAGGTATATTACTAAGGCACTGATGGCTTCACATTGACTTGACACCAACCTAATCAGGATACGAAAACTCTGAAGATAGTAGTCTTTATCTGTGACTCCATAGTTGTTAGGGAGGTAGGAACGATATTGATATATATACATTTCCTAGTAGTTCACAACACAGAGAGAGAGAGGGAGGAAGAGAGAATCCCTGACATTTATCTCTTAAACAAGACATGTGAGCAGCCAAATGCCATTTGACAGGACAAATATTTACTGTGCCTACAAACAGTCCTAAAGGGCAGGGCAGGGAACTAGAAGACTCTTAGCCAAGGCTGATCAACGTTCAACGAAGATACCAGGTCCCAAGAGCTGAGGATTAAGGGTGTCATTTAACACCAAACCACCAACAGAATTTGTTTTGTTGGCCCCATAGACAAACTGGACATTTTCTTTTTATTTCCCCGCATCTCTAAGGGCTTTTGTTCTTCTAGGCAAGTAGCTACGAGCTCTGTTTATTCCCCTAAAAAGCTGGGCCGATCTTTCACAGAGTAGCCAGCTGGATTATAGGGTTGCAGAGTTCTTGTGAGGATATGCTAGTTCTCCAACAAGAAAACTAGGCTCCTGAAGACCCACAGGAACGTCATTGCTGATAGCAAGCAACCAGATGAGAGCCCCGTCTAGAGACCCGGGCTGGAAAAAGCACTCAGGCATTTTTGGACAAGCCACATGGGGGAGGGCTGGGGACAATATCCGCTAACAAGCTTGACAGCTCCTCTGTGACTCTGTAATGGGTGGAGAAGTCATGTTTACTTCAGCAGCATGGTATTTTTTCCGACAGAAGTATCTGATTAACAACCACCTAGAGCGATGCTGTTTAATCAACACTGGCTACAAAGGCATCTGAGAAGTTTTATCTCCTGCCTTTCAGGTGGGATACTTCCCCTTCCGCTGCTTCAGGTTTTGCAAACATTGCCCTGCTGGTTTTGAAGGTGGAGAAAGGGGTCCAGGAGCCAAGGAACATGTGAGGCCTCCAGACGCTGGAAAACCAGGCCAGGAAAACTTCCCTCCCTGGGTCTCCAGAAGGAATCCAGTTCTGACCTTCAGAACTGAGCTAATGTCCTGGCTGGTGTGGCTCAGAGGACTGGCGCTGGCCTGTGAAACCCAAAGGTCACTGGTTCAATTCCCAGCCAGGTCAAATAACCAGGTTGCAAGCCAGGTCTCCAGCCAGGTCCGCAGCTGGAGGCAGGTGAAAGGCAACCATATGTTGATGTTTCTCTCCTTTTCTCCCTCCCTCTCTGCCCTTCTCTCTGAAAATAGTGAATAAAATCTTTAAAAAAAAAAAAGGACTGTGAGATAATGAATGCATGTTCTTTTTAGTCACCGAATTTGGGGTAATTTCTTCCAGCTGCTCTAGGCCACAGATGCACTGGGTAGTAGTGGACCTGTGGGCCTAGTTGGAATCAAGGCAAGGACGCAGAACAACCTCCCCCCAGGCCGTTCTGACACTGACTCCGCCTGCCAGATGGCCCCTGGCAGAGGCCGAAGCCCTGCAGGTCAGAGCAGTCGCTCTGCGTGCCTGGAAAGGCTTGCTGTAGATAGAGGCCCAGCTCAAGGCCCGAGCAGGTTGAGGGATGGAGGAGCCAGCCCGAGTGGAGGATGGGGAAGGAGAACTGCAAGTCCTCGGGCAGGCCGGGGCTGCTGGCTTCTCTCTCCGGAGAAAACCCCAGAGGAAGGTGAGCGCAGCAGCCGGCTTCATTTCCACACCCTGCTTCCGAACCCCTGCGACAGAGCAGACTGCATCCCCACACAGCAGAAAAGACTCAAGCTCTTCTTCTGCAGCCTCTGCAACGGTTTCATCTGCCCGACAAGCCAGTTCTCAAAAACACTTATTAACTAAACAAACAGCCAAATGACCAAATGACGGAGTGAACAAACAGGCGAGTATAAAGTACCTGTTATCACAAGATACCACCGTCTTTTTCTTACCTTGCAGGTGGTGGGGGCCGGGGGAGGCGTTTGCTGGGAGTGAGATGGAGCTACAGTAAAGATCCTTTAAAAAAAAAAATGAATTTATTGTTGTTGTAGCACGTTTGTCTCATTCCTCCCCCACCCCCACCCCCATTTTCTTTTTATCTCCCTAGGAAGAGCCTGCCTGAGCGCACAGCCTCCTGCGGTGAGACAGGGCAGGTGTCCTTGGGCCCAGCATAGAAAGGGGGTTGGGAGCCTGGTTGCCGCTGCTGTAGTTGGTATGCAGGCAGACGCTCCCAGAACATTCAAAAGCTGAGGGGGTGGATGCTAATAACCCATAATCAATGTTGCAGTTGCCAACAGCCAAAAGAAAAATGAACCTTTAATTGAGCAAGATTTGGCATCAATCAATGATGTGACTTTAGTCAGGCAAAACCAACAGATTACTGAGCCAGACATCCCACTGTGAGAATTGTTCTTTACTGGGGCAAAGAAGGCAAAATGTGGATATACGGCACGTCTCTCCCAGCCCAGGGCCATAACTCACTGTGGGGAAAAAAATCCTCTCTATCTGTTTTTAAATCTTCTCGAGTTTCTTCTTTAAGTTATGTTCTACCCCAGCCTAACTTATTTTATACTGCCAAGCTCTTTCACAGAAGTGTTGTATTTCATTATATGCTGATGATAGCTTCTAAGAGAAAAAATGGAAATAATTAAATAGGCCAAAGAGCCATAGAAGGAGGAGCTTGAATTAATAGTAGTGGGTCCAAGAATCCTGGCAAGATGGCAGCAATGTGACTGCATAGGTTTGGATCTTCTCGAGTCTCCACATGAAAAACAGAGCTATTAAGTAGCAAAATCTGGCCATGGGCAACATTCACCACAAAGCTTGCTAATGAGGTATCCTCATGAAACCCAAGTGCAAGCAAGTTGGGATAGCCACCATCAATAACAAACCTGGGTTCTCTTAGCACCTGTGAGGAAGCACAGAGAAGCCACAAGGTGTGTCTACAGACCCAGAACAGGAAAACCCAAAATAGCCAACAGATGGGGAGCATGTGCAAGGCCTGTCAAGAACAGCAATTGGTACTGGGAGGGTGTTTGCCCAATCCAAATGGGGAGTGTAAGGGTTATATGGTCAGCTCTGAACTATGGGCTTTCCAAACTGACCAGCCAGGGCTCCCCTCCAGGAAAGGACCCCACATCAGGGACCCCACACCCCTGGAGTGGAATCAAGACTGAGCAGGAGTGGTATTTGAGACTGATCAAAAGAAGGCAAAAACCCAGCTGCAGACCTTCCTGCTGATAACCCTCCCTCCGATTTGCTTAGGTGACCAGATTGGATCTCTGTTGCTCTAAAGTCATTGCTTTGTTGACCTATCTGGACACAGTTCCACAGCTCAACACTTGTTATTCTTTCAGACACATTTTCGCCATCACCCTCTGGCTTCATGCATAATTTCAATCAATTAATCCTACTTCTGCCCTTTGGAGCTATCAAAAAGTTGCCTTCCTCCTCCATAGGATAGTTTCAAGTATTTGATAAAAGCTATCACGGGCCCTGTAAAATACGGGTGGCAAACACAAGGCCCACAGGACAAATCCGACCCATCACCTTGTTTTATCCAGCCTGGCACCTTCAGCTGGGCACCTTGTTTCTACCCGGCTCAATTAACTGTTAAGGGGTAGTTACATTTACACAGCCCTAAAATTACATTTGGCTCTTTGACGGCAACCACAATATGGCCCCTGGTGAAAACGAGTTTGACACCCCTGTTCTAAAAGCGCCTGTGTTTCAGGCTGAGTATCCCAGTTCCTTCAAAAGCTCCTTCTGGGATGTGACCTCCAGAATCCTGAGTCCAGACTGTTTCGTCTGGGCTTGTTGCAGTTTAGTTTATGGAATGACAGAAAAACTACCAGTCCAGGAGCCAGAGAGCTTGTATTTTAAGTTCTGGAATCTTCACCTCCTGGCTAGCTTATTACTTTCTCTGGGCCTCTGTTCTCTCATCTGCAATATGGGGATAATGTTAAATCATTCATTACCTTTGAGGTTCAGTGAGATAATGCAGCCACGTTGAGAACTCCAGGGCATGAACAAAATATGCATAAATGTTTAGGCATCATTTCTCAAAATTGTAACATCATTGGCACCCAAGTTGCATTTTTTGAAAGAGATCATTCCAAAAGTAATCTGCCTAGAAGAGGATGCCATGAAATTCTCTTCTTCCTGTTCTAGTCTCTAGGTGTCTTCTAATTCAGTTTAAGTTACATGAACTCAGCAGACCTATCATATGTTGATCCCCACTGAGCTGGCAGTAAGCTGAGTGAGCGCCACACCACACTCAAGCTTCTTAATTGTCTTAGACAAGGTCACACATACTATTATACAGCACCCTGATGTCAGCCCCAGACAAAAGGCCAAATTAGGTCAGTCCATCATTCTTTCCCCAACTTAATTGGGGGAGGGAAGGTATAGAAATGTTTACACCTTTCTTATTTAAAAAACATTATAGTTATACATGTCCAATCTTTATTTTCCTCAATACCCTTATATTAATCTTGAACCCCAGAATCAATCTAAAACTTGAAGTTATTCTTATTTTGGCCTATTCTCTCTCATCTGGATAACAAAGGCCATATACCCACTGTAGACTATGTACATCATTTTAGTTGGCCTATATTTGTCTTTCAAGTTTCACAGGATATCCCCTATCAACATACCAAATGTGTTGTCTGCCATGTGATCCATAGGTTTATTTAACTACTGTTCTAAAATTCAACCATCTTTAAACTTGTTAATAAAGTTTTAGAAAATGCATGTGATGATCTGTTTTAATTAAAGGGTGCTTTTTAAAAATAAAAGGCAAAGATATTATTCACTTTGGTTAAATAAATGGAACTCCCTAGGAGCCTGGATACTTGGCCAGAATCAACAGGCCAATGCCCAGGTGGTGCCAGTTACCTGGAATTGCCAGCCAAGAACAGAGGAGAAAATAAATAGTCACATGAGGACTAGTGTTAAAATTAAAACAATAAATTTTGTGGGGGTCATTTGTACTGTTACATAAGCTTTCAAATATACTCATATAACTTTTCCCACAGACAGTTATGCTTTCTCCACATACATATGTCCAGGTCACAGTTGCCCTCATACTCAACAAGAACTATCTCACACACGTTCTTGGAGAAAGAGTGATGACAATTTATGATGTGTAATAATGCCATCCAAATCACAGTAAGGCAAGGAATAAAATCTCATCTCATAAGACCTCAAGAAAAAAACAAGTTGATAATTAACACTGAGCTCATGGTTAATAATCTCACTGGTGAAATTTCCAAGAGATGTTGACTGAAATATTGACTGAACCATCATTGGCATTTGAGCAGCTAAGCAGATCAGAGACCCTCATGTGATATTTAAATCCATGTGGCTAGATCCAAGACTTCATTGGCTATATCTTAATTCTGAATGTGTTTATGAAATGTCCCAGAAAGAGTAGATTAATTTTCACAGCCTCAGTCCCTCCTTTGCCTGGTATCCTTTATGCTATTGGTATTTTGTAGTTTATGGTTTCCAAGAACTCCTAAATTTTTGACCTGCAGGATATTTCCCAATGAAATTTCATATAACTGTACATATAAACTAGGTCTTCAGATTCCTATTTCCCTGCTGAGCTCTTAATCTTGTGCTTTTCATAAAGCAAACACCCAATAGACATTGCTTGACCCAATGGCCTAATGTGGCCTTGGAGATATCCACATGAGGTCAGTCCTGAACTGCATGGTGCAACATGAAAAGAACAGTTTAGGTAGGCTGGGACTTATCATTTTTCTGTAAAACCCCCTCTCCCTGCACTTACTGCAGACCCTGTGATTTATTCATCCTTTGATGTATTTTTACCTTGGCTGTGTGTGTGTGTGTGTGTGTGTGTGTGTGTGTGTATTTTAATTATGCTATTAGGATTTTGTTTCTCATCCCAGTAGTGAGTTAAAGAGATAGAACCCTTCCTAATTGCTAGCTTCCTAATTTCAAAGAGTCATGGGGTTAGGGTCAAAAGTTGTTCCTATGCAAGAAAATGTCAAATATGGTTGCTCACCCAACAAGAAGAGCAGGGCAAGCCACATACCCCCAAGCAGAGACAGTCCCATGAAGTGACGGAGAAGCCTGCTCTTGATCTGTGGTAGCCTGCAACCTGACCATTGCCTGAGGTCTGAGTCTTGATATTTTTTCCCATTTTCCAAGTATGTGCTCATTTAAATTTTATAATCTTCTGGTTATAAACTCCTAGGGCTTTCAAGGAAGAAAACAACAGGTCATCTTGAAGTTAAAGAAGATAAATGAACATAGGCCAGGAAAACAGATCTAATTCCTGCTGAAGACTCAGCTAGCCTTGTATCATGGGGGTACCAGCTTGATTGCATAAGGTAGCTGGCTCTATACCAAAACTTGACAATGATAATTTTGCAGTTTGCTCAGCTTCTTCCCTATGGCCAGGTCTCACTGTCTCACACATTTACCCAGACTTCACAAACTCACACATTTCTGGACAAAGAGGTTGATTTACTTGGTCAACATGCCCTTGAAAAATGACATCATTTGCAGCAGGTGGTCAGCAAACATATAAACAGACCTCAAACACACAAAAGGAACATATGCATCACCCACAGTCACTATCCCTCAGTGCGCCCTGGGCCAAATACAGTATAACCAACAGAGATAATTGCTTCACCCCAAGTCCCTCTTAACGCTGGCTAGCAGCTCCACAGCAGTACATACCAGAACTGTTTCTACACAGTTAACAGCCAGTGGCCATTGGTTAAGTTGACCAAAGCTTGGCCTCAAAGATCCCAAGAGTAGAGCCAGGAATAAGGATGCAAGTGATGCTTCTGCTCTGCCTCCTCCTCACATGCAGGGAACTTGGAAGGTCACTTTGCTCAGACCCACAGCGCCAACCATCCCTTACGAAAATTGAGTCTAATGGGCTCCCAGCACAAACCCGGGCTGACAGGTTTGTTAAAAACATGAAAAAACAAATGAGCAAAAGCACTTTAACCAAATAAACAAAACCAAAGGCCACACCTGTTCTCCAGCTGACTGGGTGTTTCCCAGGCCTGCTTCCAGATTCTCTCGTCCCCCAAAGCCTGGCCCTGAGTCTGAGCCCAGTTGCATTTTTGCTGGAGTTCTATTCATGTCCCAACCCACCTCTCTCATGAAGGCACCATGTCTCTCTGCTCTAAGCCACCTTCTTGTAAAGGCAAGAAAATCAAGGGGTAAGATTAGTACCCAATCCAATTAGTATGAAGATCCAACCATGAAGCTCCATCAGCACTGTTGCTTTGGCATCTGGAGGACGGGACACTGGTGTCATGGTTTCATGACATGGGCAATGGGACTGCGCTTAGTGGGTAGCGCACAGGTGAAGGGCATTTATATAATGTCCAACTTTATTCATAGTTGAGCTGGATTCTGGTTCTGGCTGTGGAATGTTTTTCCTGGTAAAACGGTGGGCATCTGACATTTCAGGGTTTGGGAGATAGTCATAGTCAAGACAATGACATGGTTTCTGTGTTTTTCCTTTTGGGAGGGAAATTGAGTAAGGGGATATACCTGAGAGGAATCACTTGAATGTATACTGAAATAAAGGCAAATTTATTTTTAAAATTCAGATTAAGGAGGCTCCAAACTGGCCAGCTGGACTCTGGAGCCAGGATCATTCGGAGGGTCTCTGTAGCAGTGCCTAGACCTTCCCCTGTGCATTGACACTGTTCTGCTTCCTGACCCCTGTCTCTGCATTTTTCAAGGGAGGGAATCTAGATGGCTTCTGACCCAGTGGGCTGCCATTGGGGGCGGGAGGGAGAATACACCGTAGAGGAACTTGGCTGGGTTGGGGTAATAAGATTCCCCTAAGAAGGGCCGGGAGGTAGGCGACAACTGATGAGCAATGCTGCAGAAGACCCCTCCTATTTCACCTCTTAGAGATGAGGAATGGTTCTTATTTGCATCACTTGAATATGAGTCAGAAGAGCAGACCTGAAGCAGGGCAATGCCTCCTAACCTGGTCATCAAAGCAGAGTGAAGAGAGACCAGATGCCTTCCAGTCAGTACATAGAACATTTGAGAAAGTTGGAACGGGGATTAGAGAGAAAGGGCAAGAAAATATTCACATTGCAGATTAATTAAATGTCTTGAAAGAGCAGACTCTCTTGCCCTCCCTCAGACCCTCTCAACTGTGTTCCCACCAGAGGAACAGTTTGTTAGTGGGAGGTCAGTGCATTTACATAGATGCATTGCTATTTATCAGAGAGGCAGGAAGGGTAAGGCAGGAGTGTCGGGTGACTCTATTGTACATCACCTGGAAATCTAATTTGTGGAACCAGTGGCCATCTGTTCCATGGGTAATGTGCCAAGGTACCTGCCAACCACAGGACAAACTTTCTGCTGTTGGGTAACTAATTATATCTAAGGGACCAACACAGCATGAAACTCAAGTTGTGGAACGTGATCTTCCACCAAATTACTCCTTCTGCTTGGGTTTTCTTTGAGAGTCAGTGAGCATGGTACAACGTCTCCAACACTGCAATAGGCTGGAGAGGCTGGGGTAGTCCTGTGCCCCAAAGTGTGGCACATTAACTCGTGGGAGGGGCAAGCACACCACCTGGAGTGGTGCAGAAGATTGTGGTTCTGCTGTGGTTCATTTCTCCCTCCTGAAAAATGGAACCCAGACCCAGAATGAAGCTGTGAAAGGGCCTAGCAGGACTTAAAGGTCAATATTAGTGGTTCCTTCTGTACTTGCTGATTTTTTTTTTTTCTTTTTTAATCACCTTGTTTAGAGACTGGAGGGAGTGGGATGTGCAGGAAGTATGAAATCTCCATCTTCACCCCTTCACTACAGATGACACGGTGGCTAATGGTTTAGATTACAAGCTTCCTCATTGTAATAAAGTCCTCATGGGATGAGACCTCTTCTTTGGTGTTACACACAATAACCAGCTCTCAGAATGGAGCAAGTTGACAGCAATTGGGTTCTCCGCCCTCTTCTGAACCCCTACCCCCTGATCCCTGTCCACCCAAGGCTGAGCTGAGCCCTGAGTAGACTAGATCCTAGGTTTTTGTAATATTTAATAAATTTTCATGGAATGGATGGATGAATGGATGACTGGATGAAAAGATATATAATCTACCTAAAGGGACTTAACCCCCAAGTCCATGTTACAGTAATATTTCATTGTTGGGTTGTTTTTTGGTTTTTTTTTTTTTAAAGAATATATCAAGCCCTGGCTAGTGACTTAGTGGATAGGTGCAGGCCTATGAATCCAAAGGTCGCTGGTTCAATTCCCAGCCAGCCAGGACACATAACCAAGTTGCAAGCCAGGTCTCCAGCCAGGTCTGGAACTGGAGGCAGGTGAAAGGCAACCATACACTGATGTCTGTCTCCCTCTCTGCCTCTCTCCCTTCCCCTCTCTCTAAAAATAATAAATAAAATCTTAAAATATATATATATATCAGCATCACCAAAAATGTACCAAGAACACTGAACTTGTATAGGCCTTCCAGGATCAGCTACTTCTAGCCATCCAATGGGACCAGGGACGGATCTCTCCTAATAGACCCATCTCCAGGGCTCTTTCTAACCTCTCATTAAACCCACATCATGCTGGGTTGTTTCTGAGCTTTTGTGAATAAAACACTTCTTGTTCTCCAGACAGACCAGTCCCTAACACACTGCCCATGAGTGATAAATACTTAACGATGATCTTAGTGCAACCAAGAGGAAAAACAAGGGATTTAACCAGCAGAGGGGAGTGTGCTCAGCACAAAAGGAGCTAAGCTGCTAATAAAGTGTATAAATCAAAAGCACTTTTGGGTCTCTCTGGTCCTCTGGAGGTCAGTGAAAGGGTTTCACATCAAAGCTACTGCAGAAGGAAGAATAATCATTAGGCTGGGCCCATTGTGAAAGAGTAAATAAGGAATATTCGAGAAGATTGAATTGGCTTTCCAGCGATGTCTCCATTATTTATGGGAACAGAGGTTTACAGTGGTATGGATAATCCCACAAAACAAAGTATTATACGTACCAGTCAATTAAGGGGACTGGATTCTAAGAGGTTCTTTGTTTGCTTTTAATTAAAAAAATTTTTTGAAGACATGGTTATAGACTACCTTTCTGATTGTATTTTGCTTAGATGAATAGTAAAATGAAGTCTATGTTCTGGGCATACACGGACTGGGTGACAATGGCAGTGAAAAAAATGTTGGCCTAAGACTCACAATTCAGTGTGATGACAGAAGGGACATCTGCCTAGGGGTATGATGATAAATGTCTAACAACTGGCTCTCTGATAAAAGCCCTGATTTGTAATGTTGGCCACTTTCACTGGGATAAATACTCCAATAATGGCTGATTCCAAGGCACCAGCTTGATTTCACTGAGCATGGACTATGGAAGAGAGCCAGCCCCAACACACCACTGCCTCTCCTAGGACCGGCTAAACTCAGGTGACAGAAACCAGGAGACCCACAAACTTTGGTCGGGGCAGACTCTTACATGTTTGTATATCTGGTGCCATAGCTGCATTCAAAGAAATTAACTACTCTTTAAAAATCTATATATTAAAAAATGATGTCAAGGAACACCTACAGGATAATTGTAGGGCTTAGTCAATCATTGTGACATAAAATATTTGTCAATAAAGTTCTCCAATTATCATAGTATTGATTTCTAGACATTCAATGACATCTAACATGTAGTAGAAATTCCGGTGCTAAAAAATTGCACTAAAGCCACTTAGCAGTAACAAAACTCTAATCACAACCCTAAATTTACCTTCACTTAAAACTAAGGAGGTTTTAAGAATAATAATTTTTTTTCAGGATCTCTTAACATATTTTCCCCAGTTTTATTGACTAAGGTTTTAAAATACTTTGCCTTTTCAAACAGATGTCTCTGAGAGTGCCTTCTAGCATTTATATTTGTGCAAAGGAGGAAGGACAAGAGGCAGTTTCCTCTCCCGAAGGCAGGTACAAATGTAGCTGTAAACCAAGCAGAACTGTCCACTTCTTTACTATAGTTTTGATCTGTAGAAGCCTCTTCCACCTCTAGAACTCTGTGAGTCTCCATTTCTGTTGGAAGGCCCAAGAAATGTCATTTTGATGAGCTAGCTAAGAGTTTGCTTTGGAAACCCTTTCCTTTGGTGATGACTGTTAGTTACCTCTCTCAAATTCTCATTCACCCTGGCTGGTAGCACAGTGGATAAGGCGCCGGCCTGCAAACCCAAAGGTCGCAGGTTCAATTCCCCAGCCAGGGCACATGACCAGGTTGCAAACCAGGTCTCCAGTCAGGTCTGTGGCTGGAGGCAGGTGAAACACAACCATACGTTGATGTTTCACTCCCTCTCTACCTCTCTCCCCTCCCCTCTTTCTGAGAGTAATGAAATAAAATCTTTTTTAAAAAAAGATTTTTAAAAAATTCTCATTCATTCTGTGGCAACAAGTGCACGGTAATTTCAACATACATAAATATACAAAATATACAAAAGGCCTATTGTGAGCCTTTTCCCTGGAATCCCATGAGATTTTCCCTCTTCCAATCAGACAGTCACCATCAGAAATGAATTGTCAGGCTAATGTTTCCTCTAGGTCAGGAAACATATGATCACGTCTCCAGGGTTAATGCCCAAATGATTCATTTCCCCACCCTTTAGCTGTAAGAATTCTAAAACTTCCTGGGCCCTATGTTCCTAGGGAATTGCTTGATTCTACAATTCAAGTGCAAGGTTCTATTGCTCCTCCCTCTGTTCCTAAGTGTGTCTTTTGTCTCTTCTTTACTCATCACTCTCTAGCCCCAACTCCTAGGAAAAGTCAGTTGCTCAAGTCCCTAAATTGGTGTCCCTTCCATTTCCACTCATCCCCTTTGCTAGCTTCTGAGAGAGGAAACCACTTTAGATCTTTGTTCAGAAGTCATATGTTTCAAATATAATTTCACATGGTAAAATTCTACCATAAGCTGGTATTTATTTAACTCATTTTTCTAACAAAGTCAGCTTCAAAAAAAAAAAAAAAAGCAGAGTTAGCTGATTCTCATCTAGTGATGGTTGCTAGGAAACCATTCTCTGGCAAATTAGAATTGTAAGCTCTGACTTCCCTATCTTGAGAATTCCTATAGAATTAATGTAGCGCAATTTATTCAATGATGAATCAGCACTGTTCAGTGATATCTCTTCTTACCATTAAATTATTAAAATAATTAACCTTTATCTACATTTTATGTTTTAGTTTTCTAGTAGTCTTTAAACTCTCAGAAAATAAAGTCTTTTTGCATATACACCTTTGAGTCCGGGCTCCCAAATGCCCAGTCATCAGAGCTTAACCAATATGCACTGATTGTATTTTTTGTTGAATTTATTGGAGCGGCATTGGTTAATAAAACTATATAGATTTCAGGAGTATAATTTTATAATACCTCACCTGTATACTGTATTGTATTGAGGGTATAGGGGGAGAAATGGTGATGGAAGGAGATTTGAGTTGGGGTGATGAACTATATTTGAAGGGTATTGGTCTCACGAGAAAAATACCCCAGAATGGAAAAAAATAAACAGTCTGAAGTAAGTTCCACTGATAATTAAATGTCTTCTCAACACTATTTTCTTTCTTTGGTTTATATTCATTTTATGCTCTTAAACTCAAAGCCACAAAAGGGAAAACTTGACAGAATATTCAAGAAGTGGTTATGGGAATTGGCTGCAACTTCTTCATAAAAGAGTTGGGCAATATTTATTAAAGTTGGAGTTGCACAAACACGGAGACACACAAGTCCATTGCTAGAAGCGTTAAATCTTCACACAGCAGGAGAAATTCACCAAAAAACATATGAAAACAATTTAAATGTCTATCAACAATAGAATAGATAAAATTGTGTACAAATTGGCATTTACAGATAGTCACAGGGATGTAAAGCACAGCACATGGAATATAGTAAATAACATTGTAGTAACTATGTATGGTGTCAGATGGGCACTAGATTTATCTGGGTGATTACTTCATAAGTTTTATAAACATCTAATCACTGGGTTGTATATGTGAAACTAATATCCTATTGTATGTCTGCTGTAATTAAAAATAAAAATTGTTTAATAAAAATAGAGGCCCTGGCTGGTAGCTTAGTTGAATGGCACTGGCTTTCGAACCCAAAGGTCTCTGGTTCAATTCCCCAGTCAGGGCACATAACCAGGTTGCAAGTCAGGTCTCCAGCCAGGTCCTTAGTTGTAGGCAGGTAGGTGAAAGGCAACCAGACATTAATGTTTCTCTCCCTCTCTTTCTTCCTCCCTTCCCCTCTCTCTAAAAATAGATAAATAAGTAATTTAAAAATAAATGAAAATAGATAATATTGGTGCTACATTCACTGAACAGCGTAATTAATTACTAGTAATACTATACTATCATCCTCTACTATACAATACAGTCTCACACTATGTCATTCTATATAACAGTTAAATGAGCTGAAGCCACATATGTCAACATGGTAAATCACTGGGCAAAACTAAGGAGACATTTGCAGAGAAATGCATACTATATGATACCATTTATATAAAGTTTAAAGTATGTCATACCAAATTGTGTAAGAATACATTATACAGTAAAAATATATCAATACAAATAATTATGGGAATAAAATCACTAAATCTAGCACAGTGGTTACCTTTGGGAAGGGGGAAAGGAGGATGGGTAAGAAAGGTCTGCATAATTTTTTCCTATAGTGTTTTGTTTATTAAAAAATGTTTGGAGAAGCCTAGCAAAATGTTAGGATTAGACAAAGCTGAGTGGTAAGAGCATCAATGGTTGTTACCTTTTATGCTTGATATACTGCATTTTGTTTTTAGAAATGTATTTTAGCATGACAACAGACCTAAGATTCTTTTGCTGGGGCAGGCCTGAGATCAAGTATTGAGAGCATTTTCAACTCAGAGGATTTGGTTCCCTCCAATTAGAATGGATGGATTCATTTGAATTCTATCTCCACGTTAGAAAGTTCACATAAATTAGTTCTTTTAAGTACAGACTATGAGGCATGATCTTTTTTTTTTTTTTCTTTTTTAAGTATAATAAATAAGTCTTCCTTTATTTTTCTTTGGAGAACAGCTCATCACAGCAGTGCACCACTTGGGCAGCTAACAATGCCTAGAGTAATGGTTCTGAAACTTTAATAAACATAAAAGTCACCTGGGATACTTGTTAAAATGCAAATTTCCCAGTCCCACCTCTTACCCACCCCCTCCCCAGCCAACGCTAATTCAGAACATCAGGCTTGGGGCCCTGTCATTCCCACTTTTAGAAATCACCCAGCTAATTCTGACTCAACTGATTGGTGAACAAAGTGACCACAGAGTAAACTGGGACTCTTCCAAGTAGGTTGTCCCACCCATGAACCAGAGAACATTAGTGATTCTGATTATGAGACTACATTGCAAACCTTGTGAGCGTCATAGTAATATTAGCTAATAATTAGCTCCTTGAAAATCCAAATTTATAAAATTGTCGCATACCACATACTGTTCAGCATTCATGCATTCACCAGATATTTATTGAAGGTCTGTTACAGGCACAGTACCTTTATCTCTTCCTTAATTGTACATACCCTATGTTAATTTCTTGACACATACACATATGCAAAATTTTACATAAATGGACAAATGTGGTCCATTGATTCATCATCTTGGCTCATCCCTGCCCTCAAAGTTGAACTGATGTGCCAGGAATGTCTTCTTTTTTCTTTTTAAGAGCCTGTGTAGTCTTTCTTTGTCCTTTTTATTTGTTTAACCACATCTCCCACTCTTTTTCTTTCATCCACATTAGCCATCCCTAGCCCGGATAATCCATGTTAACAATTTAATGTGTGCCTTTCCATATACGTCTTTATGATCATATGATCTTGAATAGACATATGTGCACATACACCTAAACACAGCATACCCACATGTATAGATGACTCAGCAACATAAAAGATAGAGTCTCTATCTGCCAGAAGCTTATCATCTTTTGGGATTGAGAACTCACATATATGAAAATATCAAGACAAAGAAGACGAAGAAGAAAAGTTACACCAGTGCTATTGTACTATAGTTATGCCGTGGAAAATACATTAAAAGGGCCTATCACCTCATGTGTTGCAGGCTTACGCTAGGCAAAAATAGCCAGTCAGATCAGGACCACCCAGATCAAAATTAGCTTAAAACCTGGATTCTCTGTCTGCAAGAAACATACTCTCTCAGGTCAAGAAGGGAACATCTTGTGCTCAGAGGACAGGGCTGAGGGAAGAGTCCCTTCCCACGGTCAAGCTCCCAGACGCCAGGAACGTCTTGGCTGGAGCAAGGTGAAAGTCAGGCAAGCGAAGGCACTCTGTTTAACTTAGCAAATGCCACAGTGGTATTTGCAGGCACAGTCATGCGAATGTTATTTGCTGTGAGAAACGCATTTCTACAGCAGATGTTTCTCACCAGCTATCCCCGTGGCTGCCTGCAAATGAAGCAATTCCTTTCCTGGCCTCCCAGGAGGGTGTTAGTGTGCAGCGGCCTGGGGTTGAGATTTGGCAGCAAACCTGAAGGAAGAGTTAGAATCCTCCTCTTGCCTGGTGAGGTAGCCTTCTGTGCTAGGGTCAGCAGAGCTGAAACAGGCAAACTTTAGAGGACACAAGTCAATCCCCAGCCTCCAGGTCAGCCTGGGTCCTGACCGACAAGGGAAGTGAGGCCTTGGGTAGAAGCTGACCACCTGTGTGAATGCAGAATTAGAGCTTAACGTGAGCAGGAAGGGAACGAAAAGTCTAGAAAGTCCATGACAAAGAGGCCAACAAACCAGTGAACCAGAAGCAGCTGGGCTCAGTGAAACAGCTCCTGTGTGCCGGCTGCTTGATTTAGCCAGGTGGCTTTTATTTTTTTCAACCCTCTTGGCAGGACAGGAATGTAGGGTCCTAGGGCTCCCTAGGATGGAAAAATAAAGTTGGCTAAGCAAAAAAAAACCTACAGCATGACCTTTACTACCACCGTAAGGGGTAGTCTCATACCCACTCCATAGGGATTCACTCGAGTCCTCCATAAACACCCGTTGCAGTCCTATCAAGCAAGAATACAAACACCATCCCACTTATTTTACTTGACCGATGTGAGGATTATGTGTGGTGATGACTGTTAAAGCATTTTTGAAATAGCGAAGGCTACACCATAATAGGGTCTTCACGGCGCTGTATCAAATCTTCTGCCACTCAGTGTGGTAACCCTGGCTAGCTAATGCTAACCCGAAAAGCTGGTTGGCAGCCATCTATAGTTTGAATAAATAATAAGTAGGGAAAAGATAATCACCTACACATGTCATTTACACCTGTCCTGTCACACAGCAGTTGGGAGGTGGCTAAATTGACACTATTTTTTTTTAAATTGTAGGACATCTTTCACACCACTGGGCTGCAGTAGGTAAAACCTAATGAAAGAAGTACGAGGGAGTGAAGGGGTGGAGGCTCTTTGTAGTTTATTATCTCTTATCTCAAAGGTAGGTGGAGGCTGAGATCAGCAAAGGACACCAGAGGCCCATTAGTAACAGGGAGACTTGGGCTCAGCTTCATAGATACCCCTCTAACTTGGGGTGAAGATAATTTCTTCTACCCTCTGGAAGGCTTTATGTTCAGCTGGGGTCTTTAATTGTTCAGTTATTTAAAGACGGACAACTCCCAACCTCTTTCTAAAACTGTATCTTGTAGACTCGAGTCATCATTTACTTCTCTATGACACTGAGCCCTTTGAGATGAGAGATAATAAGCCATAGCAGCCTCTGTCCCTTCACTCCCTCATAGTTCTTCCAGGAGGTTTTACCTCCTATGGCCCAATGGTGTGAAAGATGTTCTACAATTAAAAATAAAAATCAGGTGTTAATTTAGCCACCTCCCATCTGCTGTGTAACAGGACAGGTGTAAATGACAAGTGTAGGTGATTATCTTTTCCCTACTTATTACTTATTCAAAATATACATGGCTGCCAACCAACATTTCAGATTAGCATTAGCTAACCAGTGGTACCACACAGAGCTAATAATCTAATTCTAACCAAAGGCAAAGAAACTTGGCATTTTTATTAGCATACACATCATTATCTGTATAAGTGTACAAAGTTTTCAAGGCACTTTCTGAAATATTGAAAATAGTTCAAATATCTGTGATGAGATCGGGAAGGTGGTCAATCACTTTATTAGAAAGTCATTCCCTGACACCCTCTTTCTTCCCAAACTCTCCATCCCAGCCCCAGGCAGGAGTATATGCAGAGCTTCTTCCAAGCCAAGAAATGAAATGGATGGATTGGACCATCCCTAGTTAACCCAATCATGGCGCTGACTTGTCGGGGACCACATGGCTCACCTGGAGCTGCATTGAGTTCAGCCTGGCATCCAGTGGCCCAGCCTTCTGATCCATTTCTCTCTGTTTCATTCTTTAGAAGGCAGGAATTTTCATGTTGTGGCATCAAATGAAATTAATCTAAGAAATTCCACCATGGTTTTTTTTTCAAGTAGCTTTACTATGACAGAAGATTTGAGGGCCTGAGGAGGAATTTGGAGAGTAAGATTGTATTGGAACATCACCAATAATGAGCAAAGAAGAAGGTACCCTGAACTCCAAAGACTGGAGCCAATACGCTAGGCAGGAAGATCTCTGAAGAGTCACTCTCTGGAAGAATTGTCCCTCAAGCAACATCGAGAACTGGCTTGTGGTCTCCTGAGCCAGCTGTCTGCCAGAAGGAACATGTAGACGGCTGGCATGGTGTGAGTCATCTGCATGTCTGTGTGCTGCTGTCCTGAATCCTTCCTAAGATCAGTAGGAAATCTTTTTCCGAGGCCCAGTCTTCCTCAATGGCCCTTCTGATTCTGCATCGCCTCGACCCACACCTGGGACTGAGGTCCCCTGAGGTGCAAGCCCAGTTCAAAGGTGGTGCAGAAGCAGCCTCTCAGCTGCTGTCCCTGGGTCCCCTTATCTGCATTGGGGACTGGGGGGCTTTTGGCACCAAGGACTCAGGAGGAAGATAGTCCAATGCAGTGGGTAAGTGCATGAGCTTTGGTGTCAGAGCCTGACATTGGTGTGTGGCTTGGGGCAAGTATTTCAGTCTCTCTTAATGTGTCCTCTTCTACAGAGTGTTGATGGTGATAATAATAAGAACTACTTCAGAGGGTCATTGTGAGGATTAAATGGTGCTTAGCACAGCAGCTGGCACATTGTAAGCGCTTCATAAACGTTGGCTGTTGCTATTAATACCCAGCGGGCTTCCACCGTGCTCCTTGGCAAGGACGTGGTCCTGTGCTCTGCAGGATTCAGTTTTCTCTCTGAACATTCTATCCATCAACACACTGGCCAGAGACTCCTGCATCCCTGTGATGTTGTTTTACCAGACTTTATAAGACAGAATCAGAGGACATCCTGCCTACATCGTGGTCTGAAGCCCACACCGCCAGCCCAGGGACTTGTCCAGCTCTCTGGGGGACTGAGAGCTCCAAACTTCAATCACCTATAAATGGCACCAGATCAGGAAGCAAAACCAATGCACCCTCTGTGACTGTGGTTCTTCCAACAGAAGGAAAGATTTTGATGGCCAGCAGGTGCCCTTGATTCTAACCTCTGTTGTGGCCACACTCCAGGGGGTGGAGCCCCGTCTGCTTAATGCAACGGGGACACAAAATTAAACCAGAGAAACCTGGTCGAGCACTGCCCAGCCTCTCACGTCTCATCCCTCGCCTCTCCCAGAGGGACTTCAGTTTGAAAAACATTGATTTAGTACCACACCCCGATTTAATGAAGGCTCTTGGAGACAACAGAGGTAGCTGTGCCTCTCCAGCCTCTGATAGAAAGGAGAGGCCACAAAATGTCCACGGGCATGATTTCAAGTTGTTTTTTTTTTTGAAGCTCCCAGAGTAGTCAAGCAATCAATTCTGTGCAAAATCCAGGAAAAACTGGAGGGACAGAATCCCTGGGAAACTAGAACTCATTCAGCAGAAAAGCAGGAGTGAGATGAGCAAAGTGCAGGAAGATTACAATGGGAAGGGAGCTATATAGGTGATCTGTATTTTACAAACGAGGGAACAAACTTAAAAAGACGATGCACTTCCTCCAGTCACCATGGGTTGGAGGCAGACATGAACCAACCATAGAAACAAATGGCAGCTAGTGTTCATCTAGAGTTTACCGTGTTTCAGGCACCGTGTTCAGGGCTTTCTGAGGACCTTGAGCACATTATTTACCCTCTGTGCCTCAGTTTCTCCAGAGGTGAAACCAGGATAATGATAGTGCCTACCTCAACCTTACAGGGTTATTGTACGAATAAAATCAGTTCTCCTTGTAAAGACCTTAGAACACTGCCTGGCACATCTGTGTTAGTTTCTACTGCTACTACTATCACAAAAAAACGATTATCATTGCCTGTCTAGGTTGATATCAGGGAGGAGTAAAATGTTATCTCAGAAAGACAAAGCTTGTGGCTAATTCAAAGACAAAGGCAACGTCTTCACCAGCCAGAAGTAAGTGTGGTTAATGCCGCTGGCAAGAAAGCAGCTGTCACCTACCACAGGAGGGCAGGAATGTCACCTGCCAGGAAACAGGAGACTCCAGCCAAGCAGTGGCCACCCACAGGCCACCCCAGGCAGAGCACAAGTCCCATGAGGCTAACAAAGAGATGATGAGCATCAGGAAGGCTAAGGCAGATTCTGTGAAGAGAACAGCCAGGGGACGGAGTGCAGGCGTGGCTGGAGCCAGAGGGGTGACATTTCCTCCTGGGAAAACTTAGCAGAGAGCGGAGGGCAGGGGGGAGTCTGGATGGTGAGGGGTACAGCAGAGATGGCCAAGAAGATGAGCTTTAAAGACAATTCAGGCAATCAATGAGAACTTACCTTTGTTGGTGAATTTACATAGTGTTACCTCATTTTTAAAGCAGGTTTTCTTTGTTCAGCACTCATCTCTACAGAATGTTCTTCTTGATATCTGCTTCAGAGCCCTGTCTGAGGACCCATGAGGTGCTTAAACTGATTAAGTACTGGGTGGGGGTCCCTGAGCCCATGCAGACAGGCTCCATAGCACTCTGCCTCTGGGGGCTTTCAGGTTTTGAGGTGAGGTCTGGTTGGGTGCCCCCATTTCAGTCTACAGGCAAAGAGGATGCTTTAGCAAGGCATCAGCAAGCCCCTGGGCAACAGCTCGGACCTGGGCCTCTCTTCTCACCCAGCAAAGCCACCTGCTCGTCAGGCAGGGCTGGAAGTCCGAGGCTTCCCTGGCTGGAAGCAGAGGCTATACTCCTGAAGCCCAGCTGCTTGCATTCAGACTGTGGGACTGACTAGGAGGCACTTTATTTTACGGAATTAAAAATAATTTTTTAAAATGTTCTTTTTTATGTATTATTTTTAGAGAGAGGAGAAGGGAGAGAGGAAGAGATAGAGAGAAACATCAATGTACGGTTGCCTTTCACCTGCCTCCAGCCACGGACCTGGCTGAAGACCTGGCTTGCAACCTGGTTATGTGCCCTGACTGGAATCAAACCAGTGACTTTGGGTTTGCAGGCTGGTGCCTATCCACTGAGCCACACCATCCAGGTAGGGGGCATTTTAGAGCAAAACTCACCAAGCTCCTAAATCCAGAAGGAGTTTCCTTCACCTCTCCACCTATGCTTACATGTCCAGGTATCTGTGTAGCGACAAAATCCCAAGAGTCCACAGGTACCAGCCATTGATGTTTATCAGCCTGCGTGAGGGCTTCAGGTCATTTCCTGAATTGACTGGGGGTGGTGTTGGGGTGGCTGGCTATATTTACCCCAGGCTTTGAGTGTATGAAAGGGGAAGTTTTCAAACAGACAGGAAACAATTAGACTTAGGAGGATAAAAGCAAGCACCACTCATTCCACAACAGCTGCATCTGCACAGGTTGCATGTGTTCTGCCTTCTCCCTGTCCCACCCTCCTCCTTGTGTTTTCTCTCTGCTCTCCCTTCAGGATCTTAACTCCTTCTCCACCTTCACCCACCATCTGCAGACACACAATTCCCAAGCGCACATTTCTAGATCCTCTCTTTCCCGGATGCGGTTCCACACTTCCAGACTCCTCCTGAACCTCTCTCCCTGAATGTGGTGCCAGCTTCTCAAACTCTGTAGTGCAGAATCCGCCTAAATCCGCCATCCACTCCACTGAGGCCTGCTTCTCCTTCTGAACTCCTGTGCCTCACCCCAGCTGTTGTCCTCCGATCACTCCCCTCCCTGGGTTCCATCAGATAACCCTCCAGTTCTGCCACTTCTACCACTAAAAGCTCTCTCACTTCTGTCCTAGACTTTCTGTTTCCACCATCTGTTGCTTCCCTGATTGTGACTGTTGCAACTACGTGATGAATTTGGCCACAGCCTCCTAAGTGGTCTCCTAGCCTCAACTGCTCCTTGCCCCAACCCGAGTCCTTTCCAGGCTCTGTTGTCAAATTAGTCCTCCAAAAGATCATATTTGATTATATCACACTTCCTGCTGGGTGGGGAGCTTTTTCCTCCAGTCATTATCTCCAGAAGGAAATGTTAATGCCTTGACCTTCAAAAGGGCAAAGAGGGGTGTGGAATGAGTTTTTCCTCTGGAGCCAGCACTAATTGATTAGTGGTGGCTGTGTGGACTGCAGCGTGGAAAAAAACTCTAAGACTCTATCTAGGGCTAATGGAAAAGATTCCCAAGATCAGTAGGTTGCGTCTTTTATGAGCACCCCACTTCTAGGCCTGCTATCGTTTAACCCGCCATCATTGTCTTCTTCACATTAGAGCTCTTTGATATTTGCTAAAAGAGACAGAGCACCGCATGGTTCCCCAAACCTAGTGTATACCCGCGTGCCTCCATGGTATATTCATGTCGTCCTTCCTCCTCCTCAATGCCACTAAGCTCTGCATCTGTAAATCCAACCTACTTCCCAAAGCCATGCTCACATTCCCCATCCTCCCTAAAGGGTCCCGATGTTCCCCCAAGCCGAATAACATCTCTCTTGAACTTCCTAATTTGTAATCCCTCAGCCTCTTTTCAACATCACACCTTCTTCTCCATAAGAAAACTCAACAGCAGACACCACATGGCTTGTTCAGTGTTTCACACATGTGACAAATATTTGTCCAGTGAATGAATGAATGAATGCATATCCAAATATGACAGGTGTCCCTCATAAATAAAACTGTCCATCAGTTGTTTTTCATTTAGGTTAAAATGTAAGGGTCACAAATGAATTATTGGCTAATTATGTGACAGAAATGCAAGCTAAGTTCTAACTTAGCCCTTCCTTTTATTCTAAAACCCTAGGAACTTTAGCAATGTCACCCCCATTAATTCAGTTTTAAAAAATCTGGAAACTTTATTATTAAACATTCCAGCCCCTCTCTTGCCAGGCTCCCTACAGGCACACGTGTGGAGCATAATTGAACCTCTCCAGGGCCTGCCCTCCGCTGAGACAGACAGCAAGGACTTGGAGGGTCGTCCTGGCAGTGTGATGTCATTTGGGGAGATTCTGCTGGTTTTGTTGCAGATGGCATGTTGTTTCAGTTTGCCTCCTACAAGTTCCTGTTCATTGTTCTCCCTCCAGTTTCCAAAGACTCAAAAATTAGTTGATTCAGAGCGCCCCCAAATTAAAAAGACAAGAAGGAAACGTACCCTGACTAAAATACGCTGGAAGAATTGTGGTGAATTTGAATCATTGAGCACTGATTTAAGAATGAGTCACCTGTTGGTGCCACCTCTTTGTGACCCAGAGCAGGTAGAGCCCAGGAGCCCCCTTACTTGATGGAGCACCAAAGTCCACTGGAGAGCTTTCTTTTTCTTCTAAAAATACATGGAGATTCTTGGGCCCCACCCTATGAGGTCTTATTTTAGTTGGTCTAGGATGGTGGCTCAAAATAAATACTGAAGAAACATCTTCCTATGGAATTCTGGTGTGCAGATTCGTTCAGAAACCAATCGTATAGCAGAGGGATGGTGTGGAGAACGAAGACTGTGAAGATGAGGCTCACTGCGCTTGCCCACCCGGCCATGCAGCCCGCAGGCCAGACTGTCTGCTGCCCTGGTAGGGCTGGGCAGGTCTCCTCTAGGGCGGTTCTCCAGTTTGGTGAGCTGGCACAGGTAAGCAAGTAGCTCCCCAGGCCCAGCCCCCTTCATTCCAAGGTGGTAGACTAGGGGGGGGACCCAGAGATCTGCATGTCTAACCACCCCGGCATGGGAACCTGAGGCAGGTGGGCCAAGAACCACATGGAGGAATTCCTGCTGTAGGTTTGGGTCCAAGCCCAACTCTGGGGTGGCCCCGTCCCAGCACTGCCAGCCTTCGGCAGTGGCCCAAGTGCCCCCACCCCAACTGCTTCAGCACCCAAGAGACCTTCCTAACTGACCCACTAGCAGCAGCAGCAATGGCTGCATCTCTGTTGCCTGGCACCACAGCCACACGCTGAGCCCTCAGTTCTGAAAAATGTCTCTGAAGGGAGAGAAACTTGTACAAGCAGCAAGTCTCCCTCACACTGCCTTCCACCACTACCCGGCCAGCAGGCCTCTCTGCCAAGGTGGTGATAAGTTGCAAGGGATCAATAATGACGTTCCCCCTCTCAAACCCCAGGCGAAAGCTCCTCCTCTGTATGGCAGCCTCACTGTACTGCCGCCAACAGCAGTCTCCGCTTGTTCTGAACTTCTTGAGAATGATCTGTCCTCTTCTTAGAGCCTTTGCATTACCTTTAATAATGGTGGGTATTCAGCCAGTGTGGGTACCACTTGAGGCAAAACCAGACCTATCTTGCCTGACATGCCAGCCCCTCTGCCAGGCCTCCCTGGACACAGACCTGCTGTGGACCTGGAGTACCTGAGTCCCCCCACTATGGGCAATAAATATCCCATAAGCCTTCATCTCAAGAAGCTCCCAGGGGTCTCACAGGAGGCAAGAAAGTCACAGCAAGGTTACAGCGCAGCACCTGGTAGAATGAGGTATGATGCCCCGCACTGTGGGAGCTGAAGAGGCACACCTGCCTGGTGTCCCAACCACGGTGCTCCCACGCCCCTCCCCCATCCTACACAACTGAAGAAGGGTCCTGGGCCTCATTACCTTTCACTACAATGTGACACTAACTTAAGCCACTTCATGTAATTCCCAGATCCCATTCCCTCTGACTGGTTATGACTTACAGTGGTCCTTTTTTATAGTGGCCCTTTGAAGGCAGCCCCTGCCCCTTGTCTGAGCTGGTACGGCACCATGGATGACAGCTGTGCCCTTCGAGCCAGGCAACCTGGGTTTAAATCCCAGTCCTGCCATTTACAAAAAGCACGACCTCAAGCAGGAGAGTCGACTTACCTATACCTCGATGACCTCCTCAAAAGTGGACCAAAGGTCACCTGCCTCGCATGGGTGAGAAAAATACAAATGAGACAATACATGGTTATTTTAAAAGGCCAACTTCTGATTCTAATGCTGGGAAATCCAGAATTGGGGGCGAGAAGAGGAGGCTGCAGCTGGCTTTTGAGACAGCAAGCATCTTGTGGTTCACCTCACACCCCAAAGTGTGGGGCCCCGCCTCCTTTCAACTGAGGTCTGGGTTAGGGTCACGAGGTGCCTGCTGCGTGAGGGCCATGCCAGCCTCCCCTCCCTGAGGTGCTATGTGCCCTTGTGCCAGCATAGGAGCCAGCCCACCTGCAGCTCCAAGTCTGTTTGGCAGGCCTCAGTGGCCCTGAAGCCCTGGAGAGCCAGCTTCTCTCCACCAGTGTCTGCAGGGTCCTCCCAGGCAGATGCCAGGCCCCCTGCCCCACACGAACAGGTCTGCAGGCCACAAAGGTGGGCAGTGGGGGTGGAGGGAAAGGTTGCCAGCTGGACTGAAGGGGTGTCTGATGGATGCCTGGCCAAGAAAACAGCCTTAGGCAGCAGAATGAGTGCTGGTTGTCACAGCAACGCCCCGCCCCTTCTGCAAGTCTGGCTGCTGTAAGATTCAGCCTGGTTTGGGAAATCCAAAGTGGGCTGGTTTCTCAGAAATCATGCCGCTAACTTTCTTTACCTCTCGTGGCCTTGGCCTTGAAATTCCTAGTAACAATCCATTCTTTCGAGCTTGGTGGACAGGTTCTGCCTTGTCTACTCCTTGCTGAGAATGCACTTGGCGTACTTGGTGGGGAATGTAGGGCTGGGTTCCATTTGCCAACGGAAGTGTTGCTGTACGTATAAGCTATTCTGGACACCCATGTGTGTGCCTTAGCTATTGCTGTGTAACAAACCGTCCTGAAGCCTAGAAGCTTAAAATAGTAAACATTGATTGTTGGTCACAAGCCTACAGGGTGGCTGGGAAATCTGGCCTCAGCCAGGCCCCCGCGCTGACCACTCTCTCTTGGCTGGGCTCTCCCCTGTGTCTGGAGGTCAGCAGGTTGTAAGGTGGTCTGGGCACCATCCACGTGGAGGACACCACCACCCCGGGCTGCTTCTCAAGGTGACAGGGCTCTAAGAGAGAGGGCGGGCTCTGAACCGGCACACCATCATTTCTGCCACATTCTGCTGTACACAGAAGTCACAGGACCAGCCCAGCTTCTGGGAGAAAGCGATTCCTTCTCCTCCAGGAGAAAGCTACAAGGCCACACACAGGAAAGATTATGTACGGGCACTGGAGGTTGGGGAGTGGGGAGAAACGGGGCCATTTTTGCCAACAATTTGTTTCCATGCAGAAGGGTTGAGCGCTGCTGTGAAACAATTTTCTTTAAAAGCCACATGAACCCACTTTGCAGGAAACTGCATGATGTTAGCACCTGGTGAGTGAGGGGAGGGAGGAAGGAATGAATGAATTTTAGAACTTGTTGGAAGCGCCGTTCCATCCCTGCTGCCCGAGTGGCCCCCTTTTCCCTGCGAATCAGCTTTCCCCAGGCCAGCAGGGCCAGGTCCTGTCAGCAGGAATTGTAACCCAACTCCGAAGTGGAAACTGCCCAGAGCCGGCTGCACGAGGGCTCCTCCCTGGGGCGATGAAACCCCAGTCATTGCTGAGCCTGGAGAATAAGTACACGCCGGTGTCCTTTGTGGAAAACAAGGGGCACCAGTGAGACCAACAAGATAATGTAGGACATTGATATGATTGTACCTGGGAACATGATCCTAGGCTGTCTGAGTTGCTGGGGTGATGCCGGCAGGTCAGGGATCCCGGAGACCAGTGTGGAGACTCTGGAAGCTTCTGCACTCACTGCCTCTGCCCCTCGGGCCACAGAACCAGCGACCCCTCTGCCAGGGTTGTAAGCTGCACGCTTATGCGGCTCACGTTGGCTGGTTGCCTCCATATTTTGGCTGACTACTGGATGCCCCACATTCCCAGTGTGGATGTAGGGTTTTAATCCTGGGGCTCACCTGAGGGATGTGACCTCTCAGTGCACTCAGGGGCAGGCCGCAAGGAACCTGCAGCCACCAAGCCCTCCCTTGTGCTGGAAAACCTCCCCTTCTCTTCACCCTAGGCTCTGCCCACTCTGCCCCACCCCTGAGCCCAGGCAGCTTCCCTTTTTTTTCCCTAAAAAGCCAGCAGAGGGAGCAGCAAATGCCCCAGAGGCTAGCTTTTATTTTTAACATCTGTCTCCTGCATACATTATACCTAATCCCTTGATCTCCTACAGTACTGCCATCAATTTGTTCTTTCTGGAAACAAGACTGTGGCTAAAGGAAAAAGAAATTTCAAATGCTAAATAATTAACTCAAGGACATCTTCCAAGAAAAAATGCGAGAATCCAAAAGAGTAATCTTCCACTTGAATGATTTGGGCCTCTATTAATTATAACTCTTTATTCATTGTGATTAATGATTGCCAGGATGACATTTCGAACAGAAAATTGGAAAAGAAAAACAAGCGGGGACTTGTCTTTGTGATCAAATCTAACCAGGGAATAGTCTTTCCCAGGGGAAGCAACAGGACTTCATTTCAGGATCCTTATTACACTTTCTAGCCAAGGCTGGGCGAATACTCTAGAAGAAGTAATTGTCCCCTAGGGAAAGGTCAGAAAGGCCTTAAACAGTCACTTGTGTCTCGGCTTTACAAAGCGATTGACAGCTGTGAATGATCACAACAGCAACAGCAAATACAGACCCTACACATTCAGAGAAAAATTTAGCTTTTAAATACATTACTACAACCAGCTTAACAACTTGTTCGAAGCTATTAATAAGCAGCAAATACCCACAAGTTTCATGTTAGGAAGCCTTTCCTCCAGGTCTGTTATTTAGCTCTATTTTCTTTTTTTTTCTCCACAGGCTCATTTAACACATCATCTGTATCACCTGCTAACTCTAAGACCAAATGTAGCACATACTTCAGATGACAGCTCGTAATTTAGGAGGAAGCCCTCCAGAGGTGCAATGCTCATGATCTGTTGGGACATGCTACAGTTTTGTGGTGACTTAGCCAGGTGGTGAGGAACTGTTGATAACTCGGTGACACCGGGAATGTCATGCACCAGGTCTGTTTGGTGGTTAGAGGCAACAATTGCAAACAAGCAATTGTACGAGCCTTGTAAAGCCCAGCAGCTTCAGCCTGCACTCAATTTCTTGGAAGGATCCCCAACCTTTGCCTAGTATCTGAGGGTCCCTCAGCCTACTACTGCAGCCTGCTAGGGAGCCAAGACCTCAGAGGGACCCCTTGAGGCTGTGCACCCAGTGACTGCCCCCATCAGCACTTCTGAAGTGATTCAGTGACTCAGGCACCATGCCCTGCAAGAAGTGGAGTCTATGGAGGCAGGAGCAGGGTTCAAGGTCACTGCTTCCTCAAACTGGGCTCCCCAGCTGCCTACCTCCAGCCTTCTCAGTTTAGATTCCACCACTGCCTTCAAGCTGCCTAAGATGCTACTTACAGCTCTTCCCACTCACGCGTCTGTGGCCACTTTACTGTGGCACATTCTAGTCACTGACCTGGGCCGCTCCAACCCATCAGATGTGGACGGGGTTTTCTTCCCCAAGTGCCAGCTAACACATATTTCAGACCACCTGCTAAACCTACCAACCGTAGAGCAAGCTCCAGCTCCCAAGTTTCAACCAGTAAAGCCTCAAGCCCTTTTCTCGATGGTTGAAGTCAGCCAAAACTCTCTCAGTTCTGGTTTTCTGTCTTTGCACCTCAGTGCGTGCGTGCGTGCGTGCGTGCGTGTGTGTGGTGATGATGATGATGATACGGGAAAGAGACCAACAGCACGGGCACTTCCAGGACTCTTTTCTCTCTTCTCTCTCAAGTGCCGCTGCCCCTGTATAACTAGGTAGATGCAACGAGAGGCAATTCCACCAAGCCCCACATGCAAATGGACATACGCAGAATCATCTTCTGAGAGATTAATTTGCACTGGTTTTGCTTCAATGAGAGCCAAAGAATGAGGGGTATTTATCCTTCTCCTGTCCCAAGAGGTCTTTGTGTTGGGCAGCTGGGCTGCCTCGTCTCTAGGGAGTTTTCTGGCATTTGCAGTTCAGGTCGATAGCCAGAAGCTGTGAATGCCCAGGAGGTAGCTGTGAACGGGTCCACATGAGATATAACTTTTCCTCTCCCATCTATGCAACAACCACCATATAGAAGCACTTGGTTTTGAAGACTAAGTCAATTAAGGGAGGCTGGTGTAGGAGCAACATGAGTGGGAACAGCCTATTTTGGGAAGAGAAGTGAGGGATTTCCTCACGGCCAAAGGTAGGGAAAAAATGATAGTACTTACAAATGGCATGGACTTGTGCCTCCCACAGTACCCAGAGGTGACTGAGCCCCTCTCTAAAGAGATGTCACTGTGTGGCTGCCCAGGAGATGGACATTAGTCCTAACAGCATGGGAGCTGCAGCCAAGATCTGACTTGGCCCAGAAGCAGTGGGCCACCCTCTTCCTCCAGCCATTTCCCCAGCAGTGACCCTAAAAGTATGGTGATCAGAGGCCTTGCACCAGAAAATCCTGCCCTGCCTGAGTCCTCCGGGATTTCCACAGTATCCTAGAGAGGGGCGAGACAACCTATAACCAATCTTGACTTCTTACCCCTGGTAAGTGAAGGCTTATGGCAAATTCGATTTCCTTCGAACAAATGAAGCGGTGTGACGGTCATTATCCTTGAAAGTGGCAGAAAAATTAGGTGAGATATGATATTTAATTTTATCCACTTATAAAGTCTGAGTTCCAGACCTGAGAACATGTCCTATTACATGGTGACACAGGTCCAGCTACTAGGTTCTATTTATAACCCTGTCCAATGCAGCTAATGAAAAATCAGACTCTGCCTCCTAGAACTTTGCTACCTTCCTGTCTTCCTGCCTTCCTCCCTCCATCCCACCCACACAGGTGGGCCTCAACTGGGCCTGGGGAGGGCAGCTGGAGAGGCTCTGTTAAAGAGACAGGGGAGCCCTGGCTGGTGGCTCAGTGGAACGGCACCGGCCTATGAACCCAGGGGTCGCTGGTTCAATTCCCCAGTCAGGGCACATGGCCAGGTTGCAAGCCAGGTCTCCAGCCAGGTTCTTAGCTGGAGGCAGGTGAAGGGCAACCATGCATTGATGTTTCTCTCTCTCTCTTTCTCCCTCCCTGCCCTTCTCTCTGAAAATAAGAAATAAAATCTTAAAAGAAAAAAAAAAAGAGAGAGAGAGACAGGGGAAGCATTCCAGCTTCAACTCCTCCCTCTCATCTGTCCTGCTGAGCCCCAAGTCCCACTCAGGGCAGCCTTTCAGTGGCTACTGTGAACAATGAATTAACCAATTTTTCTCTTTCCATCTTTAAATCCTAAATCCAGCTTCCCTCCAACCCCCACCTAGAGGAGCCCACCTCTGTTCCTTTTATCTCTTCCCATCCCCAGTCCTTCGCTGGACTGTCCAGGCCACATTAATCTATAGTTTCTCTTAGACCCATTAATAGAAATATTTCTAGGCATTTCTGATGTGGTTTGTTGTTGTTTGTTAGCTGACTATACAGTCCAAAGGGCAAGAACCACACCTTCTACTCCTTTGACATCCCCAGCTGATGCCAGTTTAAGTGCAGGTCTCTGTCGCCAAAGCCATCTGTGTCCACTGGAAATGCCCACTGCCAGGGGACAGTATCCGGGGCCTGGAAGTAAACCCTCACTCCCTCTGCCTCATTCCCTTTGCCTTTTCTGCTTAAAGCCAAGGTTCTACCACCTCCTCATGCAGGTTTGAGAGTAGTTGGGGAAACCAAAAGTACCTTAAATCCGTATGTTGTGAGGGCCCCAAAGCCAAGAGAGGAAGCAGCCATCCAGTGTCAGTCTATTAAGGCTCGACTTAATAGAGCCTTGGTTTGGTGCTGCAAGTAAACAGCGTTCTCAGCTAGATGCATTTATTGCCCTGCCAAAGACTTGCACGCGAACTTGACCAGCCATCGAGTCCCTCTCTACTTTTGGGTCGCCCAGGGGCTGAGCCCTCCATGTAAAGGAGATGACATTATCTACTTTGCCCCCAGATCACAGTTCCGGGTTCTTTGGCCGTAGCATCTTTGCCAGAGACATCATTGCCACAAGCATTTCACCAAATAATGCATCGACCATAAGGCAATTGTGCTGTAAAAATAAAAAGATAAAATAACTGGTTGACAGTTTAGGTTTTGTTTCTTTGGTTGGTTGGTTTCCTTTCTCCATGGATGAATTGACTACCATAAAAATACAAAATAAGTTTGGGTTTTTTTTTTTTTTTTTATTTGGTTTTATTTCTTTACGGATGAATCAATGCTGTAAAAACAATAAAATAACGGGTTGACAGCTTGGTTTCATTTCTTCATTGATGAAGTACTTCCATTTTTATATGATATAAATCTCCATCCACATATTCCATAGAACTTTAGCACATTTATCAATGGGTTAGTGACAATATGCCAAGAACAGTGTACAAGGCTTCCACAACATAATATAAAGCTCAGTTACAACTAGCATCTTAGTATTTGGAAACCAATGACTCTCTTAATAAAAGAAGGAATTCTGGCAAAAAAGGAAAAAGTACAATGTTGAACAGGAAAATGAATCAACAATCAAAAAATAAAAGTAAAAAAAGCATGATACTATGTAAGGAGGACTTCAAAGTCAAGTGCTTAAGCACACCAAACTAAAATCAGTTATGTCAGCAGGATTACTATGAATCTACACACATTTTAAATGTATTGAAATATCATATATATTATATATATATATAATATAAAAGTCCTAATTTTTTTTTTTTAAACAAAATTGTCTATGGTCAATTAGTTATGTGGCAAAAATCTTGTAGAAAAGATGTCCAAGGCAAAGACATCTAAAGCTCCTGACCCACAAAACCACAGTTCTCTTCTGAAGCCAGTTATCTACTGGACATCACTTCTCAGCATGGACTTTCTTGACAGCCCATTTCTCTGAACACCATGTGCTGAGGGGAGAGGAGGGTCAGTCTAAAGTCACATTCACGCTCCTGGAAGGTATTTTGGGGTTCATTAGCTGCATCCCAGGAAAGGCACTGGCTGACCAGTGATTTCAGCAATTCAATCTTGTAGAATTGGTAGCACAACCTAAACAGCTCAGGGCCCACCTGATGCCTTCTCAGCTCTTCTGCTTCATGAACAGCCTTTCTTCTCACCTGACCCGTTTATGACAGTAAATCCCAGATGACACCAGTAGCCCCACAGACTTTTTAAAAGGCTCCCAGGCTCCCACCAAAGGTGTCTGCTTTCTACAGCTAATTCAGCCCTCCCTCCCTTTTCAAGATAGAAGTCCTCACAGGTAGATGTCTCATCTATGGTGCCCAGACAGATGCCCAGCCAAGTGTAGTGTGTACAGGGCCTCTGGCCGGTGCTGCCTCATCCTTCCCCTGGCCATTTCCACCCAAGCTCCCCGATCTTCTCACCACTGCTTTGCCAGGCTGCCTGCACTGATTCCATTTCAGGAGATCACACATCGCCAGAATTGTGCACTGCTGGGGTGTCTTTGCTAGTGTGCAGCAAGCACTAGGGTCCAGCCCTCCCAGGTGGAACCACAGGACTTCCCGGCCAGGTTGGGTACCTCAAATGCCATCTCCCTGCCACATCTGCTGCCACTTCACAGTTCCTAACCTACATTTCCTGTTCCTTGCAAACCTGTGGTCAATCTATTTCAGCTATATTCCCTCTACCTTCTGCACAATCAGAGATCTGGTGTCTACCAGAACCTGTCCTGTTCTATGCTAATAATCCTGCCAGTACGGTTAACAACCAGCTCCGCCCAATTTACTCCCAGGCCTCCCTATCAGACACAGTTCAGTTCTGACCAGTCAGAGCACCCAGGTGGCAGGAGAAAGGTGCCCAGTCCCACTTCCCACTGTGCACATTGCCCTATTTGTCAGACTGACAAGAGCTGGGAACAGGGTGGAACATAGGATCTTATTTGTAAATGTCACTCATTCGTTTGCAGGGGCCGTTTTAAAGTCAGGAAATGGGGTGAGAGTTTATAGACCTTGTTGGCAACCTATTTGTCTTACTAGATCCAGATCCTTTAGGCAAGACTACCAAAGAATTTCCTTCCAATAAATTGTTTTCTGTGAACGTTTTTGCCAACATTTCACACACTAACAAGGGGCTGGCTAGAATACTGAAATGTTGGACAAGCTTCTTTCAAGGGAAGAAGGAATTATAATGGGTGAAGAGGACTGAAATATGTCTATCAGAAAGGGCAACATAAGACTAATGAAAACTTATTTACAATTTCTGTAATAATTTAGTGAAATAATTTATTAATAGTACCAAAATAAAATTTTAATCCCTCAAGTCATTTGCAATAACATTTAGTAGCTTTCAGTATTCCAAGTAAAGTAGTAATTAACGCTTTTAATGAATCATGTGTTAGTTAACTGGCCTTCTACCTTGAAAAAGTCATATCTCCTTATAATTAAAACATTTAAATTAGTTTAAATGATTTTTATGTAATTCAAGTCTATTCATAACAATTTAATAACTAAACTTGAATATGTTCTCATTCTAATCATAAAACTATTTTAAAGACTTTAAAAAATAGTATCTAAGTCTTTATATTAGCCAATTATTCCTGTTGATATAAAAAACATTCTATTTTACTCTTGGTAACAGCTGCTGATATAAAAACATAGTCCAGATCATTTTAATAATGAATACATAATATTTTGTAATGTGTGTAGGCCCCCTATTGGCATCTATGCAATAACTAAAAGTGGACGTTAGGGGGCAGTCTACAGAGAGGGTGAAAAGGAAGGAAAGGGATGGTACATGATATATTTATTGTATACAGATTTGTATTTGAATAGAGAATGCATTGGCTTGGCCTCTTTGGTGCTCATTTACTGGACGCCATACCCAAGAACCTAATTAGAAATATAATGTGTGATTCATGTAACATGAATTTATTTCATTTGGAAAAAGACCTGAGCTCATCGGGCTTGTCTCTGAAGAAAGAAAGCTCATTATCATGCTCCCTCTACCCACCCAATACTTGGATAATGGATTCCAGTTTTCAAAATGATTTCATAGACATTATCTTATTTTGGAGGCAATGTGGTGTAACAGAAAGAAAATTAGACTTGAGTCAGGAAACCTGAATTGTAGTCTGGTCTCTTCCACTAGATGCCAATGACCTTGGATGAGGTGCTTAACCTGTCTGGCAGAAGCTCCCTCATATGTAACATGCCAGTGTTAGACAGATGATCTCTAAGGTCCTTGAAATTTTAAAACTATAGTTTTATGATATAGCTTGAGAGAGAGAGAGAAAAAGGTGGAGAGAGAGAGACCTATCTTAAACAGAATTCTTTCAAATGAACCCACTATTCTGCCTTCACTGAAAGTATTTTCTCCTTCTGCCTTGGAGAAATAATGCAGACACCAGGGAAGTCCCAGGTAGTGCAACAGCCCCTCTGGGGCTCAGCAAGTACCAAGATTGTGTTACAAAACCTAATGTGTGTATGAAATGTTTCCATCAACTTATAAAATAAAAGTCCAATAAAAGCAGTGGCTTTTTATTATTATTTAGATTTAGATCATCCCCTGCAGTGTTAAACACCCAAAGGCAACCTCCCGAGTTTAGTAGGAATCTTAGAATGAAATGAAAACTGAATGCAGCAAGAGAAATAGATGCATTAGACATCATCATCCCATCTAAAAGTCAATTCTTGTTCTTTGATTTTTATGTGTTTCTTTAAGCCCAGCAAACAACACAAATGCTGAAAGCTTATTAGGGTTGTAAAGAGTTCTTAACCTGCTGATCAATTCTAAGTTTTAGAATTTCTGCGTTGTTTTTATTAACGTAACACAAAGCATCTCATCCTTAGCCTGGAAGAAACCCTGTAACTCTTTTGTCTGGGAGTGTGTGGCTGTATGACTTGCTGCTTATTCATGCTTCTACCTCTTAGTTCTCCAACTTCTGGCCAAAAAAAGTAAAAACAAAAAATAAAAAGAAAACAAAAACAAGTGGAAAAAAAACACTCTAGGAGAACTAGGAATATGCATTGAGAATGCCCACTCAAGGATGGGACAGGGGAAGGAGGGTTCTATTTCATGTACTATCAGGTCGAGGCTTGGGCAGGAGACCAGGAAGCCCTGAGAACGCAGGATGGGAGAGACCATTGCAGAGGTCCCCAGAGGCATTGTGTAACCTGGCTAAGGTGAGCTTCAAAGGGCCGCTCACTGGGTCAGTACAACCCAATTGCTAAAGCAGAGAAAGCAGTCAAGGTTGTGCCGAGTGCATTTAGATTCTTGGGGACTGTGGCTGTACAAGGATTAAATTGAAAGATGCACACTGAAAGAAGGACCAGGAAGTATGAATGTGAGAAGCATTGAAAAGCATTTCAATTAGATCCTTGGGGCCCGTTCCTCCAGGGAAATTCCAGCTTAAGGGAAACATTTTATTCACCAATATTAAGATCCTACTGACACTGTTCTAGGCACTAGATACATCAATGAACAAGTCAGACAAAATCTCTGCTCTCATGAACATTATGTCCTTGTGAGTGAACAGAAACTAATACATGTGATAAATACATCATCGAACACTATGTTAGATTTTGGAGGCAGTTGCTATGGAACAAAATAAGTAAGATAAGGAGAATTAGAAAAATTAGGGATCAGGGAAGAACTGTGTGCTATTTGAAAGAGTGGTCAGCATGGGCCTCCCTAAAAAGGTGACATTTCAGCAGAGTTTAAAAAGGTGAGGGAGAGCATTCCAGGGAGGGGAGCAGCCAGTGCAAAGGCCCTGAGGCAGCAGCAGTATGTTCAAGGGATAGGCATGTGGTTGAAGCAGAGTGAATGAAGGGGCATAGTATGAGGAGATGAGGTCAGAGAAGTAATCATTGACAAAATGTATAAAACATTGAATACAATTGTGAAAACGTCAGTTTTTACTTTGAGTGAAATGGGGAACCATTGGAGGATTCTGAGCTTATTTATATTTTAATAGGCTCACTCTGGTAACTATGATGAGATTAGCCTGAAAAGGGTATATGACTTAATTTCAATTAGGACTTTCCATCAGAAATGCCCTCCCAACTGGGGCAAACTCCTAATATCCCTTGGCTATACCTATAATGTCCCTGTCCCTTAGAGGATCCCTGGGCCAGAGCAGGACCCTAGATCTCTTGAAAGATGATCCTGCCATGAGGTGAACTTTCCAGAATACTTTCCACTCACCCAGTCTTCTCCAGGTTAAGCCCAGGCAGCCTGCAGTCTCAGAAAGCAGCAATCTGAGGGCAAGGAGAAGAGGTTACTTTAGCTCACAACAGAGAGCCTTCACAAACTTGATCTTTCCCCAGACCATGGCCCCTCTTCCCTTTTCCATCCCTAACCCCTGCACACAACCCCTTCCTCAGGTCTCCAGTCCAGCCTTCTCCTCCTCACCCTCCCTTGTACAATGGAAACTCCACCCCTCCCCACTGGAGAGGTGCTGTCCCCCCAGACCCAGCATCTCAGCCTTCAGCAAGATGTCCTCTCATTGGCTCCTAGCAGAGCGGGAGGCTTGGGAAATGGGGAGGGGGCACAATGACTGGGCACACTACTGGCATTTATCACCTCAGAACCAGGGGTGCTAAACAGCCAACAAAAACCAGGACAGCCTTGTTCTACACCAAAACCGCACTCACATACTTGAGAGGCAGAGCAAAGCTGACATGAGAGCCAGACCCCAGGTTAGTCCCACCCATGAGGGTCACGGCCAATTTTAGCTCTGGTTTGCCTAAGAAACAAGTTTCTCCAACGTGAACTTTTATTGAGTATTAATTGTTCTGATAGAAAACAGTCTCACCTCATCGGAGGAAGGCTTATTCCTCCTGATAGCGGGCCTTTGACCTTGCCCCTGACAACATCTTGTATAGCACAGGAGGGTGAGCACCTGCCATGCAATCTGGCTCTACCCCAAATGAGTAGTGCTGCCCTGACCAGGTGACCTATCTGTCATCTGGAAAGTGGGGAGCAAAACAGCACCCACCCCGTGTGGATGTTGTATGAGAATAAGTGTTAAGGCTGAGCTCCATGATGCTAAGAAAATGAAATGCTTTCTCTGGAAAAAGGAGTGCCTCTGTTCACCCTGGCCCCCACCAGGATCATAGTATGTAATGCAAAATACAGTATGCCAATAATTGAGTTGTGTATTTTTCACATTGCCCAGTGAGTGACTGGAGCCCCGAACCATAATTCAATGCGAATCTAAACAAGTTACCATTTTGCCAAAGCTCACAAGGCTTGACGAAAGTAGATAGCTGTCAGCTGTGACACAGCCCGAGAATCGCTCCATAGTCACATAACAACGTTCAAGGCACTCAGAAAAATATAACTCACAGTATAAGTGGTGTTTCTTTCAGGGATCTTATCTCTTTCAGCAAGTCCATCTGAGTAAAACAAGGAGCCAATTTAACGCACCTGGGAAAACAGTGGGCAAATCATCACCCCAAACCTTTGGGGTTTTTTTCAGGAAATAGTTTTAGCCTGCTATTCCCCAAGACCTTTTGAGGAGAACTATCATCAAATAGTTTTTGAAACTCCCCTGAATTGCTACTTTGTTCCTTCTCTGCATTTGCTTCCTTGAACCTCTCAGGTAGAGGAATGAAATTGCACCCTTTCTTCTTCCAGTGAAATAAAAATGTCCTTTAAGTGTTCAAATTATAGCAGAGATTCTTCTTTTCTACCACTTCGACTCTGTAGATGGGAAACTGGCCTAGACATGTGTGTATGCGTACAGGGGTTTGGGGGCAGGTACATAGGGGGCGCATGTGTTATGTGTCTATGGTATGTAATGGTATGTGTGTATATATGGGTTGTGTGTATATGTATGGCCTATACAGTGTCACAATATGTATACAGTGTGTATGTTGGTGTGCATTGTGTGATATGTGTGTGAAAGGACTGTATGTATGTGGGCAGAGGATGTATGTGTGTGCATATGTATATAGGGTTGTGGGTATGGCATGTTTAATACATGGTGTGTGTATGTATATGTGGGGTGTTAGGGAGGTGTATGTATGTGGGGGAGGGGTGTGTCTGTGTCCATGTGTGTCTGTGTCCAGGGGCAGGGCAGAGTCAGGAATGGAGAGTGCCCCAAGTCAGGTGCCAGCTTGGCTTTGCTAAGGGCAGTACCTGATCTTTGAGTAATTTACATACTAATCTCTAAACTGCACGACTCTGCAAGACTTGTTACAAGTGAGGAAACTGAGCCTCAGAGAGGTTAAGGGTAGGTAGAGTGATCAAAGGCACATAGCCAAAAAACAAAATAACTGGGATTCAAATAGGCCTGGATAACTCCAAAAGCATATACCCTTCTTAGGATCTCAGGTAGTTTACCATAACAGTTTAGGGAAAACTCAAACATTAATGATTTACTCAGTATTTCTTTGCCTTTCATGGTTTCTTTCTTTTTTTTTTTTTTATATTTTATTTATTTTTCAGAGAGAGGGGAAGGCAGAGAGGCAAAGAGGGAGAGAAACATCAGTGTATGGTTGCCTTTCACCTGTCTCCAGCTACAGAGCTGACCGGAGACCTGGTTTGCAACCTGGTTACGTTGCCCTGGCTGGGAATCGAACCTGCAACCTTTGGGTTCGCAGGCTTTCATGGTTTCTTTTTCCCAAAGTTCTCTTTACCCATTACATGTCCCAGTGTCAGGATATAACTGTGTAAGTGGATTTAACAGAAGGGGACCAGAGCTGGGTCTTTCAATCCTGGAAAGGCTGGGAACCAGTCAACAAGCATAATTCCCTACTCTGGACCTTGGGAGTGATGGAGAGATGACAGAAGAGAAAGAGGGAAGCGTCAACTCAAACCATCTTCTTCAAAGAATTGGTTGGAAGAGGAGTTGGGCATGGGGCAATTATGTTTGAGCATATTTATTTGTAACTGGTGGTCATGGGAACGAGCCCAAAAGAACACGGAGCGGAGAATTTATGGGAAAGGATAATAAGAGGAAGAAGTCTAAGTGAAATGAATGGGACCAGAAACAGAATGGCTGGCAATTGCCAGATGCTTGACAGATTCATGGAGGCCATTTGGCCCAAGTCTCTCACAGGTGAAAAGCCGAGGATATCCTGGCACCATTGACTCAAACACAAGAGCTGAGATTTGGTTCATAGCGGGGCTTTGGAGAGATGCAATTAGTGAAGGAAAGAGCATCTGTCAACCGTAGGAACTCTCCAGCTCTGTCCTTCCCAGCTCCCTTACAGGGGCTGTCATTTGGGCTGAGACACCCTGGAACCATCTGAACTGTGGGGATACCATCCTAGACACAGGCATTGCAGCACATTTGAGCAGACACTGGAAGGACAAAATATCTAAGAAGAAAGGAAAAGCAGGCATCAGATCGAAGTTCTAAGAGGCATGGGGCAAGGTAATCTGTTGCTATTGAATGAAAGAAGACATGCAAGAGAGTATTGAAAGTATTTTGAAGTGCACGGTAGGATTATTTTCCTCCAAGATATCCATGGTAGGTTGGCTCCATTCGTTTATTCATCTAACAGATATTTACAAGTGTCTACTCTACTAAGTATGATCTTGGGGCTGGACAAATGTACAATGGTGAACAAGGACTCATCCCTGCTCTTTCTGTACCTCTATCAGTTGGAAGAAACGGAATATAAGCAAACATGTAAACAGGATATTTTTAGCTGTGTGAGTGCTATAAAGGGGAAAAATAAGCAAGAGACCTACCAGTGGCGGGAGGAGACGAGCTCCTATGGATGGGCCCTGCGGTTATCAACATCGGGTTAAAGACCCAGCTTCACCACTTGCCCTTGCTAGCTACTCTTCCATGCCTTGGCTTCCTCATGCCCAAAACAGGGCCAATAATGCTTGCTTTGCAGCGTGCCTGAGAGACGGACAGCGGTAAGTAGGTGAAGCCCTGGCAAATAGTGAGACCTCAAGACGTGGGCATGACCATGCGATTTTTAGTCACAAACAGAATGTATGCCAGCAGGGTGAAACAACAAAGGAATTGAACAAAACGTGGCTCAGGGGATGTGGAAGAGGGCCAGAGAATTGAGCTTGCATTCTGGAATAGTGCACAGCTGCCCCTCTAGGCCGCTCCAGTGGAAGTCCTATCTCAGCAGTGATCATTGGCTGTAGGATACTAGCACTGGGAGCTCCAGCTAAGGAACATATATGCATAAACCCATAGACACAGATAAACAGCGTGGTGATGGCCTGAGAGAAGGGGGTCGGGGGAGGGTGCATGATGAAAGCTGGGTGGAGGTGGGGAAAGGGGGTAAAATGAAATAAGGTTTTTAAAATGTACATGCAAAGAGACACATGTAAGAATATTCACTACAGCACTGTTGGTAATACAGGGAAACTGGAAATAGCCAGAATGCATACCAGAAAGTAGATAAATAAATAGTGGCTTATCAAATAATGAAATACTGTTCAGCAGTTACATAAATGAATTATAACTACTTAGCAACTGGGTAGATACCTAACACATGAAAAACAAGTCACAGAAGGAAAAAAGAAAAGCAAATTATAGTCTGACATCAATTAACTAGAACTTGAAAATGTAAAACACTGCAATCACACGTTACTGGATACATTTACATGGAGTAAAAATGTAAGTCACACACGGGGGTGAGGTATACCACAGTCAGATGGTGCATCTCTGGGAGATAGAAAAGGAAATTAAAAGCCTTCAGTTATGTATGAACTAAGATGTCAACATATACTACATGTTCCCATATGCGATTACAATATTTTACAACTCAAAAAGAAAAACTAAAAAAGAGAAGGTTTAGATCACTCAACTCCAAGTAGCAACTCTGACTCTTCCACTTACTAGAAAAAAAACTGTGAATCACTTTTCATCTGGAAAATGGAGCCAATAATAACTATTAGGCTGAACCCCACGAAATCGTCTCTTTTCTGGAACAAAGGCAGTAAGCAGCACATCAGGAGGTCCATAGAATCTGTCTAACTTTACCCAGGAGAGCTGAGGCATCTGTAAAGGACCCCTCACTTACCACCCAGTGTACCGTTGCCCTTGTGAAAAGGGTAAGACATGTGTTGGAAGGTTTGGGCATATTCCTGCCAACAAGCACAGAAGGGGCTAGATGACCTCTGGGGTCTGTCTGCTCCTCTCAGGTAGCCGAGATCCTATAAAGTGGGTCCAAAATTACCCACACCATTGGAATAAGGGTCTGAGATGAGGGAAAGATACTTGCTGATACCAATTCTTGCAGCACAGCATTTCTAGTATCATTAAAAAAAAAAAAAAAAAAAAAAAATAGAGTACAGTTTAAGGGAGGCCTTTCAAAGACAAATGAGGCTTTTTCTGGCTGGTGTTGAATGGCAAGGCCTGCAGAGACACATCTGTTTGGCTCCAGTGCAGGGCAGCTCCATCCAGGGACCAGACCCATTTCAAAGCCAATCAACCTAGCCAACTTGCAGAAAAGGGCCCTGGATAAGCCCTCCACCAACCCCAAAGAGAACAGACTGGCACCTTCCCCACAGAATCAGCCTTCAAAACCCTGAATGCACATCTTCATTATACTCATGATTGAACCAATTGCCCAGTAAACGTTTGTAGTGGGTTCCGGAAAAGTCAGTGTGTGGGGTTTGCTCTTGTTGTTCTTGTGGGTTCGGTTTGGTTTGGTTTTTTGAGGTGGGGGTGGTGGGAAAGAGCTGAAGATGATGAATGATCAAAGCCTAATAAAAACACGCCGACCAATTCGAGCTGATTTTCTTCCGCCTGAAAATGGGGAAAACCCATGGGTTACTTAAGCTTAATTGATGTTTTTGCAGCAAAGGCAATGAAAGGTACTTAATTCATACATACACTCTCAGAGGCCCACTACCAAGCTGTCTGCCAGGTCAGCCACACCCTCAAGGTTTTCCTTGGGCGCCCCTGTCCTTGCCACAAATCTGCTCCTAGCAGTAGGTCAATCCCGGCACAACTGGCTGGTCAGGTTGTTTTATAGGAAAAGGTAGACTTGCGAAAGAGCTGAAAAGAAATAACCTGGACAGAAAATCAACACCTTTGGTCTTTGCAATTTAACAATTAAACAATTGAACTTGTTCTCCTCAAGGTGCAATTGTTCTGACCCTAGCCCTGAAATAATATTTAAGGACTTATCCAAAGTCAAGGCAAACTGTGGTAGCCACGTTGAAAATTCTTGAGCAGGTACTTAGCCTCCTGAGTCCCAGTTTCTTTATTTGTCTGCCAGAGACACCTATAAAATTGGGACAATATTTTCCTCGGAGTCATGGGGAGGATTCTGAGTCACAGAACATATGTGAGTGACATAGACCGGATGTTCCATTAAGTTATTCTCTTCCCTGTGGCATTTATGAGGACAGCTAATCTTCTTGTATACGACCCATAGTACTTAATGAGTGAAGGAGGAAGAAAAAGGGACAAGAAAATGTGTAGCATGCAACAGCAGCTGGGCTTTGTTCACTACCTAATTCTTCCTACTCTGACCAAATGAATGTAAGTGTAATATCCTTTCATACTCAGAAACCAGAGCGTGTACCCAATTAAGTCAGCATGCGAATGAACAGAATTGTGCACAACTGAGGTAGCCCTTCAAATCACATGCGTACTGTCCACGTGAAGAGCATGAACTGAGTAAAGCAGCAAAGACCATATTTTCTGGCAAGTGAATGCCTTTTAATTCCTGTGGTTGTTGCTAAAAGCATGCTTGAAAGGGAGGGACACAGAAACAATGCGAGAGGCAGGATGCTTGCCCAATGAGAAAGGTTGTCCGGGCAGCACCCAGCTGTTGAACACTTGCTTCCCAGAAGCCCTTTCACCAGCAAAGGCTGTACGGGATGCATTGGCATTCAAGGGGAGCTGCCCCTCCAGCATGTCCCAAATTGCCCAGATAGGCATTCCCTGTGAAAGCGAGCTTAAAAATAAAAGCTCTAGAAAATCAATTGCATTCTACAATGGGCATGTATTTCTTTTATAATCAGAAGACAATAGATTTCACAAAAAAAGAAATAAAGAAAGCCAAGTTGATTAAGGCAATGGAGGCAGAAGTCTATGTACAGGGTGGGACAAAAGTAGGTTTACAGTTGTTTGTATGGAAAAATACCACAATAATTAATAAATAATAACATAAGAATAAACTCTGTGGTTTGCATAGTCGCAACTGTAAACCTACTTCTGCCCCGCCCTGCATTTTGAAGCCTAATCTCTACAAACGGATTAAGGTAGACTAAGAGTACACTAAAATCCTTGTATAAACTTTGATGTAGCAAAGTAACCAATATAGTGCTGACCAGCAGGGGCCAGCAAGGGACATAGGTCGGTATGGGACAGCAACAAACGATAGAGCTAAAGAAAAGGCAAATGAAGAAGAAGTTTTGGAATCAGAGCAAAACCACCTTAGCACTACTAATACCCCTAGAGAACAGAGTAGGCTGGTTATTGTCAATAGAACTGCCCTATAAAGACAACACTTATAAACCAGGAAATCTCCTAGGTCCTATCCTAGGCAAGGTCACTTTAATAGTTTGTATTATATCCTCTAGATCAATTTCCACCACTTGTCCATTTGCACAACCTCAGTCTTCTGCCTTCTTGTACCTCCCTAAGAATCTCCAATGGGAAGGAAAGCCTTCGGATGACACTATATTTCCATTTATAATTAGACTCCTAGCTCCAGTCTCTGTTCTGTCCTCCACTCCACTACCTGTGTCACTTTGCTGCCCTTAGTCAATGACACATACCTGGTACATCTCATTCTACCAGGCTGCTGACGTAAGTAAGTGTTCTTCATGGCCATTGTCACTGTCAATTGCCTTGAGAAGGCCAGTCTCTGCTCTGCTCTGTGCTATTGCAGATCACCCCCTAAAGCTCCTGACACTATGCCCAGTGCCTTGAGCCTTGGTCTCCCTTGGCTCTGCTCCACCAAACGCTGGTCCTGGGCAAACCCCACAGCTGCACCACTCACCTGCGCCACCACCAGTCAGGAGGCACCGCCCCCTTTCCTTGCTCAGCACTTTCAGAGGGGCTCCCAGAGGACAGTTGCTCCATCCCAGCCATATGGTTCTTTCCATGTTTTTGCATAATCTTCTCCTTGCAGAATGTCTCCCACACAGCTTTGGGGTGAACAAAGATGAAAAAAGCACTTACCTAAAGAAGCCCACAACCTAGGGGAAGGAACAGAGACTCAAATAACTAAGTTTGCCACAAAATAAGGGTTCATTGTAGCATAAACAAAGTTGGCACATCAGTAGTTAGGCTAAATACATACATACATATACACACATGCATACCTGCACACATCCACAACATGCATGCATGCATTCATAGAATAAAACCTCAGTGCCATCCTCCCATCTTCACTTTGGATGCCATCTGTCGGCAAATCCTGTCTTGTCAGATTTCATTCTTCTCCAGGCCACTATCACCTCCCAACAGGCACCCTGCTTCTGCATATGAGCCCTGCAGTCCATCCATAACACTGCAGTTGGAGGGATCCTGCCCACATGTGAGTTGGGGCATGTTGCTGTGTTGCTCAGAGCCTCCAAATGCTCCCACTTTCACTCTGACCCCCACACGCTCATCTCCTGTTGCTCAACCTTCACCAGACCTGCTACATCAGCTCCTGCCCCAGGACCTTGGTACTGGCTGCCCTCTCTACTGGACAGTCTTACCTGTTGATTGCTTGGCTACTTTCCTCACCCTCCTTAGGTCATTGGTTAAGATATGCTGCTCTGACTATTCTGTCTAAAACATGTCAGTCTCCCAAACATTTATTTTTTGTCCCTCTGAAACACTTATTTGTTCTTCAAGGGAAAAGACCCAGAACCTACATTTACTACTCTAGTCAGTTTTCCACAGTCCAGAATCTGGCTCTCAATCTTTTAAGCCAGGAACCCAATTTGTATCTTTTCTAAAGAATCAGGCTCAAGCAAACCAAATTATAAAATTAGAAAACCCATTTACTGCTTTACAATAATTTTTAAAACCTCTTATTTGGATGAAAAAAGTATATGACCATATGCGAGCAATACATTCATTCTCTCTGGGAAGACCCCCTTGGAAAATCAACAGTAATCAGAAGACAGCTTAACAATAATGAAATGAAGTAAAATCAAGGAATGTGAGAAGGAACAAATGTATAGTTGCCATCAGGCTTACATGGCCTGATGCATAAGTGCCATTAGAATTCTTATGGTTGCAAGTGACAGAAAACCCAACCCAAATAGCTTAAGCAACAAGGGATCTACTGATTCAGACAAGCAAGAAAGTGGGAAGTAGAGCTGACCTCAGGCGTAACTCAATGTGGTTTAAATGGATTCAGTTTCTCTCCTGCCATCTCTTGTCCCTGCTTCCTCATGGTTGGCTCCACTCTCAAATTCTCTCCACCTGGTGGCAAAGTGGCTGCAGCAGCTCCAGCCTCACACTCATAACTCCAAAACTAGGTAAGGACATGCCTCTTTTCTAAGATATCTGACACATTCCTAAGATTCACACACTGTTATCAGAGGAATGAAGCATGCTCATTAGCCTAGGCTCATCTTCTGTTCTACCCTCTAAGTTAGGGGTTAAACCATACCTAAAATACGGAGCCTTAGAATAAGGGAAGGTGAATCTCAAGCATCCATAGGAGCTACTAATAAAAATGGGATGATCAGGGGATGGATGTAATACAACAACAATAAAAATTAAAAAAAAAATTTTTTTTAAATTAAAAAATGGGATGATCAGATGCTAGGAGGAAAAAATTTTAATTTTCCCTGCAGCCTACAACTTACTATTATATGTTCTAATCAATGGTGTGGGAAGGTTCACCATTACTGGCGATGCCTCCCAACATCCATGCTCCACATTACAAATGCCTGGGTGTCTTCTGGTCAAGATGCCTCCCTGCCTTGGTTACCACAGGGAAATACACTCCTTTTTCTGGGGCCCCACTGCTAACCAGCCCCAGCTGACACATTTAGTCAATGACAGCCAAGTCCTGCTGGCTGGGAACTCTTCATTCTCCCTCCTACAGAAGACTTCACATGTCTGTGCTCTAATTCAAGGTAGCTCTGGTCCTTTGTGGGAAAAACAAATTGAACCCCACTGAGAACTGAGGGCACAGCCTGAGGCAGGGCCTGCAGACATGTTTTCTTTCAAGTCTTAAGTCCTACCTTAACTTTTCACACAGATTTTACATTCTATTTTATAGTATTTTACTTACCTGCCTGGCAAAAATGGAATGTCCAGTGATTATATGTCATGGACACAGACTGAGCTCTAGTCACCTGAAATGTCACCCTGTGAAGCAAGTTGGCTCCCAGTACAGACCAAACTGTAGGACCACCAATGAATGTGGTCTAGGATGTTTTGGAATGAGGTTTATATGGGACATGTCAGTGAACCTGTCCAGTAGGCAAGTGGAGATATGGGCATATAGCTCAGGAGGGAGGTGGGGGTTGGAGATACCAATCTGAATACCAGCGTGACGTGCTGGTGGGAGCCAAAATGGTAGGTGGGATTGTCCGTGGACATTGAGGAGAGAAGAGAAAAACTTTGAGTGTAACTTTGAGTGTAGCCCACACAGTTAGGTGATGGAGAAGAAAATGGGATCAGGTGGGTAGAATCAGGATTATCTCTCAAAAAGCAGAGAAAGCCTCAAAGACGAAGCAAGTGCCCAAGAAAGGCAAATCAAGCTTCAATGCTGGACAGTTGAGGTTTCCTGAGCCAGTACGAGGCACTGGCTAGTGCTGATCTAAGAAACCAGGATTTCCGGCCTGCTGGGCATGGAACTCATGGCATTTGATTGCCCTTGTCACCATGGAGCTCAGGCTAGCAGGACCACTCAGCATTATCGTCAGTCCTCAGTGATGCAGCTGCTATACCACAGAGGGGCCACCTTAGCACACACAAGTGAGCAGAGCTACCTATAAGAGGTCAGTCCCTGAGGGTCCTATCTATTGGCTTCACACCATTTGTCCTTGTTTATCTGGATTAAAAGCCCAGAAAAGAGGAGGGAAAGATCAGGGTAGGCTGCTGTCTGCACCACAGCTGGCCAAAGAACTGTCTCTTTAAAGATATCTCCCTGCTTGTGAATTGCTGGACTAGACAGGTTACCAAAGACGCTTTTAATTCTTAGATCCTTTCCAGAAGTGACAGTCACCAGGGTGTTTATAATGGAGTCCTGTGCCATCAAGGCTTCAAACCTTCCTTAGGACCAAGCTTTGAACCGCTGGAAGAAGAGGAGGAACAAACATGGATTCTGCCCCTACCGTGAGCCAGCCTCAAATTAAACACTCCACACGCATCTCCTCCTTCCCTCTGCAGAATGACCTGCGGGGCAGGTGCTGTCATTATCTCCACTTTACAGACAAGACTCCAGGACGCAAAGAACTAGCAAGTGGAGAGCTACATCAGAGTACGTTTTTCAGTTTTCAATAACAACTTCAGAGTTGACAAAGCTCTCCCACAGAGTATTTCCTGTTGACTCAGAGACTCACACTGACTGAGAATTAACCCTGCTTTACAAATAAGGAAACTGAGACCCTGAAAGTTGAAGCGACTTGTCCAAGATCCGAGGCGGGGACCGTCCGTAGCCTGGTGTCGTTCTTCGAAGGACCCTTCTATCCACCCCTGCTTCCTATTCACTCCGAGAGAATGTCCAGGAGAAACGAACAGCTGATTTTCCCATAAAGGACAAAAATGTCCTATAGCAGAGGCCTCTTTCCTGAAAGTGTCCGTGGTAGATGTCAAACTCAGACAAGTCCCAGAGTGAATTCTGTGAAGTAAAAGTCACAGAGGACCTTGACAGGGAAAGTGACTTCTCTGGGTTTAGCGAAGCCCATGCCGCCACCCTTCCTTGTCGGCCAGCCTGGACCTCTGCTTCCCAGGGACCTGGTGAGTTGACCATGTTGATCACTCCCTGTGTGTCCTCCAACCTCAAGCTTCATGAACTTGGCTCCTAATAACACCTCCAGTCTCATCCTCCAGACCACTCTCTGTCCCTCATTCCTGTGCATCCTGTGTGCTTTGCACCATGTTCTCATCTCACCGACCTTTATTGCCTGCCTGCCTCATGCTCAGGTGTCCTGCTACCCAGCATGAGAACAAAGGATCTTGCTTTCTTTTCCTTTGTAACCTTACGTGGGTCCACATTTCAAGGATTTTTAAGATGATCTAAGAAAAAGTCAAAGTAATGTTTTTATTATAATCACCACCTTTTACCAAAAAACATGCTCTTGGCTGTTAAATGAGTGCTAGCAATTTTCCTGCCGATCCTCCCTGCCATGAAAGTCTCCCCTGCGGGCAGGCTGTCCTAATACTCCTACACAGAGCAGCCCCTGGTCGGCCCTATGTCCTGAGCTGCCTTGTTCCCTTTTGCTGAGCAGTGGAGAATAGCAGGTTGTTTGATACCTAGTGAGACCTTTCATTTACCAGTTGGAATAATAAGGACTACAATAACACTACCAAGTGTTTCTATCATACTTTTCCTTTTTCAAAATAGCGATTGGATTTTAAAGCTGGAAGAGGGCCTGAAGGTTGAAGCAAACTCTTTCCTTGACAAATGAAAAAGCAAAAACAGATGAAGCTCAGAGCACCTAATATCCTGGGGGACCCTCCTATCGCTCCTGCTGGGTGGTCTAGCTCCCATTTCAGAGATAAGGAAATTGACAGGGAAAGTGACTTATCCCAAGGGACTCAGCCAACACAAAGCAGAGCTGGGCCCAGACTTCCAGTTTCCCAATCCCCTTGGTCTCTGGTGCTCTTTCCTGTCACCTACAGGCTTTCTCCCTTGGCCAAGGAACCACTGAAAGAGGCACCTAAGACACTGGGTCACCTGCGCCCTCGGATCTGACCCTGGCCTCTTCCCGTGTGGAGTCCTGCTTCCAAAGGCCTCCCGCCTCAGCGGGTCGTCTCTGTTCCTAGCCCCCTTTTCTTCCCAGTCTGCCTCCAGTCATACAGTGTGAAAGTCCTGCACACCCTCCTTGTCTGTTAGAGACAGTTTTGACCTGAGAGTTGAGTCGTTTCCTGTCGCTCTAATGGCAAGTACGTTTTTGAAGTTTTCCATACCAGCCGCTCCCATAAATGGGAAGCCGTTTGAGCTCTAACTGAGGGGGGTCCTTATGCAGCCCTGTGTGGCCCCGCCGGGCTGGAGGAGCTGGTGAGGATCAGGGAGTGGACCCAGAGGAGCCTCCAGGAACAGTCACCCCATCAGCAAGACAGTGAGGGTGCCCCCACCTCCCGGTGGAAAGGTACAAGATGCCTGCAGTCCTAGGGCACAAAGGGAACGTGTTGAGAGGGACAAGAGAGGCTGGACTTTAGCAACAACTCCCAGCCTCTTCTCAGGCAAGTTGGAGTCAACATCTGCTTCCCAAGAGCCACACACGGCAGCTGAAGAGCCAGGCTGATCCTGCAGCAGGTGTTCTTCATGGGTTCCCTCTTGCCATGCAGGAGTCAAGATCAACCCGTGATCCAGGTTTCCAGTGCAAGGAATCTGGTTGGAAATTCAAGAGATAAAACTCTGCCTTCATTTCTCTCTCTCTCTCTCTCTCTCTCTCTCTCTCTCTCTCTCTCTCTCTCTCTCCCTCCCTCCCTCCCTCCCCCCCTCACTCCCTCTTTAAACAGCACCTTCTTATTCCTCAAGGGGCCCTCACAACCCCTCAGTCCATGTGGTTCTGCCCCTACCTGTTAGGCTTTCCAACCTGGGCCACCTTTGAAGCACTCACTGAGTCCTAAATTTAAGACAGGATAAACAATCTTCTTGAAAGCCTTTCTTGACCCTGAAAAGCAGTTACCCACCTCCTCCTGAGATGTCCCTCCTCTACATCTGTCATACTGGGCCATGAGATGGGTATGTCAGTCTTCCCTTCCACACTTGGGCTTTGAAGAGCTAGGGCTGTCTACTAATTATTTCTCTATCAGAAGATTCTAGCACAGTGCCTGGCACATCACAGGTGCTCAATGAATGTTGAATAGAGGAGTGAAGGACAAGACTTACTCACAAACTATAAATAATCATGTAAGTACCGTATGGACAGATCAGATTTCCTCAGCTCGTGGGCATTTTATCAGCCTCAAGTGCTACAAACCATGACCCACGAAGGCTTTATTGCATTTATTTGTGAGGCACCATAAACCCCATCTGACAGATCCTCCTACTCATAGATCAGACAGACAGCATAAGATTAAGCTATCAACCCTGTGCGCCCCATCAGTGACCCAGAGACCCAGCGACATCTGGTACTAAGGGGCTGAGTGGGAGAGCTCTATCCTTGAGCTAGAATGTTCCTCACGGTCTCGCCCTGGATCAGGGCTGGGCCAGGAAAGGGAGCCTGCAGAGGTGGAGAGCTGCACCTCTGCCCTAAATTTTCTTGGTATCTGGTTTAGAAAAACCAGAGGACACAGAGGATCACCAGCTTACAAAAGGCTGATGCTTAAAAACAACATACTTTGCTATAAGAAACAGTTACATCATAAAAGAGATTCCAAGCAATTCAGGGCATTACTCCCCTTGTACAACACATGAACTCAATCAATAAACACTCTTCCTCCACGGCTTAGCAGCCCCAGGACAACCTGGCCTCAAAGGGAGAATTTCACCTTTCGTAAGATGTGGGTGAGTTCAGCCATGTTCTCAAGGTCGGCAAATTCCAACTGAGAGGCAATTTTCTCTGCTCTTTTCCTACCTCTCTCCTCCAGTTTGGAAGAACTAGTACATTTGCTGCCTCCCCAAATTAGGATTCAGAGAAAACTAACATTAAGAGTTATTTCTTCATCGAGGTTCAATATTCCTCTAAATCCACTTTTTGTTGCCCCAAGTCAAAGCCAGTTATCTTGTGATGGAAAGAAATTGTTTCAGTGTTATATGATTTGTATCTGGTAAATCCATGCACCCTGCTGATTATCATCATATTCCTGTCCTTCAGCTGTTTTCAAAATGACAGTCTATTGATCCATCCACCTCCCAGGTTTTGAAGTTCATGCAAAAGGACGTCTCCATTGTTTTGTTCATTCCGGCTGTTTCTTGTGCTGCAGGGTAGAAGTGTTGCCTTTCATATTTTATGAACTTTCCATACCCCTTCAAATGAGGACAAATCACCAAGATTCCTGTGATGCCTGCCAGACACAACCCCAGGCACAGACTTGGCTCTCAGGCTTTGCTGAGCTCAGTGGAGTTGAGTAGAACTGTCACTTCCAATCCCCGCTGGGCCTCTGCCCTTTAACTTAAGAAATGACAGCAGCAGGTATAGCAGGACATCCTACATTACTGATGCCTTCTGTTTCTTCTGAGCCTTGCACCCATCCAGTGAGGCTGGGAGAGAGTGGCCATGATGCCATCTTACTAGGTGGGAACTGGGTTGTGTTGAGGAATTCTGGGAGTGACAGAGCTGGGAGCTGGCCCTGGGAGTGCTGGCTCCAGGCACAGTGCGTTCCTCTCGACCTCATGCCCAAGTCCAACTCAAACGTCACTCCACTGCCAGCCATTGTGCTTAAACAGCTCCTTGGCTCTGCCATTCACGAGCTGTGGGAGCATATGGTTAATTTTTCCAAACCTCAGTTTCTTCACCTGCTCCCCAGAGCTAGGAATGCCCCGGGGAGCATTCCTCGGGCTGTTGCACCACCTCAGTGAAATAATGCTGCTGAAGATTTTTTTGCAGGGGAGGAGCTGTTGTCATTTTTTAATTTTGACAATCTAAGAAAAGAGGTCAGTGCCCCTGATGACATAGTCAGATACTGCATGTTTTAAAACTCTTGAGGCACTCGGGTTGAAAAAAAATCACTGCTTTGGGGCACCTGATTTCACTTTAGAAAAGTAGGGGAAACTGGTATTACTTATTTACACTAAGGCATGCATAACTGAGTCCCTTTTGCAACAGGGAAACTGGATATTTCCTAAGGAGAAAGGAAATGAAGGAAAAGGAACTAACATTGATCGGATACATTCCAGGCAGGCAGGAGGCTCTGGGTTGTTTCCCATGAGGCATCTCGTTCATTCCCAGCGGTCACGTGAGGAGACCTGTTGAGAAATCAAAGCTCAGGGACCATCTTAATTTAGGGAATGGTGAAACCAAGATTCAAATCTAGCCCATGTCATTCCAAAACTTATGCCCTTTCTGACCACACTGCTTTTCCTTCTAAAATCAAAACTAGTCAAATATTGGCAAAGTAGAAGAACAATGCTTTGGTGGAAAACACCACTTGACTATAATTTCCTGCTAAGTGTGGGGGGCTGGAATCTAGGAACTCCTGCAATTCTATGACTTCCCCACTCTGAAAGCTCTCCTGAACCCCTAATAACCAACACATGAGGCCTGTCCTGAAAGTATTGAGCCAATGTCAATATAATTAAAACAGTTTGCGTGGCCAATACTTTCTGGATAGTGCACAGTACTCAGTTTATTTACACACACACACACACACACACACACACACACACACGTCCAGCCTTGTAAGGAAAGTAACAGTTTCATTGCCAATTTTAAAGATGGGGGAATTGAAGCATAGAAATGAACATGCCCCACATCACCCAGCCTGTGGAAAGTACATCTAAGATTCACACGTAGGTCCACTGCTTTGAACCTGTGTGAATCTTCTCCATCGTGTCCTCCACGGGCCACCTCCTGTCCCATTGCCTCTGCTCTTCTGGGGATTAGGGGGTAACCTAGAGCCTAGATCTCTGCTTCTGCTCAAGACCCTGTCCAAGCATCATTGTCCCATCTTCATGGATTTTTCATCTCTTTCACAACTTGATGATCTTTCCCATTTTGCTTCCCCCACCCTCTGTGATTCTACCTTGAGAATCTTATCTTGAGAGTCAAGTAGGATCCAAACAAAAAAAAAGCCCTGTTGCCAGCAGTTTCTTTCTATTCAAGCACTAATGGAAACACTATTCGCAGAGACCTCATCTTTGTAGGATCCTGTTTCCTAATGCCCGTACCCAGCAGGGTGTTTTAAAAACATCATCACAACCCTCATAACTGTGTTGCAAGCCATGTCCCACCCCTCACAGGTGATGTAGCCAAGACCTAGACACCTGAACTTACCTAAGTCTACAGAGTTAGGAAGAGGCAAATAGAGATTCAGACTCAGATGTCATAACTAAGGCCTCGTTCTCATCAAGCAAGACATTACACGAACCCTTTTGACTGTAAAGTGGGTGGGGTTTTGCCCAAACAATAGAGTCAAAATCTCGATTTTGACTGCCAGTCAGACACCTGCATCCCTGTGTGCCGTGCGACGCCGCTGAAGATTCTAACACGGTGGGTGTCCCTGCCTAGCGACAAACCTCTCTTCCTGGTGCGACCAGCAAATTGCTTTCCAGAGCCTGGTGATAGCAGTAACAGCTATCATCTGTGAGCTCGCACTATGTGCCAAGATGCCACACTAAGTGCTTCTTAAAGCCTCTGGACCTTTGGAGACAGGTGCCGGGGTGGAGCCAATGGTTCAAACGACGGCCCTTCCCTGGAGGACCGTGCTCTCCTCCCCCGTGCACTTGGACAGCGATCAGTGACATTCTCTCTCCCTCCCCCACCCCCACGTCCCATCCATGTCAACTTCTGCAGTGACAAGGCCCTACACAGGGGCTGTATGTAAGACTGGGCTACAGTGAGCATGACAAGGTCCAGCGGTGAACATGGAATATGGAAAAGAAATACACTTTTGTGGCTTGACACAGCATAACTTGGTTTAAACTGATATGGTAAGAAGGGAAATGAAGGCACAGATTCAGAAATTGCCCAAGGTGACGTTACCAGCAGGTGGTGCGTCCTTCTAGTGGCACTGCCCGAGGTCCTTCGTTCCCAGATCCCTTCAACCACCTGCTGGCTCTCCTTTGCAGCACGAGGTCCTCTGGTCACAGCCAAAGACAGCCTCTCACTCGTCCCTTCAGTGGCTTCTCCGTGAGCCACTTTCTCATTCCTCACCGCTCTGTGGGGACCTGTGTGACCTGCACCCCTCCCTGCCTGCTCCATCAGTGGTTCTCTTCCTCTCCTGGGGGCAGCCCAGTAGTTACAACACAGGTCTGAGAATCACACAGAATCCAAAGGTCAAATCCAGGTCTTCCTTTCACCAGCTATGTGGCTGTGGGCAAGTTGCTCATCCTCTCTGAGCCCCAGTTTTTGAACTAGAAGGCTGGAATAAAGATGCCTCCCTCGTCAGCTGTTGGGAGCATCATTGAACCAGCTCACTTGGGTGAAGGGACACACCAGCCATGGGACCACTCATGCTCATATCTGAGAATTTTTCCTCCCTCACTTGCCTGAAGACTATTTGACCCTACCGTTCTCTCTCTCTGGTCAGTTCATCCAACAAGCTGAACTAAAGATCCAGAAATAAATCAGTCAGGTCCAGTAGCAATCACTCAGATTTTACGCCTATCCAGAATCTGATCTCACCACTTTCTAAGCTTCCAGTCTATGCCAGTTGCTATCATCTCTCATGCTTTCATGGCGATGGCCTCCCGGCTGCTCACCTTGGTCCCACACGGTGCCCACAGTGCACTTGTTACAACGCAAGTCACACCACATTCCCCCTTCACTCCCAGCTTCCCAGAGGCTTCTGTCTGGTGACTCACAATGCCTGTAGGCTTTGTGTGAAAGCCAGTCGGGGCTCACCTCCTCTGATCATCCCCTCACCCACTCACACAAGTCACACTTGTCCCCGTGCTCTTCAGTGTTTTCCTCAAGCGACACCTGCCTCTCAGGGTCTTTACCTCTATTCTCCCCTCTGCTGCAAGCCCTCAGGTATCTGCATGGGTCACTCACTCACTCACCTTCTTCACATCCCTGCTCTGATGTCACCAGATGAGAGGGGGACCTTCTCAGACAGCAGTCACAAGAACAGCACTCCAACCACTGCCCCAAAGTCACTTTCCAGGTGGCCCTCACTCAGCTTTACTCTTCTTCATTGCATTTTTGCCACCAGAAATATTATATCCTTATTTGTTTATTATGTCTCCCCTACTAGAATGTAAGAAGCTCTTTGATACCTGCTATTACCCCAGTACCTAAAATTATGCCTGACACATGGTAAGCATTTAAAAAATTTTATTGGGTGAATGGTTGGATGGATAATATCAGACTCTTGAACTATTGTAAAAAGCTACAGTAAGGCCACAGAAAAGCTAGGAAAGCATCCAGGGGTCAGCAGAGAGAAGCAGGAAAATGGAACAGACAGTGAGAGAAAAGCAGTAATGAGGTATCTTTTGTTCCAAGAAAGACGGATGAAGGGACTGCCATTCCTGACTTCTAACTGTGTTCCAGGTGGTCTATGCCCTCAGATATAATAACACTACAGTTTACACATATACACTACACCACACGGCCACATGTACCACATAACACATTACCCACACACACACACACACACACACATACATACTACACCACATCACATACCATGCACTTGACTAAAATGACCTTGAGTGAGTTTCTGAGTCTTGCCACTTAATGACCCCACACCATGGCCATATGTAAATACCCAACACAGAAATAGGCACACATTGGTGGTCATTAGGGTGAGTCCCTTTCTCCCATTTGAAGCCCTAGCGACGAGCAGTTCCCAAGGCTGGAACTTGCCCCCATGCTCACTTCCACGTAGTCTTTGGCTACACCCTACGGCTCCCCTCTTTGCACGGCACTTCCAGTCCCTCCAGCTGTCCTCTGAACTTCCTTCTTCCCTGCCGCACCCCCTGCAAAACCGACACCCCCTTCCAACCACTCTGTCTGATGAGAATGCCGTTGATGTGTAGGCATTCTGGACAGAAACTCAGAACTCATACTGAGCGTCCATTCCCATCACCTGCCATCCATCCACAGAGCCTGTTAATTCCTTGCAGACACTTCCTAGAGCCACCTTTCTTTTCCATTTCCACGACTGGATCTTACAAGCACTTCATCCAGGACTCCATCTCTAAGCCCAGAACATATTAGGTCCCCATTTATCTCTAATAGGCCCGTACTTTTCTCTTATAGCCTTGGCCAGGGTTTGTAATTGCCTATTTGTGATAGTGTTAGATTACTGTCTCTCTCTCCCACTAGATTCCACACTCCGCAAGGACAGTTCTCAATAGATGCTGTTGGATGACTTAATGGAGCAATTTTTTGGTTTGTTTGTTTCTTTGTCCTTATCCAAGCTATGGTGCAAACTTCTTGGAGGATGGCACTGTGGTGATGACTGCCTGTACTTCCCCCAGCCCCAGTGCCTAGCACAAAACCAAGAGCACACCAGGGGCTTGATAAAGGCATATTGATTGCTGTGACCCTGCCAATCATTCAGGGGCTGAGTTTGTTTCAGGACAGGCAAGATCTCACTCCCAAATGACTGGCCAGGTGACCAGCCCCAGAACCTGATCCCCAGGGATGTCCAAGTTCACACAGCGGCCCACCAGGAGTGTCTCTCCTCTGTCTCCTGAGATGGCAGTAATTAGAAACAGCAACCGTTGCCACGTTGCATGCCCCGGGCGCCCGCTGGATGCTCAGAACACTCGGAGCTGTGAGACCACCTGCTGGGACGGGAATAGAGGCATCATTTGCTGAACATAATAGGGGTGACGGCCAAGGGGGCGAGATGCTGCATAGCAAATAGCTGCCCCATCTTCCCTAAAGCCCTAAATAATTTCTCCACTAGAAAAAAAAATAAAGAAGAAACGCACAATTAATTTTTCATGTAGAGCATCCCAATTAGAAGAAGCTTAGGCAAGGGCTGCACACACTAAGAGCTGGGCTTAAGAGGCCACAGTCGGCCAGCTTCCACAAAGTCAAGGACAGGGAAGCAAAGGAGGAAACCCGAAACCTTTATGGTGGCACCTCGGGGACATGAAGCGACAGGACGGAGTGCCTGCTTATTCTTGCTTATCTCTGAGGTCCTTCTTTGGGTCCTAATGTGGTCACTTTCGCTGCCATATTTCCACAACACTGGGGGAAGGACTAGGCCTTTTCTATCTGGGGAAACTGAGGCTCAGGGAAGTCGGGCACCTTGGCCAAGGTCACCAGACAACGGGAGGCTGAGCAGGATGCCAAGTCCATCTGGACTCCCCTCCGGCACGCCTGCCTGAGGCACTGATTCCCCGCAGGTATTTCGGGAAACACTGGGTGACCATCTGTCAGGACAGTATGGCTGTCTGGCCTTCACTGCTGTAGACTTGCCCGATCCCGATCTCTCCACACATATTAACTGTTTACACTCTCTGCCTTCACTTCAAGGTGAAGAGCAGACTGGAGCAGAGGAGAAGGCAAGGTGGCTCTGACTCTGCCTCTGCTCCTGGGTGGCTGTCCACCAGGGGTCCCTTCCAACATGACACCCAGCACTGCTATGGCGCGTGGTACCAGTACATGGTACCAGAGAGAGGATGGTAAAAACACCACTTCGGAGACACACCACTCCGGCTTACATGTCCTCTACCACCTCACTGGCTGCCAATGGTTTACCCTCTCTGTATTTAATTCCTAGGACTGCTGGAACAAAGTGCCACAAACTGGGGGGCTTAAAACGAGGGAAATGTATCATTTTACAATTCTGGAGACTAGACGTCCAGAATCAAGTTATCAACAAGAGTTGGTTTCTTCTGAGGGCTCTGAGGGAGAATCTGGTCCCTGCCTTTCTCCAAACTTCTGGTGCTGCCCAAATCCCTTGGTGTTCCCTGACCTGGAGGGACATCACCCCAATCTTCACCTCCGTCATCACCTGGTGTTCTCCCAATGTGTCTCTTCTCTTGAAAGGGATGTCATAGTGGTCTAGGGTCCAACCCTACTCTAGGATGACTAACACAACTACCCTATTTCAAAATAAGGTCATTCTGTGGTACTAGGGGGTGTCAGAAGACACAATTTAACCCTCTGTACCTCTGTTTCCCCGACAGGAAGAAAATAAGAGCACACACTTCACAGCGAGGACTGGCTAAGATGGTAGTTGAAAAGACTCAAAGGAGCACCTGGTATATTGTAAGTCTGCCACAACTGTTATTTGTGATTAATGATGTTGTCATTATAATGGTCTGTGGAGGGGATGAAAGTGGCCCTTTTGCTCAGAGACACTAGCTGAATAGACTCTATTTTCATATAGAAACTAGCTCTTGCTCCACAACCAGAAGTTTAAACACTCGGTAGCTAGGGCTCTTAATTACATATAAAGGAAATCTATAGAGGCCAGCATGGACAGAAAGGGGAGAGGCAGTAAAAGGGAGGAGGAGCAGTTCCTAAGCAGAAGCAAGAATTCCAAGAAGGCTGGAAAACCAAGGTCTGGGTGGTTGTTGGGAATTCAGAAAGCCTTGTTTCCTGACTCTGCTCTCTGTGTAACTTCCCCACTCCTTCACCTGCCTGGGTACAGATCCTTATTTCCTGTGTGATATGGCATAACACTTAACTTCTCTGTGCCTCAGTTTCCTCATCTGAAACAAGGATAAGAATAGGGTAAAATGAGTTAATAACGTGTGAAGCATTTGGCATGGCACAGAGGAGCACTTAGCATGCGTTATTCTCTGCTTGGCTTTTCCTGCTATTCTGTTGACAAGGTGGAAAACATAGCTACTGATCACTCCAGAGGTTTTCCAAATCCTGCCTTTGAGAGAACAGTCCAGGCTGTGACTGACTATCCTGGCAATACCTGGTTGCTGAAGTTCCTCTGGCCAGCCTGGGTGGGAGCCTGCCCTGTGGCCTGTGGCAGCCTGATCCACATCCAAGGCCCTCTCCTCCCTGTGCCAAACTCCTTCCTCTACTGGAGAGGCCGCCACAAGTACCAATTTTAAGTTTGATGCCTAGACTTTCCGTGTAAGCCAGATGACATAGGCACCAACTTCTCTGCTTTCCCATGACACCTAGATTAAGACCCATATTTGTCACTCTGGTATACAAGGCCCTCCCAGATCTAGCTCCTGCCTGCTTCTCAGACCTTTCCCAGGCCATTCCAGATGTATTGTCCTTCTTTCTGTTTCTTAAGCACAGCAAGCTTGTGGCCTCCCCCGGACCTTTGCACAAGCCATTTCTGCTGCCTAGAATGTCTTTCCCCAAGATTTCCACATAACCATTTCTTTCTCACCATTCAGAGCTTTGATCAAATGACACTTACCTTCCCTGGGAAACCTGCACTGACCTCTTTATCTAATGGCAGCTTCTATCACCACCCCAGTCCCACTCTATCCCATCACCCTGTTGTCATTTCTGTGTAGCAATGGTCACTATCTGATATTATCTTGTCTGCTTATGAGCTTACTTATTTTCAATCGACCCCCCCCCATAGAACATAAGCCTCATGGAAGTAAAGACACTGTCTTATTTGCTTTGACGTTCCCCATTCCCAGAGAGAGTAAAGTTTGATATGTCCTATATACTAATATTGGAATGAGCTAATGTATGAATAAACGAATTCTGAGCCTAGTATCATGTGAGTGGTGGAGTCAGAAGTTTCCCTTTGCTTTGGATTGTCCCATGAGTGGTCTTTTCTAACCTTGCACCCCCGACCCCGGGATGCCAACAACACGGCATTGGTCTCAGCTACACTGTTAGCATCTCAGATCCCCACATTTTGCAAGACTTAGGTCTTCTGGAAATTGATTATCAGATTTCTATTTTCCCATTGCCCTAGTATAGTTCTTCAGTCACAATTATAAACATCACCCATAACATTTATGAATATCAAAACCAAGCTAGCCCTGGCTGGTGGCCCAGTGGATAAGGCACCAGCCTGCGAACCCAAAGGTTGTTGGTTTGATTCTCCAGTCAGGGCACATAACCAGTTGCAAGCCAGGTCTCCAGCCAGGTCCTTAGCTGGAGGCAGGTAGGTGAAAGGCAACCATACATTAATGTTTCTCTCCCGTTCTGCCTCTCTCCCTTCCCCTCTCTTTGGAATTAATAAATAAAATCTTAAAAAAAAAAAAAAAAGCTAGATTTTCCCTCCTTTAGTCCTGTGCAATCACAGAAATTCTCCAGTCTCAGTTTATTATGTAATTTTATCATCACCCAAGGATGCAAAGTGATTTATTTGTTTACATAGGTTTGGGTTATTCAAATATTCTTTTATCTGTTCTCTGTAATAGACATTCTTTTTCTATTGCCTTAATTGTACCTTATCAGGCTTCTTGGTTTTGTTTTATGCTATGTGGCCTCAGGATATACTGATATGTTTAAACATCCTCATACTGAGGTATATTATAAGTCATCAATACTCATTGTAACTTGTCTACTAGCTGAGGAACTATTGTAGATTACTCTTTTGGGAAGAAAAACTAAACCAAGTGCCGTTTCCCCACCTCCTAAAATGCACACACCCAGGCTTTGGAAGGTACTTTCCCTGCCTTGCTCCCTCCCCATGCTGGACCTATCCAAGCACCTCTCAAGAGAAAGTAGAAACCTTCTCAACTCCCCAAGAGGTTCTGAGCAAGTGCAGTGGCCAGAAGTGTCCAGGCACCACCAGAAAGGGTTTTGCAAAACCTTCCCATTACAAATGATCATCGGTCTCTGGTTCTGAGAACATGCAGGAAAGGGAAGGGGCCTATGGAGGGCACTGCCCCGGGCTCACTCCAACTCTCTTTCCTTAGCTGCTTTTTGGAGTTGGGTTCCTGTGAGTTTGATCCTTCCTCTCTGTGGCCCACAGGCTGCTGAGTAATCAGTGCACCTGCAAAATTAGAACACTGAGTTCAGGCTAGATTACTATTACAAAGAAACAGACTCCTACCCAAGGTGTGGAGGTCTCGCTCGGTACCCTCTGTCAGGAGAAGCTGCTCTGTCCCCATGACTTCCTCCTCAGCCCTGCCCCTCTGTGTGGCTGGAGGGTCTTAGTCTAGAGAACCCTCAGTAGCCAGGTGGCCGAGGCCACCTCATCCAGATGGAGCCACTTCCCTGGAGTATATGCAGCCATGGATGCCTGGAGCACCCACCCTGTTTCAGCAGAAAAGACCTGAAGCAGTTTACTTTGACCTGAAATTAAACCCCCTCTTTAATGAATTGCTCAGGGAACTTTCCTTTTCTAGATTTCCTTCTGGTTTTATGTTTTTTCTCAGATTCCTTTCCCTCCATTGTTCTCTCCCTGACTACACTGCCCTCCCCCAATAACCCCACCCCCACCCCCACCCCCGCCGCCCGCCCATAGATACCCACTCAGGTCTGGAGTTGGAGAAAGTGTTTCTTCTCCTGCTGAACCCCTCTGGTTTATGATCATTGGTACTGAGGTTTTTCTGTGACTTGAGTTTCCCAATCATTTCTTTCTTAGTGTGAAGCAGCAGGCTTAGAGTGGTGTACTATCTTCTCTCCAAGTCATACGGTTTTCTTCCTTTCCTGAGTGCACTGCATGGGTTTCCTAGCAGGTAACCATAGTTAAACCAGGCACATGTCCTGTTGATAGATGCTGTGTTTACAGTGACCTGTGACCCAGCAGCCAAGCCACCACCAGTTGGCTATGGGTGCAGTGTTTTTTATTTAAAGAATGCTCTTCCTCTGAATGCAAAGCCTTTTATAAAATTGCCATCTTCACATACAGAGAGGAGACTGGTTGAATGGTTTATAAAAATGGAAATAGGCACGGATAGAAGATGGTCCAAGGTCATATTTGGAAGTCAAGAGACAGAATAAGAAGTAATCACTGGGCTTTTCTTTCTTTCTTTTTTAAAAAATTATTTCCAGAGAGAGGGGAAGCAGGAGAGGCAGAGAGGGAGAGAGACATCAATGTACGGTTGCCTTTCACCTGCCTCCACCTGGGGACCTGGCTGGAGACCTGGTTTGCAACCTTGTTATGTGCCCTGGCTGGGGAATTGAACCAGCGACCTTTGGGTTCACAGACTGGTGCCTGATCCACTGCACCACCAGACAGGGCTCTGGACTTTCCTTGAAAGAGCTGTGTGTGGCAGTGGCTACAGTGATGATGGTGCTTGGAGCACTGAGCACAGAGCACAGAGCAGGCGGAGGTTGGGGGTAGTCACAAACAGTGGGTCTCAGACCAGCCTTTGCTTTGTATTTTCCCAGGGACTTGTTGCTGATAGGACATTTTCCCAGTCCTGGTCTATACTGTCTGTTTCCAGAGATTAGTCAGAGACCCCCGGGTGTTGACTGACTTACCCAGTCACCACCCAACCTGGGCTGACAAGGCTGAAATCACAGTTTCACAAATGCAGGGTTACTATCAGAACCAGGACGCTTGACAGTTATAGGGAGGAACAGCGTGACTGCTCACATAAGCAGTACCGTAAAATGCAAAGGGATTTAATTATTTTCTGTGGCTTTGGCAGCAACGCAAAAGGATTTTTTAACAAAATAGTTAACAAGGATTTTTTTTTCCATGTTGAGTCCTATGAGGTTAATTTTCCAGAGTAGCTATCCATTTGCAGACAGTTATAAGACAATGGATAGGAATACAACCTAATATTCATCATTAAAACCAAGTAAAATGTTGATTTTGAAAACTGCCTTTTCAGCGCGCATAAGCAACGTGCAGTGGTGTATGCAAAATAGTCTGCGTCCTGCCCGGGTGTTGCAACTTCTCTGCAAAGCAGCAGGATGAGGGGTGAGGGGAAGGCAGGCGGTGCAGTGGGGCCAAGCTGGGCCCCAGAGTCGGCCTCCACAGGCCCACTCCCAACTCTGCCGCTTATCAGTAATGGTGCCCTGGGCAGTGATGTGGCCTCCCTGCTCCTCAGTTTTGTCTCATGTAAAATGACAATAATCATCTTCTACCCTGTAGCACAGAAGCCTAAATGAATTAATTTATGGGAGCCTCTTGGTTCCACGCCTGCCACCTAAGCACTGGAGAAACAGTAATGATTATTATGAAGAGGAATGTGACAAATTGCAAATATGCCCATGCAAATCAAGATGGGGTGCAGCCAGGAGGGAGGCTCTGCAGACTGAGCTCCGCTGGGCCACAGCAGTCGGAGGAGGGAATGTTTCACCCAAAACGTGGGCAATGCATGAGAAAGACGGTTGTTGACTTAGAAGAAAGCATCATTCAGTCGAGTTCAAGAGAAAGGCTGCCAAATTCTTTGAAAGTCATAACCCTAAGATCTATGGGGAGGACTCTGTGTAAAAGGGAGGGAGAGAAGGAAAATGTGAGGAGTTGCTCAGACCACTCTAGCCCTTTCATTGTCACAGTATTTGTGTGACATCTCGGCTAAAGCAAAACTATTATTTGGAGACAGACGTCACCCTAGGGCCACAGGACCCTCAGTCCTCTGGAGCCTGCCCTGGGAGCCTGCTACCAGCACCAGATCACGCTGCCTTGTGATCAGCATCCTGCCGCCTTACCCATAAGCGAGGCCAACGATGCACCATGTACTAATTAGGTGCTTGAAGAAGGTTCGGAGTTCACTGGTTTGAGTGAGTCATGGAATAATGTTTCCTTCAAGAGAAAACTGATATAAAAAATATACATTTTTTTTTTGTTGTTGTTCCTGTGTTTAGGATTCTCAATGTTAAATTTTAATCCTTTGTTTATCATGATGTTAACCCTTATGATTGGAATATTTGCTTTTTTCTTTTCTTAGTCCTGATTTTCTATTTTATTTGCCCTGTCTTTTATGTTCTTGAGTGTAAGGTGCCTGGATTCCTGTTGGAAGAGGTGAGCTATAAATCATAAAATAAAAATAAAGAGAAGACACTCCATAAAAGTCTGCTGAATTTAAGCCCTGGCTGATAGCACAGTGGATAAGGCACCAACCAGCCTGCGAACCCAAAGGTCGCTGGTTCGATTACCAGCAGGGCAACATGAACAGGTCTCCAGCCAGGTTTCCAGCCAGGTCCGTAGCTGGAGGCAGGTGAAAGGCAACCATACATTGATGTCTCTCTCCCTCTTTGCCTCTTCCCCGGCCCCTCTCTTTCTAAAAATAATAAAGTATTTTTTAAAAAGTCTGCTGAATTTATGGAATTGGTGGATTTTTCCATATCAACCAGGTAGCTTCTGAAAAATGAGTAAGCACAAGAGAGGAAATAACCAAAAACATTCTTCTTATTTTCTTGTTTATGTATCAAAATTCCACCTCAGAGAGCAATCCCATTTCTCCTACTCCCAATCCTCTATCCTTGCCAGAGGATCCGAGAGTGTGTGTGAGGGCAGATGCATTGGGAGGCCAGTAGTACAAGTTCTGCCCCATCTGTTCCTCCCCTGCCCAGGGGCATATGCCATTTCTCACTGGAGTGAGCAACCTCCGCAGCTAACCTCAGCCCTGTCTTGTATCATCCTTTTGCCACGGCTCTGCCTTGCCTCATGGAGGGGAAAAAAGAGAGAGCAAGAAAAGAGAAGGACAGGGAAGGAAGAAAAACACACCTGCATCCTTGAGGTTCCAAGAGATCTCATCTGAAGCCATTCTTGAGGTTGCTATGGTGATGGACAATTCTGATCATCGGGGTGCGGGAGCCACTGGTGTGGAGAAAAGCATTGAGTTGCACAGTTACGACCAGATGGGTGTAGAGAGGGCACCAGAGTGGCCCCCATTTGAGAAAATGACTGGCTTATTCGGCCCGCTCTCCACACTCCTGCCCAGCCCCTCTGACGCAAAGTCAGCCTCTCCAGCCACAGAGTGAACATTACCTGGCTCTTCTCAGCAGGCTCTGGGGCTCCAGTGGAGTCTTTTTTCCATTATGCTCTAATGGGCCCTCCAAGGATGTACTGAACAAGTGAGCAATTTGCCCCTGAGGGTTCTGAATTCAGTTGATTTGAAGAGGAGCCCAATTTCTCCTCTGTTAGGCTCCTAGGGAACTGCCTTTCCTACTGCAACCCCCCAAGCAGTAAACTTCTGAGTCTGGTCCGCACCAGCGCTGGCTTTCGCCTGTTTGTGGAGTGACAACAGGCATTTTAGACAGACAAGGTTTGATGCCTAACCACACTCCCATGCCATCCTGCTCCATGCTTGCCCAGCCTGTTCTGCACCCCAGTCCCTGTCACCGCTGTGCACTTTTCTTGCTTTGAAAAAGATTTGCTAAATCCATTAGATAAAATTCACAGGGTCTAAAAACTGAGCCTTTTTTTTTGCATGTGCTGACTAAAGTGAATTGGCAAGAACAATGAACCAGGAACAGAAGGAAGGCAGAGTATCCCCATCCCGAGGACGCAACCTCTCCCCCATGCTGGGAAGATGAAGGGTGAAGCTGGCACACAGTCCTGGCCCATTCTCCTAACTGGCCCTCCTGTAAAATGGGGAAAGCTTAAGTCTCTTTTTCCCAGCCTCTTGAATGTAGGAAAGGTCATGTGACATCACTCTGGCCAATGATGTCTGGCTGGCCTCCTGGGAGGTTACTGGTTTTCCCAATAAAAAGTACTACCTTTTTGTTTCTTCTGCCCTCTTTCTTTCTTGAGTGGAGAAATGATGACTTGAGCTGCCATGGGACAACCACTGGAGAAGTGCCAGGCAATCTTGGAACCTGCATCAGCGACAGCTTATCTTCAGAGCTCCTGTTTGGGAGAAAAATCCTCCCTGCGTCTTTAAACCATTGTGGTCAGATCCTTCTTCCACTGGCAGCTGAATCCTTTCCTAGCTGACCCAAGCTCTCATGTCCAGATGTTGACTCTTTCTCAAAAAATGCAAATGAATAGGGAGAAGCAGGCACCAAAGCCGAGGAAGAGTTACTTCTTGGAAGTTTTAATCTCCAAGTTATACCATTCAAATCACATGGCAGTGCCCAGAGGTGTCTGCCCGTTATTTCCACTGTATCTAAAAGTTGGTAGGATTAGGGTTTTCTTAGGGCTTCAGAAATTCTGCTGTGCATCATAGATCATGGAGCAGTATTTTGATTTCTTCTGACCAACCACTTTGGAAAGAGGAGGGGAGAAGAGATGAAAAGATAGCACAACAGAATGAAAATAGCGTAGTCCTGTAGTGTTCTGTAAGCAGAACTGAAAAGTCTCTAAGAAGCAAAATTCTTAAATGGTACAATAATGAAGAAAGAAACTGGATCCTAATTGTCTTCCTTTTTATATGACAAGCCTCAATCCCAACAACTCAATCTGCTGTTCCTTTGAGAAATGTTCCACAAAGAAGGAAACTAAATAGAAAACAAGAGAAAATTGAACCCCCCAAACCTGGCAACGGAAGATTTACAAGACCTATTTTTCCAAACCACTTTTACTGCATTGTGTTCATCACCAATGATGTTGGCAAGTGGTCTTCTGATCTTTCTGTTCCACCTCCCGGACCCTGGACCATAGTTCATTCAAAGACCAGAGTCATTTTCTCCAAAGTGACAAAGAAAACAAGAGATGCCAGCACCTACTTTCCCCCTAACACCTCCTCTCTAGCACATCCCTAAACCACACAATAATCACACGGATCAACTCCCCTCCCCAGCATTCTCAACACTTTCCTGTTCCTCCAAAGCTCTTTAGCTTTCTTCAGGGCCTTTCTCCTGAGTTGTGTAGCTTCCTCAGGAAACTCTCTTTTCATTGGGTCAGTTCCTCACATCTGATTCAAGGTTCTGAGAGAAACCATGAAGACCCAGAGCTCCTGCCTGAATTGTCTTCTTTGTCCGGCTCTCCGACCTGGGGGAAAATCTTCTCAGACATGAGACATCATCCTTGTGCTTTAGACAAGGAAGACTTGCTACCTTGGGACCCAAGTGCTGGAAAGCCTGAGCACTAGGCCAGTGGAATAATTCTTCATGGGGGACCAACTGGGAGCTGCTCTTAGAAGGACTTCCTCCTTTTTATGGCCTCTGGATAAAGGGAAAATCTGACACAAAACACTGGAGAAATAGCTTTATGGCCTGTCCATAAAAGGAAAGGATAATTCTTCGAATGCTACAGTGAGGGGCATCCACGTATTCCTTTATTTACAGTATGTATTGAACGAGTGCCATGTGTCAGGTGCCAGGAATAACAAGCAAGTCACGGACCCTGTTCTCAAGTAGCTCAAGTGGAGGAGGAGACACATCATAATGTGGTGTAAGTACTATGATAGAGATAAATATATAGAAAGAGCATGTAAGCTTCGAAAGTGCTGAGTAGAAGTAAACTAACTGAAAGGAAATCCAGAAGAGAGGGAGCAAGGAACCCAGTCCTGGCGCCAGGGCCCTGAGCTAGCAGCATGGGCCTTGAGCGGGAAAGGCTGCTCAGGAGGTGCTAGATGAGGGTGCTGGGAGCATTTCCACTGCCCAGCAGCTGCGTGGGACCGGAGTCCACATGTGCCAACACTAGGGCTTTATATCACCTGCACCCAAGAAAACTGAAATGTCTCTTTATTTAGACCAAGCTGCTTCTAAGAGGAGCAAAGTTCGTTCACACCAAGCCTATATGAGTCTTGACTCTGACACTTTCTATCTATCCTGCAGCGTCTCTGCATTTCCAACCTGGGTCACAATAAAGTTGAAAAAAAAAGACACGTAGGTAGGGTGGTGAATCATACTTGCACATCATAGACGAGGCCGTCCCAAAAGTATCAGCTGCGAAAACTGTTTTAATTATATTGACATTGGCTCAATAGTTTCAGGACAGACTTTGCACACTCATTCTTTAGTGGCTAAATAGCCACACACATAGTATTGATGTGCCACACACTATTGAAGTAGTTGATCCTTATTTTTCATCAATGTTTAAAGTCTACTTTAAGCCCTGGTTGGTAGCACAGTGGATAAGGTGCTGGCCTGGGAACCCAAAGGTCACTGGTTCGATTCCCAGCCAGGGCAACATAACTAGGTTGCAAGCCAGGTCTGTAGCTGGAGGCAGGTGAAAGGCAATCATACATTGATATTTCTCTCCCTCTCTGCCTCTCTCCCTTCTCCTCTCTCTGAAAATAATAAATACAATCTTTAAAAAAAAAAAAAAAACTACTTTAACTTCATTATCGTTTATCCCAGAACTATCAATAAACCCCATCTCTGCCCAGTTGATTAGAGGCCTGTCTTTATTTCACTGTCCTGCATAAGCAAATGGTTTCATTGTTCATTACAGGAACTTCTCAAAAACCCACCAGCTCTTCAGTGAAAACATCACTAGCATGTGCCCTAAGGTTCTTTGAATCCCTCCCCTCATAACCTTCACCTTGCTGTTCCAGCAACCCTGGATTGCTGTGCTGGTTCTTACCCAGTCTTAATCATGGGTCCTGCCCCTCCTCACTCATCACTGAGAAACTTGCCTGAAACCAAACTTCCATTGTCAGTAACTGCCACTGATCTTACCTTCCCCTTTTTAAGACATAGCCAAAGGTCTTGAGGCAGTGGTCTTCTTCATGGAGGAAAGCAATAAACTCCATTCTGTCTTAACTGACAGGTTGTATCTGGGGAGCCAGCTTTGAACAGGGGTCACATATTTTGCACTGTGATACACTCAAGCTACCCTTTGGAAAGGTTATACTGGTTGGTATTTTCAACATTGAGCAGGCGTACCCATTTTTTCATCTCTCACCAATACAGATTTTTTTTTTTTTTACTGTCTTTCATATGATCCTCTTTGTTATTTTCATTTCTTCAGTGTTTGCTGAGCTGGACCATACATTGTGAACTCTGAAATCAGCCTGGATACTCTTACTGAAACCATGCTAACCTTGGCTTTGTGCTTAAATTCCACTTCTGTGAAATGAGGTATGTTAGTCTGAGTTCTCCAAAGAAACAGACCAATAAAACCTACTCTTTTTTTTTCATAGTGAGAGATATCTTTTTCATAGAGGGAGAATAATTGATTGGTTGATTGATTTACTATAAGCAACTGGCTCACGTGATTAAGAAGGCTGAGTAAGTCCCAAGATCTGCAGTTGACAAACTAGATACACAGAGGAGCTGATGGCGTAAGTTTCAGTCTGAGACCAAGTCTGGAAGCAAGAGAAGACTGAGTCCCAGCTCAATGACAGGCAGATAGAATTCTTTCTTACTAAGCCTTTACTCTATTTAGACCTTTAATGGATTGGATGAGGCCTGCCCTAGGGAGGGCACTCTATTCTACTCTGTCTGCGAATTCAAACTTTAATCTCATCCAGAAACAACCTTAGTGACAAATCAGAAATAATGTTTAACCAAATATCTGGGCACCTCATGGCCCAGTAAAGCTGACACATAAAACTAACCATCACATGGAAATAGTAATTGGTCCTACCAAAGAAAGGTTGTTGTGGGAATTAACACAGATAAGGTGCTTAAAATGATGTCTGGCACACAGTAGGCACATCATAAAATGTTTAAGAATGAAATTAATCGCCAAAGTCCCTTTGTATCAGAAGAGAGTCTATGACAAATGTTGAGTTTAGCTTTAACCTCTGGAAAGATTTTTATTTCACCATTGTCAAATTGCTTGAATGACATTACTGTTGTGCAGTGGCACAGTTAATCAACCCCTACTAGGCCCCTGTTCAGAGGGCAAATGGGTCTTAATCATGCAGAAGGTCAGTGTCAGAGCAGGGAAGGGGCCCAGTCAGTGGGGTGCTTCCAATGAGAAAAGGGGAATCGGTAAGATGAGTTCCCCTTGATTGAAGCCCAACTGTTCTAGTTAGAGGAGGATTTTCTTCTAAATGCAAATCATAGAACCATTCACTAAATGACTTAATTTGAATGACAATATTGTGGAGAAGAAAATCACAGACTAGGCCTCTATTCTTAAAGAAAAAGTAAGGATAACCTGGCAGAAAAAGAGTGCACCAAGCAAGGCAGGATTCCTGATGGTGATTCAATGGCTCTCATCATCCAGAAATTACAATAAAAGGACATAAAATTACAGCACTGAGTTCTCCAAAATGCCCTGTACCTCTTTAGGAATGGTCAGAGGTATTCAAGGATTCATATATATATAAGGTTTGAACTAGAGATGACAGTGGAGGTCTCAGTCTTCTGTTAAAATTCATCCAGTGATTTCCTGTGCCCTCTGCACCTGACTGAAATTCAAAATTGTGGAAAAGGCTTTTGTCACCTGCCCAATCAGGCCATGTTCCCATCTTTCAGCCCTCCCAGATTTTAGAAAGAAACCTTAACTTCTGTCACATTCCCAACCACCTCAAGAGCATTCTGCCTGGGACACTGATGGGAGTTGGGATGTGAAATCTAAGTCCTGGGGACATTTGACTGGTCCCACCAGTGATTCTGGCTTCTGTGTCTGACAAATGACCCTGCTTCTGCTCTGTGACACCTGCCAGGTGATACCCATCTACATTTTCAGAGGAGAAGGACACCGTTTCAGATATTTTAAAGAAGAGATGAAGTTTAAATGAAGTACCAACAGGTGTTTTGCTATCATTTTAGTTATTAATTCACAGAGTCAAGGATTTTTTTCATACAATGAAGCTCTGGTCTCATTCCCGGGTGTAAGAACTCAGACTAGATTGAATCAGGGGGACACCCTCAAGCACTTCTTTGGAATAATGAGACTATTCAGTGAGGGAAAGGAGAAAATTAGCGACCCTACGAGGGAAAGAGGAACTTGAGGAGGGAGAAGTTAGGGCAGTCGTGAAGGTCAGAGGGATTTGCCGATGCTTTGGCATGGCAAGTTCTTGCTGCACCAACAACGCCTGCTCTTCCTTCCCTGCTGCATTAAGGGTCTCTAAAACAACCCAAGTTCAATGTTTTGCCTGGAGGGCCCCCATGATTCATCACATAGTCATACTCATGGCTAAGGTTCATTACAGCAAAAGAATACAAAGCAAAATCAGCGGAGGGAAACCAGGTGCAAGTTTTCAAGCATGCAATCCTGTCGTCAGACAGGACCCAATTCCTCCAGCCACGACGAGTGACAACATGTAGGATACTGGGCCGCCAGAGAAGCTTGATGGAAACTCAGTGCCCAGGACTTTTAGCAGGGGTTGGTCACATAGGCACCCTCTGCCTAGCATGCCCCCAAATTCCAGACTCCCATCAGGACAGCAGTTGTTGAGCATAAACGGCATTGTTTGCACACACACACAAGTTAGGCACAGGGAGCCTGTTCAGGGTCAGAACGCTCCTGAAAGCCAAGTTCCCAGGGCCCAACTGGGAAGCAGATCTTTCAACTCTCTCTGCGTATCTTTCCGGGTCTGTTTAGTCCCCTGCAGCAACAGGTCCTGGCCAAGAGTCCCACTCAGCAGGCTGAGGCCACCAAGGGACCCCTCAGAACAGGACAAACAACTCTGTTTGGCAAAGTCATACGTTTACATGCACAGACATTTACATTTACATACACATACATTTTCAAGTGACCTTCTCTTTTTGGGGTGTCAGAAGCGCTGATGAGACTTCTTTGCCATACTTCACCCAGCCCAGCTTCTCCCTGCTTCACCCCACTGCCGTGCTCCTGGAGCCTGGTGCGCTGGTTGGGTGGGTTTAATGTTCTGCCTGGCTTTCTGGGGGCAGTGTGGGAGCCCCTGGGCCTCCCTCCAGAGGAGGAAGAGTTCACACATCAGGTACTTACTGGACATCTCAGGACACATGAACGAACTGCAGAAGTCATAGGCAAGAAGGACCCTGATCTCAGGGTGAATCACTCTAGATATCACACCTAGAAGCAGAAGGCAGGGGTAAGGAGAGACTGTGGCATCTGAGTTCAAGTTCAGGCTCTACTCCTTCCTAATTGGGTGGCTCCAAACTCTATTTGCAAAATGGGGGTGACAACCCCCACCTCATGTTTATCGGGAGAATTAGAGATCCTCAGCATGAAGTGCTAGTTCTCTCGTCCTTTGACTTTTCTCTGTTCTAAAGAGCTCCAAATCATTCCTGCTTCTCTCAATAGCTAAATTCCAGTGTTAACAGCATTAGAAGACAGCTCTAGAGTGTAAGCAGTAACCCACCTCGTCCTCCCAGCAAGGATTATCGACCCAGACAAGGTCTGTTTGTTCAGCAGAAAAAGGCTCTGAATATAAAGGTTCGTGCAGAAATCCCAGAGCCCCAGGAAGCTAGACTGAAAGAGAAAAGTTTAAATAAGTAGAAGTTGAGAGTTCATTGTAATCAACAAATATTTATCATAGCTCTAGTCCTGGGAAGGGTACAGTGGGGACTTATAAGAGAAGTGAGAGACAAGACTTAGTAGTGATCTTTGTTCCTAAGGAATTGGAATTCTGTTACGAAGAAAAGCCTCCAATACTTGGGGTAATAAGATAACTGTACAGAGTAGAATAAAGTCAAACACTTGGTTCTAGGGAAAACAGACTATAGCATGCTAAAGGAATAACTAGGTAAGGGGCAAAAGGGTGTCTGGACCTCTGTGATGGCCCTCAACCCCCCCCACCTTCTGGTACTTAGACTTGAATAATCCTGGTAATCCCCCACCCATGTGGGCTGGACTGAAGGCCTTGGTTCTAACCAACAGAATACAGCAGAAGTATGGGATGTCACTTCCAACATTAGGTTATAAAAAGATAGTACCTTCTATCTCGGGTGCTCTCTCTTGCTGGCTCTCTCACCTGCCTGCATGTCCAAAAGGAGCCGGTTGCTATGTTGTAAAATGCCCTAAGGAGAGGTTCCCAGGGTAAGGAACTGCTCGCATGGCCTCCTGCCAATACCGGCAAGGAATTGATCATTGCCAATGACCATGTGAGCGAGCTTGGAAGTGGTCACCTCGAATGAAGATGAGTGAGCCTGCAGCCCTCGCTGACAGTGTTGAGTCTTAGGAAAGACCTTGAACCAGAGGTACTTTTTGACTCATAGAAGTTGTGGGATAATACTTGTTTATATTTTAAGCCACTAGGTTTTGGGATAATTTGCCATGTAATAATAAGTAACTGATACAGCTGAGAAGGATGAGTAGGATTGCAGGATGTAGAAGGTGTTGGGAAAAAGGAGGTAGAAGGGCAGATGGAGAGAGAAAACGAACATGAATGAATTTCAAATGAACACTTTGGTGAGAAAAACTATTGAGGAGTTCAGCTCCTGGGTAACAACCTCTGTGATTGGGTGATCAAAGGCTTTGCTTGGCAGGTCTGGGGGAACCCCTCCCCATAGCCTTGGTGCCCAGCCCTGTACCCCAGTCTGTAGAAGAAGGTGCAGTCACTCAGTGCCCCTCACTGGTCATGCTCTTCATGTATTTATATTCCTAGCTCAGAGACACTCTCACTCCTAGGTCTCTCTGAGGCCTTGGCGAAGGTCCCTTCGGGCATCCATCTCTGCTGAGGTCTCTTTGCCGGGGCGGTGTGGAAGGGAAAACTGTGACTCAGTACCCAGTACTTTCCAACTCCTATCCCTTCCCTGCCACTCTGCCCACAACTGCAAGGTCCATAAAATGGAAGTCATTTGTTCAGGAGCTCCCTCCACAGCTAGACCACCCCCCACCCCAGCGCCATTTACACAGACCACCTGACCCTAAACTGGCGTACAGTCCCATGGGGGGAAATGGAACAGGGAGGTATCATGATCTTGTCCAGCTTTAAATTCTTGCTTATATTATCACAGTAGATGAGGGGCTTTCGCTTTTGGCCTGTTGCTTTAATCAGCCACTCTGACACCTCAGTGCCCTCTCCCAGCCCTGCTGAGCTCCTGGCAACTGTCAAAGATACCAAGGAAGAGGTGCTTGTGACTGAGGCTGGATTCCAGCTGGAGAAAAATCAGAAACAAGGGCTTCAGAAAAGCTCAGCCCACCCGTGAAGGAGATGAATTCCAGAGGAGACCAAAGCGCCTTGATGGGACTGATGGGTACAAGTATGCTCCTTGTCATTTGTCACCTTCCGTAAGTCTCCACTTGGTTTTCAGCACTTCATCCCCTTACGGACAAGGGTGATCTCTGCCCTCTAGGACCGCCTGTCCTGATGGCTTTGCTACACTAAATCCGCTCCTTGGACCAGCAGCGGTGTTGGCATCACTGGGAGCTTGTTAGAAATGCAGCCTTGAAGGTTCCACACACACACCTCCTGCATAATCTGCATGCTAACGAGGCTCGGGTGATTTGTTTGCACAGGGAGGTCGGAGCAGCAATAAACCAGAATGACAGGCTTCCACCCTAAAAAACAAACAAAACCAAAACCCCAACACAATTCCGTTAATAAGAAAAGTGGAGAATTTGGATTAACGAAGTTATTTATTTATGTGTGTATTTATTTGTTAAAAACAAAACAAAACAAAACATGTATTGGACATCTGCACTGAACATAACCAGGCTGAAAGAGAAAATATGGCCTCACCCAAAACAACTTAAGAGCTGGAAGGGGTGTCAGGCACGTAAATAAAAACAGGTGTTATGGGTACTACTATGGAAGTATTTACAGGGGCACAAGGCAGGGGATGTTCCACACTACACAAGGTGTAGCCTGAGTTGGGTCCTGTAATGTGAGTAAGTGGTAACTTAGGCAGGGAAGGACATTCCAGGCTGAGGCTCGTAAAGCCTGGTGTGTTGGGCAAATAGTTTGGTGTGGCTGGGGAGTAGGAATGCAAGGGGAGGTCTGGCAGAAAACGATGCTGGAGAAGGACACAGGGAGAACCTGTGAAAGCCTTATGTACCCACACTAAGAAGTTGGAGTTTATCCTACCGGAATCTGTGAACAAAGCCTTAGGTTGCTTTTGCTTGTAAGTGACAAAAGACAGCCCACCCAAAAATGGCTTAAGTCACAAGGACACTTCGTTTTCTCATGCAATAAAAAGTCCAGCAGTAGAAGGCTTCAGGAACTCATCAGTGTAGGGGTCTGGTCAGCTTCCCTGCACAATCACAATGTGGCAGTCGAGGTCCAAGCAGCATGGCTCCAACACACAGAACCTCAAAGCAAGAAGAGGAATTTTTCTCCCTTGTGTCCTTTCTCTTAAGGAGGGACGAATTTCCCAGAAACCCGCAAGTCTTCCCTGTAGCTTCCATCCCTCTGCCCTAGCTGCAAGGCGATCGGGAGGGTCAGCATTGGTCACTTTTGGCATCTTTCTCAGGAAGAACAGTGCTGGCAATGGCTGAGGGGCAGTGACGACCAGTGACTGCCACAGGTGGGTGCTAGCAGGAGAATCACTGATAAGAAGTGCGCCAGAAGGCAATTCTGGTGGCAGCAGAGAAGACGTGCTCAGTGAGGAGGGAAGAAGGTAATAGAAGGATAGGTTGAAAGTAGATCAGTGGGAGATGGTGGGCTGTTAGTGGCCCCTGGAAAAGCACATCTCCTCATGCTCCCAAGTGAGACATCCTCTGGAGCCCTAAAAAAATAGTGAAGGGGGCACTTTCTGGGCCGGTGGTACTACCCGAGCCACTGGCACCTGTGTTAATAGTTTCTGTAATCCCATCTCCACCCGCCAGTGAAAGAAGCCTGAGGAAATCAGGATGGCCGAAGACACATCAGAACTCACTTCTCTTAAAATTATAATTACAGCTAATACTGCAGAGCTTTATACTGGAATGCTCCAAAGAGCTTCCTTGGGGCCAGCTGATGTAAATGTTTAAAAGGGTTCACGGAACTAGATTTCCAGGAAGCTTTTCAGCCCAGCCTCTCAACGGCTGGCATACTTACAGGTTACCTGGAAAGATTTTTCAAAAGGCTGAGACATAAACCTCTGGCCTTGGAGATCTTGTTCCTGGTTTGAGGAACAAGAATTGCACATGTGGATGGTACAAGATAATGCTCTGTTTAGAGAGCTGTGATTGTAAGGTACTGAGGCCAATAAAAGCAAAAGACAGGGAATAAAAGATTGTGAAAGTTCACACCGGCCAAAGGTAGAGAATGAAGCCGCTCGTGGCTTCATGACACTGAGATCACCAAGAGCTGAGGCCTTTCTTTCCACTTCTCTGGGCATCATAGAGCTTAGGCCCATGTGTCCCTGTACTAATTCCATCTTCTTGTTTATTTTTTAAAACTAGACTTTTCTGTTTCCTGTTTCTGCACAAAGCCCAACATGGCTACCATAGTACCTGGATCAGTGCTGCCTTCTGAGTCCAGTGCTGACTGCCAACTAACCACAATTTCAGCATTTGAAAGCAAGCCACACCACTGGCAGATGATTGGTCTATTAATGGGATTCTGCAGGGTCAGGTGTTTGTCTCTGCTCCAATCGGCTGTGCCTTGGGGCTCCATCAGGCTGGGGAGAGAAGCAAAGCCAGACTTGCCTCAGCTGGCCAGCCAGGATCTAGGACCTGTGGAAATGGATACCCAGAAAGAGAGGTTGCCGAGCTGGTGAGGAGGAAAGAGAGAAGGAATTTCCTCACCGTGAGACTCTGAAGTGGAAATATTACTCTTTGTTACTTCTTACCTGTTTTCTGTACACAGTATTTCATCCAGGATGACAGAGCCAGATACCAAAAGTAGGAACATAAAGAGCATGTAACTCTTCCCAGGTGAAGGGTCACTGAGAACGGCATCTCCAAGGCCATGTTTCCTGAGCATCTGAATCACTTCACTCCTTGGAACCTCATTCCCTCATCTAGGAAATGAGAGGCCACACAGAATGATTTCTATAGTTCCTTCCAGCCGGGTCATTCTGTGACTCTGAGCTTTTCCTTTGAGAGAGGTGTTGGGAAAATAAACAAGTGAGGAGCAGGTCTTCTCCTCATAAGAAAGAGGCATCATCACTCATTTGCTGTAGAACAATGTTTTGCCAGCATTAATGACCTTTCATTTCCAGAAAATAATGGGGCAAGGGAGGAACTAAGATCTTAACTCTGAAGTGTAATTAAAAAAAAAAAAAAAAAAGACCCAGAAGGAGATCTTTGTTCCCTATTGCAGTCTTGTGGTGGCAAAGTTAAAATATATATATATCACACACACACACACCCCAAAAAGAAAAAACGATGCTGAAAAACCTCTGTATGAGACATCTGAAAGGATAACCCTGCATATTGCAAGCCAGAAAAAGCTGAGGGCAGCTTCAAGGTCTGGAGCCTTGAGAGCTGCAGTTAATGAGGCTGGGTGGCTTCCAATGGTCTCTGGAGGTGAATGAAAGAACTGAGGCCTGGAAGGATGGGACTGCAGTAAACTCATCATCAGGAGGGTTTACTGAGGGGCTGCTATCACCATGGGCCTCTGAACTTTCACTCGGACTCAGTCTCTCGGCCTCAAGCAGCCAAGTCCCCTGGCTGCTTACCTAGAAAGGGCAGGTTCCTCCCTGGGAGCTATTGCAGCCACTTGGCAGCCATCAAGGCCCAGGTGTCACCCTGATGAGCACACTGGACTCTCACATGGGAGTAAATTAGCTTGACCTTTAGGAGAAAAGGGAAATATGTCCCTTTCCTAACACAAGCAATAGGCAGGTGGCCCCTGTTAGGAAGAATAACCTCACTACCGGTTTTCACGGTGGTAAAGAAGAGTCCCCCAAAAGAGCTGGAGATAAAAAATTGAGGTCAGAGCAAAGGCACACAGCACAAAGTTTAATTTCCATCAGCCTTCCACGATGCTCTCACAATACCATTTTCTCGGGGTCTGATTTATCTCCTTTCCTTTCAACCTTATGTGGATAACTAATTAGTTTAGAAACAGAGCCAGGGTCTTTGTGTCATTAAATTGGAGTTGGCAGGCAGGCCATCAGTGCTTGATAGTTGGAGCCATTCTAGGGGGTTGGATGTAAAGAAATAGGTTCCTTTCTAAGCAAGTGTCCAGGAACATGTCCTTGGTGAGCCTTCATGGGGCGGATGATGGAAGGGAGATGTCAAATCCAGGGAAACACTGTACCCACAGCTCTACTCTTGGATGAGCAGCATTCTTCAGAGAGAACAGTGGGATCCAACCCTGGTCAGGATCCTCAATCTTGTTTCAAGACAATCTCTCCAGTTGAGGGGACATTTCCTGCCTCTGACCTGAGCTTAGCTGATATGAGACAAATAGAAAGGACTAGAAAGAAGACTGCCACCAATGGCTTCAAGGCTGGTGATGTTTCAGTCAGCTTACACAGCTTGAGGTCTTGCTGATTCCCTTGGTATGGCCTATGACATCTTGGAGTGAGGAGGCAGGCTCAGAGTCTTGGAGAAATTTTTCTGGCCTGATGAATGGGCCCACAGAGGTTGCCAGCTGTCAGCATGGGGTTTAAAGCCCATGGGAACAAGAAGAGACTGTCCTTCTGCCTACATAAACCCACCAGGTGCACCTCATCCATGAAACCTTTGGTCACTTCCATCCCCGGTTGACCTGTCCCTCCTTTGAACTCCTCATGGAATTTTTGTTGGAACATTTATGGGGTCTCAGAGCTAAGAGGAGGTTGCAGATCATCTAGTGCTTTGAGGGTTGGGATCGGAGCATTTCACAGATGAGGAAAGTGATGGTCAGCAAGGTGTAGTGACTTGCAGGCTAGTGCGCAGCAGGGGTGGGATTAGAACCCAGGCTTCCTGGTCCTCTTTGTCACATAGCACATACTGCCAAGCCTCATGGTACACCTCATCTCCTGCTTTGTGTCTTGTGTGAGGGTCTTTTCCAGGCAAAGGAAGCCCCTATTGGCTTGAGGTGAAAGGCTTGTTTGTATAAGGAGTGCTCTATTCTCAGGGAGGTGAAGGGAACACCAGAAGCTCAAAACCTCAGTGTTGGTTCCCAGGAAGACCGAAGAGTGATCTTTGGTCTTACTCACCACCTTACTCACTGCCTTACTCACGTGGTGCCCTGAGGAAAAGCTCACTTCCCTGTTCACTCTGGCCCCCCAGGGCCACCCCCCCCCCCCCCATCTCAGCGTGTAGGCCAGGAGTCAATCCAGCCTTTGTGCTGGGCTCACGTTTGCATCTGTAGCTGTGGAAGGCACTGGCTCCTCCCCCTTCTCCCACTTGTGCGATGGAAGGAAGCTCCCACCCTCCAGGTCTGGTTTATTTCCTTTCAGGGATTTTGTGGATTATCTCCTTTCATTAAAGAAGAAACATCTGCCCCTGCTTCTTTCCTAGAAGAAAAAAGGATTTACTAGTTTAATGCCAATGAATGCAGTTATAAAAGCCAATCCTTATTAGCCCTACAATGTGCCAAGTACTGTTATAAAGACTTTACATATGTATTACTTTGTCCCCCAACAACCAACCCTATGAGGAGGATGTGAACTTGCCCAAGGTCACACATCCACTAAATGACAGGGCTGAGACTTAAATCCAGAGTCAGGAGAAGTAAACACCTTGTAACCTTCCCTTGCAACACAATGCACAATGCAGCGTGAGAACACACAAGCTTCTTCCTCTGAGGGGGCCCAAAGCTGTTGGTTTCTCCACTCACAAAGGCTCTCGGGGTATTTTAGTTCTTTTCTTGAATAAGAGGCCACAGAGCCTGGGGCTTCTGAGTATATACAAGGCAGGGACACACACACACACAAAACAGAATTATCTTTTGGAGGGTGGGTACCTTGTACAGGCTACTCCTGCTCGGTAATGTTCTAGAAACCTATCTGTATCTGTACCAGCTGGTATTGTTGGGAGAGGCTGCATTTAACGTCAGTAAAATTTTCTGGAGACTCTTTCAATGCATTTCGTGACAGGTGATTTACAAGCGTACTTGCCCACAATGCACTGAGTGTTCGGCGGTTTCTGACCAAAAACAGCGGGCGCCTCTTGCTCCACTTCCTTTTCGCCTTATCTTGCCCCTAGCAACATTTATTTTTTTTTGTTTCCCTAGATGAAAAAAGCCCTCAAAGGGAACTATTTTGCCCACTGGAAGAGACGAAATAAAAAATAGCAGACGCACTAAAAGGCATCAAAATGGACGAGTTCAAAAAGTGTTTTCAGCAGTGGGAAAATAATGTCTCCATAGGTGTATTGCTTCAAATGGAGAGTTCTCTGAAGGTGACTGAATTTTAAATGCGTAACAATAAATACATGATTTTTCATAAATCAATTCTGCGGTTTCTTCTGCTGAGTCTGGCATCGTGGACCTGGTGAACAGTTTGTTCTAACCTTTTCCTGAGCACTCGCTAGTATGTCAGACACTATGTTCAGCACTTTACAGAGATTATTTTAGTCACCCTTAACCACAGTTTTATGAAGGGAATTCCAGGTAATTACCCCCATTTTATGGATAGGGCAGGTGGTGCTTGGAGAAGGTAAGTAACTTGTCCCAGCACCCACAGTCTAACGGCAGAGTAGTAAATGTCAGAGTCCACACGCTAGGTACCACCACTGCATCGACTGCTTCCAGAGTGGCGTGCTGACTGGCAGCATTAGCTTGATGGCTGTGAAGAGGCTGAAAGATCCCATGGGTTCAGGATCACCTTTCATAAGATGGTTATTTCTCAGCAATTCCCTGATTTGCCCCGTTCACCTTCTTGGCCGGTTACCCAGCGGAGAGGGCCAATGAGGTTCATCAGGACGGCACCTATGACCGCAGCAGAGGTTAGTTAGTCAGCTGCTTTTAGCTGTGGCTGTGACCTTGGACGGCATCTCAAGCCAAGAAGAGAGAAGCAGTTTGGTGGGGGTGAGGAAGTCCCAAGAGTGATTCCCTTTCAGCTATGTTTCATTGCAGGTGGGCAGAGGGACAGCAGTGGTTGCAGGGAGGTGCCGTAATGTAATGGTTAAGTATTAGGATTCCAGAGCCAGACTCCTTGGGTCGTAAATCTTATTCTGCTACTTATTAGCTCTATAACTTTGGGAAAATTATTTAATCTCTCTGTGCCTCAGGGTCCTCATTTATAAAATGCGAACGATAGCATCTACCTCAGAGGATAAACAGATACAGTATTTATACAGCTCTTAATACATTATGTGGCATATAGTAAGTGCTATGTGTTTGTTAAATAAGAACAGACAGCAAACACATCTTGACTTGAAACTTTATACATTACCTTATCTTTGGTGTTGTTGAGGTAGAGGTGCCATGTTTTTTGTTTTTTTTTCCCTAACATTAAGTCTGTTCAAAAATGTATTTCTTATTTTAGAGTGCAGGGTTGAAGGACAAGTTGATACAGCTAAAGAAAAAAGCTTGACAAAAGTTTTTCATTTAAAGCATTGTAACATTCAAATGACTTAAAACATAACAGAATTTCAAACAAAAATGTTTATGGATTTTCCAAACATGAATAAATGAAATAGTGTGTAGGTGGTAAGGCTAATGTTGGTGGATACTTGGAAAAATCATTACTGTACAAACAAGCCCAAATACGAGCTGCAGTGGTTTCATCATCAGTGCCATTTTTTTTCTACTTCCAAAAGTGAGCCTTGATTAAAGTGTTCACACCCCATATTGCTCTTACCTTTATTTACTCCAGAGATTGAGGAACTTGATACAACAAATGCATTTATTTTCACCATACAGATAACATACTGTACCTCTCTGCCAATGTTGCTTAAAAACCTTCCATATCAAAACAATTCGACAACAGATATAAACAATTCAATAACTACGCAATGATCTTTCACTACAGTCCTTTAAAGATGCATGTTAATTCACGCTGTTAACCTTAGAACCACAGTTCATGGAATCCAAATAGAAACAAGTTGGGGTGACTTTCAAAGTAATGCTGGATCCCTCCCTTTATTTAGAATCCTACTGGAACTGGTAAGTTCCTTTCATAGGCCCTTCCATGAATTAATCATTGGGTGGCAGGAATTAATGAAAATTTGCCCTGTTCCAACATCCATTGCTGGCAATGAACGCCCACAAACCTCCAAGGAAGCATTGTTATTGCACAATACATGAGGGCCTGGAACTTTTCCAAAAGCTGAAAAAATAAAAATAAAAATAAATGGAATTATATTTGACATTTCCTGATACCTACATTAATACTGTATGACTAATAAAAGCACGTCAGTCGCCCAGACTGAACCAGGAATCAGCATGTGCCCAGAATGTTCATGAGTAAAAAGGCAGTAAAAGGAAGTCATGTTCATCACCTCCAGTCAAAGGTTAAAGTTCAAAGACCAAACCATCAAAGTGTCCATTTTCTTAGTAGGACTATTTTCCCTGAGGAGGATGATAACAGTGGCATCACCAAGTATCATCATAATACCACCATTTTGTTTTCTTTGGATTCTTGTTACATATTCTAACATGTACCTGGTAGTCATCTCTTTCCTTTGCAGCCAGGAAGCATGTTATTAGTGCTAAGACAACCTGATTAGATTGATAGTGCTGGGGATCAGTCTTCTGTTAGAATGAATAAACAGATATGACCATTGCTATAAATATAAGGATAAACAGGGATATTTTCACCAGTAAACATGACTGAGGAGATTCAAAAAGATATTGACTACTAAACTTAAGCAGAAGTTGAAAATATTCCCATTCATATAAAGTACTGGGTATACCTTCCATGTCTACAATCTGCGGTATAATTGAATTTTGAATACTCTTTTCACTTAAAGTTATCCCAGGATCTGGGTTATCTTGCAAAGCCAATAGTTCTTTCTGCAGTTGTTTGGGGAATTGATGCCCAGATGGGACCATTCTCCCAAGGTCAGCGAGGCCAGAGCCAAGGTGGGATACTTTTGACAAGACAGAGAATTGGGGTGGGGAGAAGAAAACTGGGTGGCCATAAAGCAGAAGAGTTTAGAAAGGACAAGATTTCCTTGACTGACTCATCCCACTCTAAGCACCTAGGATGTTGAATGAGTCTCTCCAACATTCTTTATGCTCTTACAGCTTCTATCCTCATTTAACCCCACATTCAAGTTCGCCTTGATGACTGAAGCTCTTCCAAATGGCCTCCTTTCCATCTCCTGGTGCCAAACTAAGCTTTCTGAGTATGCACCACTCTGATGCTTAGAAACCTTTGACAACCTGTCTCTGCCCTAATCATAAGCATCTTGACCTAAAATTCAGGCTCGGCACAATCTGTTCTTAGGTGACATTTCTAAAACTATCTCAACTTCCCTTTCGACAGACTATTAACCAGCAACAGACTAATAGGCTATTAGCCTGCATTTCCCCAGGGGTCTCATCCACATTCCCATGTTTGACCTTTTTTCTCATCTTCATAGATTTACTACAATACTCCCTGATCCCTCCTGCCAGAATAGGTATCCCCTGCCTATGAATTCCATGGTACTTTGTTTCTTGCCTTCCATACTTATCACACCCTGGTCTTATAGTTATTTATGAAGATAAATGATCTTCTCCCCTGAAAGAATGTAAGCACTTTATGGCAGGATGAGTCTAATACATATCTGTATCTATCACAGGGACTAGAGGTATTCCTCACATGTGCCAGGCACTAAACAATTATTTTCTGGATAGATGGATGGATGAATGGATAGATGGATGGATGGATATATGGATGAATGGACAGATAAGCCTTCTTGATGCTGAAAAAGTTTCCATGGGGAGTCCTTTCTCTGTACTTTTTCACAGGACACTTTAGCACTAGGATCCACACTCAGTCATGAAGTAAGGATGACACCAGGACCCAAAGGTCTCAGTTTTGCTTGCCTTGTTACATGCGTTAGGTACCTGCAGTTTCACGATGAGGCCCTGGGAAGCAGAGAAGTGAAGGAGCTAATGCTTAAGCCCAAGACTTAAAGGAAATCCCTTTCCTGGTTGACATTCAAACCTTTACCAGGATATTCAGGATAATGTGAACTTCTGCTGCCATTGGAGATTAGGCAGTAGGTGCCCCCAAACTGAAATTATTTACCAATTACTGAAGGCACTGAGTTTAGAATTCACAGTTGGAAGAGAAGAAAGAACTTTTATTGAATACCAACTCTTATTAAAATAAGTCATCTATCCACAAAAGACCCTTGTGAAATAGGCATTATTTTCCTCATTTTACATGTAAGAAAACCTAGAAAGCTGAAGTAACTTGTCCAAGGTCACATAATTACAAGTGTGGAAGCCTGGATTTAAACTCAGGTCTGACATCCAAATTCCCATTCTTTTCACAAAGAATGTTATATTCTTTGCAAACAGTCACGTGGTTTCACCCAAGTAGATTATACAAGGTCTGTCCAGGAAGTATCCAGCCATGTACTATGAAAAATAGACATTTAACTGAAGCAGACACAAGATACAAGAAACACCATACATTTGACAATGATGCCTCAGTCTCCTTCAAAGTAGGCACCTTGGGACCTCACAGAGTTCTATCCATTGCCATCAGCTGCCCTGTCATATTTTCCTGAAACTCAAATCAAAATTTGATGCAGATTCAATGCTCTACTTGCTCAGTCATTGTGAATGCAACAGCCACACAGCACACATGCCCACTTAATGTCATATATGGTCCCCACTAACTAGTACAGCAAAGTTGGCATTGTTCACACACATATATTCCAGTCCAGTGTCCTTGGCTACCAGGTTACATTGATATTGTGCAAACCATTCTCTTTATATTTACAATGGCTGGACTTTTTCTGGACAGACCTCATATTCTTCCTTATATTTGTCCCTTGGATCTTCCATGGCTCTACGTGGCTTCTTCATTCAACATCTCCATTAAATTAGTCAAGGTAATTAACCCTAATCATGGTAAGACCAGTCTCAAAATCTCAGTGCACAACACAATACAAGCTTAATTTTTACTCGTATCATAGTTGAGTACAGTTGGGCAATTCTCCAAACAGTGACTCAAGGGATCCAAACTTCTTTCCCAACTCAAGACACTTCAAATTTAAACATATAGTTTACAGAGTTAACTTGGAGGAGGAAGAGAGTAAGGATATTTGCACAGGATTGGAAGTGCCATTGCTCCATTGGTCAGAACCCAGTCATACAGCCTCAACCTAAATACAAGGGAGAATGTAGTCTTTCTGTGTATCCAGATAAAGGACATTGGACTGGGAAACATTAGCCAGGCCCTGACACACTTACCATATCAATTAGCATTTTCATAGGAAACAAGAGGACACAGCTAGCAGGAATTTTGAGTTTTTAAAATCTATTTATTGATTATGCTATTACAATTGTCCCAATTTTTCCCCTTTGTCCCCCTTTACCTGGTACCCTCATTTCCTCCAGCACCCTCTCTTAGTTCATGTCCATGGATCATGCATGTAAGTTCTTTGACTCCTCCATTATATGTACTGTTCTTATATCTTCCTGTTTATTTTGTACCTACCAATTTGTGCTTCTTAATCCCATAACTTTCTCCCTATTTTCCCCCTTCCCTCTTCAAATTGAAAACCCTCCAAGTGATCTCCATATCTATGATTCTGTTCCTGCTCTGCTTATTTGCTTAGTTTGTTATTTGGATTTAATTATTGATAGTTGTGAATTTATTGCCATTTTAATATTCTTAGTTTTGATCTTCTTTTTATCGTATGAGTATAATTCCCTTTAACATTTCATGTAATAAAGCCTCGGTGATAATAAACTCTTTCGTTTTACCTTGTTCACAAAGCACTTTATCTGCCCTTCCATTCTAAATGATAGTTTTGCTGGATAGAGTAACCTAAGCTGTAGGTCTTTGCTTTCCATTACTTTGAATACTTCTTTCCAGTTCAGTCTAGCCTGCAAAGATTCTTTTGAGATATCAGCTGACAGTTTATGAAAACTCCCCTGGAGGTAACTGATTTCTTTTCTCTTGCTGCTTTTAAGATTCTCTTTATCTTTAACCATTGGTATTTTAATTATGATGTGTCTTAGTTTGGTCCTCTTTGGGTCCATTTTATTTGGGAGTCTCTGTGCTTCCTGGATTTGTATGTCTATTTCCTTTCCAAATTAAGGAAGTTTTTTTTCACCATTTTTTTCAAATAAAGTTTCAATTTCTTGTCCTTCCTTTTCTCCTTCTGGTACCCCTGTGATTCAGGTGTTGGTATGTTTAAAGATGTCCCAGAGGTCCTTAGCCTTTCTTCATTTTTTAAAATTCTTTTTTCTTCTTGTTGTTCTGATTGAGTGCTTTTCCCTTTATTGTGTTCACTCCACTGTTGGTTCCCTGTAGATTTTTCTTTATTTCACTTAATGCAACCTTCATTTCTGCCTGGGTCTTTTTTTTTTATTTTTTTATTTTATTTTATTTTTTTATGTCATTGATGTAACCAATGAGTTCCTTGAGTATCCTTACATCCAGTGCTTTGAATTCTGAATCTGATAGATTTCTTATCTCCATTTTGTTTAGCTCTTTTTCTGGAGCTTTGTTCTGTTATTTCATTTGAACCATTATTTCTTCATCCTGTTTAGGCAGCCTTCTTGTGTTTGTTTCTGTATGTTAGGCAGAGCTGCTTTGACTCTATCTTAGCACACCCATTAAGTTGTACAGGGTGGAGCCTTTGATACTTGCCAGGGTAGGGAAACCTATGTCACTACTCTGTTGCTCTGTATGGGGGAGGGCTTGTAGAAGGGACAATGATACTGCCTGGCCTCTGAAGTTTTTCCCAGGAGGAAAATGTCTCCCCACTCACACTTCACTTTATCCCCATATGTCACTGGTGCCTTTCCATCTTTTGCCCTGGTGCTGAGACCCAGAGTGAGTAGATTTGTGTGAGTTCTAAGTCCAATGCGGACCCTTCAAGAGGATGCAGTTTCTTACATTGACCCAAATCCCACTGGTTTTTACAGCCAGAAGTTATGGGACTTATCTTTCTGGCGCTGGGTCCCTGGACTGGGTGGTCTGGACTGGGGCTGGGATCTTTTGCTCCTGAGATATCTTGCCCATTTTTTATCTACCACACATGGATGTGGGACCGCCCATTTCTATCTTCACACCTCTCTGTACCTCTCAGCATCTCTATCTATCTCTGTACCTCTCAGCATTTCTGCCCCTTCTACCTGCCTGGATGAATGTGGCTTCTTTAAATCCTTGGTTGTTGGGCTTCCACACAGCTTGATTTTCTGACAGTTTTGGGTGAAATTTGTTTTGTAATCTAGTTGTGCTTTTTGCTATAGTTGAGTGCGGAGGTAAAGCATGTTTACCTATGCCTGGAAGCTGGATTTTGAATTTAATGAAGGTACTATTTACAGAGATATCAACGGCATGAAGGAAATCTATGAGGGATTTTGAGGCATCCAGGGACTAACCAAAACGAGAAGCTTATACCACCCTTACTCAAAGACAAGAAAAGGAAAACATGTTATAGAGCCATGGAAGAAGGGCTTCCTAACAGAAGTTACAGTTGTTTGTAGAGGATGAAACCTGGCCAGAATTATGATATCTAAGCAGGAAGGGAATGGAGGAAGAAGTACCCTGAACTCTCACTCTCTAATCTCAAATCTCCTGCCACAACCTCCCTGTGGCCAAAGCCAATTGGAAAGCAGAGAACAGAGAGCCTGTGTGACACAGTCCACAGGGGTCAGCTTGCCAGGGCACAGAAAACAGCAGGAAATTAACCTTGGGGATAGGGATTCAAAAGACTAAATAGTACAGTAACCATTTCATTGGAACCTCTCCCCTCCCAGTAAAGCATTGCTCACCCTTAGATCATTCCCTGGATACTCCTTGCCCCGGATTCTGCCTACCCAGATTCATTTCCGTAGCTGGGCACCTACATCACATGCTCACACCCTCCCCTACCCACACCAAACCTTTACAAATGGGATGGTGAAGAATGCAGAATGACCAAGAATCCTTAGGGTTTTTTCCCGAATATGACTTGTAAAACCCAATGCAGAGTTTATAGCAACTCATTATTTCACTCTGTAAGAATGAAACACTCTGTGAGAAGAGAGAAAGGACCAAGACCCAGAGAAGAACCTCTGTTCTGAGAGATCTTGACACTCCAGGCTCTGACTACCTCAGCCCTCACTCCTCTCCTACCCCCACCCTCACTTCGCCCTCCCCCACCTTTAGTGACTATCCCCCTGGGACCTGCATCAGACCTGTCTCTGTGCTGATTGAGGTTAACTGTATATATATGTTCACAGGAATTCTGTGCTTTTGCAGGCTTTGGAGAAGCAGCTGCAGTAATTATATTGGATTTCTGGGATGGAAACTAATGGTGCAGGTTCAGATCTAAAATGCTTTTGATCCTCTTCATCATTAAAAGGCCATTAAAGGTACAACACATGTATGCATATTACTGGACATCAAATCTACATTGATGTAAAAAGAAATTAGGCTGATAATTGTTCTAAGACCGTTACCTCCAGTGAGTGAGGGCATGTGGTAGCCCGTATCATCCTGCAAAAGGACTTTCATTGACCCTGATTGGTTCAGTTGAGATGATATTGATTAAGCTTGTGCTATGTGCCATCCTAATCAGATGTCTACTTCTGTGACTTCCATGATTTAAAATGTGACTTTCAAGGACTTGCACTCTGGTTTACACATTGAGCCCCAGGAAAAATGTTGCAGGCCTTGAAAGATTAAAAGAGTTTGCAATAATAGCGATGCACAATTTTGTGACCCCAGCAACACAGGCAGAACCATAATGTGTAAAATGATAAAAATAGAGACTGAAGAACCAGCTTTAGAGTGCTTTGCATATAAAGGGTAGTCAATCAATATCACTTTAATCAAGAAATTAACCAATGACCCAAAAGATACTCTATTTACAGACTTTATGTAAGGATATGGATTAGGGCATTCTTATTGGCTTGGATCCTAACTATCGCCTCCAAAACCCCCACCAAAGAGATTCTCATGAAGACTTAGTGCCAGCTTAGCTCTCCTCACTTTACCCCGTACACCCACATTCCTAATCATTCAGCAGAGCACAGCAGGTCCAACTACCACCTCCTCCTGTCATCATTGTACCCCTTGGCCTGACTCCTCATTATCCTTGAACACCGTTTGTCACCAGGGTATAAGGTTAGGTGACACCAGAGTCCTATTTCCAGATAGGCCAAGATAATAAAGAGGAAGAGGGGAAGATTGAGGTGGGCAAGAAAGCTCTGAGATTCATGGGCCACAAACTTCTCAAGAGTAAAGACTGGGGGTGGGAGACAGCACAGAAGTGAACAGTGATGCAGAAAGGGAGCCTCACACACACAGGGAAGAGATTATTAAATACATGATACATGTATATAGCACTTAAATCCTACACAAACATCTTCAGAACCTTGCCAGAGCCAGCCACTGCCAAAAACAACAACAAAAATAAGTAAAAAGCCTGCAATGGGTATAACTGAGCTGTAACCAATACCACAGGTCTCTCGGAGCCCGTTAGCTTCAGAAGCTAAGGCCAAGATATGACTGGTCTGTACAAAGTGGGTGATAACTGCAAGCCCAGAAGAGACCAGAAGTAGGAAATCATTCCTAAAGTGCCACTATCCTTGTCTCTGAGGCCACCTCCAGAAGGTATCATGGAGTTTAATGTTCACCCACAGAGACTGGTTAAATATGACGGTATTTAACTACAAATTATTGCAATATCTATAGATACTAATATGGAAAATCACCAAAAAATAAAAGGGACATACATTTAGTATAATATACTGTCATTTGTGTGAAAAGAAGGGAAAAGAATGCATACCTTGTTTGGTTAGGGATGCACACATTTTCTCTAAAGGATATGTAAGAAACCAATAACGTTGTCTGTAGAAAAAGGAAGTGTGGCTGGAGGTTTGGGGAAGAAGGGAGAATTTTCACCTTCGTATTTCTAAAAGGTTAAATTTGACCATTATTTATTCAAAATATAAAATAGCCTAAAATTATTTTTAAGTGAATACGAAAAGGAACTATCATTTATTGAAAGTATATCAAGAACTTTGTACATATTGTCTAATTTACTTCTGTCAATCTTAAGGAATTCTACCTTTTATTTTATATGCTTTTTAAATCTTACAAATGTAATATATATTCAGTGAAGAAAATCATAGAAACTCATATATAATGTGAAAAACAAACAAAACCCAAACCCAGCTGTAATTCCAGCTATCTCCAGATATAATCACTGTTCAAATTTTGGTATAAAGCTTTTCAGATATATAATTGTCTTCATAAAAATGAAATCACAGTGTTCATACTGTTTTGTGACTTGTTTTTCTCACTTCCGGCCATATCATGAACATTTTCCAATGTCAACGATTACTCTTTTGCAAGATAATTTTAAGTTTATTATTTAATAATATTATTTATTGTAGAGGTATTACACTTAAATGAATTTTGTATTTAAAAATACTATTATAGAAAAACACAGCTCACCTCACTCAACCACATCAAAATTAACAACTGAATTATAGGACAACCATTACTCAGAGCTAGAAAAACTTGAATTGAATGGAAGTCTGACAACTACAGAATTTAAAAAACCACATCCATCCAGACCCGAACAGGCTGGTCCCACATACACGTGTGGTGAATAAAAATTCAGGAGGAACATCTTAGGAGTCCCAGCCTCATACTAAGCTCCCCAGCCCAGGGTACCAGTACCAAGAAGATAAACCCCTAGTTCTGGCTGAAAAAACCAACAGGGATTGATTTGGTGGAACTGACACATGAACTTATTCAGACTCACCTCGCTCCCTCTGAGCTCCAATGCTGGGGTAGCAGCCTGTGAGGACCCAGTGGCACACAGGGAGGAACTGAAGTGTCTGGCACAAGGTGAGAGCTGGGGGACAGCTTTCTTCCAGACAGAAAGGCAGGCAGAGCGACAGAGCCAGCAGGTGGGTGCCATATCTAAGACTCCAGCAACCTGGCTCATGCTGTTTTTGGCACCCTGGAGAGTCCCTGCAGCTCTGTCCCCTTCAACTTACTGCTGTTAACAGTAGCTTTTCCACACAGCTGGTCTTGGCCCAAAATTCACAACTTCCCAAATCCTTTCAAACAAGCAACAGCCAGCCTCAGTGAGCCCCCAGCACCAGTACCTCTTGTTCTGTGGCCCCAGGCCCAGCACTAGCAGCAGCCAGCCTAGATCTACAGCTTGACTTTGCCTGGGACCTCCAAGCCCAGCACAAGTAGCAGCATCTCATATTGCTTTATAGTGCAGGCAGGGTAGCTCCAGGCAAAGCACAGATGGGGGCTAACCTTGGCCTGCACCACCTGGGAAACCCCAGGGCCTGCACACCTAGTGGACAGCTACAGACCACCTCGGAGTGCCACCATCCTGCCCCTGCACAGCTGATGCTCCGCAGACGGCGGCAGTTGGTGGTCTGTGGTCACAGCCAATCCTTGCAGCTGACTGGCCTGGGTGAATCCCTCCTACTGATCTGACAACAGCAATCAAGACTCAACGACAAGAGGAGGGTGTATGCAGTCCACACAAAGGTCACACCTCAAGTACCCAGCTTATGTGATAGGGGAGGCTGTGCCACTGGACCCTATAGGACACCTGCTATATTAGGCCACAATACCAAGACAAGGAGTTATAGAAGCTCTATCTAATCCATAGAAACAAACACAGAGAAGCTGCCAAAATGAGGAGACAAACAAACATGGCCCAAATGAAAGAACAGATCAAAACTCCAGAGAAAGGACTAAACACAAAATGGAGATAAGCAATCTCTCAGATGTAGAGTTCAAAACACTGGTTATAAGAATACTTAAGGAACGTAGTGAGGACATCCACAGCATAAAAAAGATTCAATAAGAAATGAAGGATACACTAATCGAAATAACAATTTACAGGAAACAACAATAGAGTAAATAAAGCAGAGAATCAAATCAATGATTTGGAACATATGGAAGCAAAAAACAACCAATCAGAAAAACAAGAAGAAAAAATGATTCTGAGGGAGTGGGGTTGCCAGGTGGAGTGGGGCAAAGAAGGAAAAAGTGGGACAACTGTAATAGCATAATCAATAAAATGTAATAAAAATAAATAAAAATATTATTATGAACATTTTTTAATGAGGGTGGTGGATTGGACTCCTCTCTTTGCAATCCACATATCTAATCTATCAGCAAATCCTATTGGCTCTATGTTCAAAACATTCTCCAAATAGGACCGTTTTTTCTTTCACTGTAATTACTCTGGCCTGACCCACCACCACTCTCACTCACACAGTAATAATAGTAACAATAACATCAAATACAGAAATGACAATTTGCTATGTGTTGTTACAAGTGTTTTAACTCATTTAATCCTCACAACTACCCTATATTCTAAGTGTTTCACATTTATTAATCATTTAATCCTTACACACACCCTATGAGGTAGGCATAAGTATTATCCCCATTATACAGATGAGGAAACTGAGATGCAGAGAGAGTATATAGTTTGCCCAAAGTCATGCAGGTTGTAGGTGGCATAGCTAGGATTTGAACCCAGGCAGTCTGTCTCCAGAGACTGCTCTTAATACCTAAACTCTATTACCCCTCTAGATAATTGCATTATCTCCCAGCTGGTCTCCCTGCTTCTACCTCTATCACCAAAGATATTCTTAAGATAGCTACCTGATAAGTCACTTTTATTAACCTAAGTTCAATGATGTCTAAAGGGGAAATAAATGGTGATGGAAAACTTGACTTGGCTGGTAAACACGCAATACAATAAAATATACTGATGTATTGTAGAACTGTATACCTGAAACCTATATAATTTTATTAACCACTGTTATCCCAATAAATTCAATAAAAAATAAAATAATCAACTATATAGTTAAGGAAAAGTCAGATGATACCATTTCACTGCTCAAAACCCTTCAATATCTTTCCATCCCAGTTAGACGAAATCTGTATGCTGGTCTGCAACCATCCAGTTTTCCGTAATCTCTTTGCCTCTCCTGCTGTCACTCTCCTTTCCAGTCACATTAACCGCCCTGTTATTCTTTGAACAGGCCAGGCTTGCCCCTGCCTCAGATCCTTTGCATTTGCTGTTCCTGCTACATGGAATGCTCTTCCCCTACGTGGCCACATTGCACACTCCCTTAGCACCCTTCATACCCTGTCTCTGCTTATCTTTCATAATTGTTATCGTTTGACACACTGAAGTTCCATATATTGATCATCTGTCTCCCTCCTCAGTTGTAAGGTCCATGAGGGCAGGAATCTCGTCTTCTGCTCTCTCTCTAAGGCTGCACAGTGCATTCTGCTGTTCTGTAGATTCCAGCTCACCTGGGCAGCTGCCCAAACAGCGACAGCTTTGAGGGGCCTATTGTCCCTCACCTCAACCTCTTCTGTGATTTTCAGGTCTTCTGGCCCTTTTTTCTTATTTTGCCACTTGCTGGCTGGGTGAACAAGTTACTTACATTCTCTGAGCAATAGCTTCCACATCTATATACTATATTGGAGTAAATTAATACCTGGCTCCTGAGATTGTTGTGTGGATCAAATGAGATATGTGTAAAGCACACAGTAGGTACTCAATAAGTGAGTGGTGGCTGTTGCTGCCAATACCAGGCATAGAAATAAGATAGAAGGGGACTGTTTGCCAGACATGACCATAGGGTCTTCTGGAGGCTCATAGCCCTAGGCCACAAGCAGGTTGCTTTGAGTTAGGCACACCGAGAAAGGAATGCCTGGTGGTATCATTGCCCCAGTTCCCCACCATAGGCCCTCCACCCATGTGTATAGTATGCACTGCCCCATCTCACATCCTTTCCTCTTCACCCCATTTCCCTACAGAAGCACTGAAGATACACAGACATTATGGTCCCTTTGAGTTCAGTCTAATTGCCAGCTCGTAAGTACTCGGGGCACCGTGCTGGCAAATGAGGCAGTGGGGATGCATAATGTTTAAGCTCTAGTTATATTAATAAGGAGACATGGCCTTGTGATAAATAAGCTAACTCAAGATGAAAAATAGCCCTGGCTGGTAGCACGATGGATAAGGCACCAGCCTGTGAGCCCAAAGGTCGCTGGTTCAATTCCCAGCCAGGGCATATAACCAGGTTGCAAGCCAGGTCTCCAGCAAGATCCGTGGCTGAAGGCAGGTGAAAGGCAACCATACATTGATGTTTCTCTCCCTTTCTTCCTCTCTCTGGAAATAATAAATAAAACTTTCTAAAAAAAGTTATTAAAATAAAAAAGAAGAGAACAATAATATTAGGGAGGATAATATGGAAGAACAAAGGAAAGACTAAGGTGGAGAGGAGAGGAGTAGAACAGGAGGCAGGTGGGGTGCAGACCTCAGCTTGCTTCCATGGGAGCCAGCAAGCCCAGAGGAACGTGCATGTGCTCAGAAGCCAGACCCAGGCCTGGATTCTGCCTCAGACACATCAGCTATGTGTGTCTTGGAAAAACTGATTAAACTCAGTTTTCTGACCTAGAAAAATGGGACTAACAAAAATATACCTCCACTAAACTGCTGTGAGAATTGAAGCACTGGAAAGAGCCCAGCTCAGCCCCAGGAACATAGCAGGTGCTCAGCAAATGTTCTTTTCTTCTGCATGCCCTCAATTCCCACAGCCTCAATGCCAAGCCCAGATGAGGTGCCCTGATTGAGCCCAGACCCTTCATCTCATCCTTACCTCGAGGCAAAGAAGCTAAGCCTCTGGGAAGCAAGGCGGACGGGAAGGCCAGGAGGCAACGGTCATGGTTACCCCCTACTCCAGATGGAGCCCACGCTGCTCACCTATCCAATCAAACTATGGTCCACCAGGCCCTTGGGATACAAAGCAGAATAATATGTGGAGTCTACCTTACAGGAGCTGGAGGCTGAGAGGAAGGACAGACATAACCGTAACAACTACGAAGGGAGTAGGGGCTTCACTATATCTATGAATAATCTGCTTTATTGCATCGACCATCTAATTTGACTCAAGAGTTTGAAAAAAAGTTCTCACAGTTTCATCAGAGGTCCAAGCAGTGTTGCACAGAGTACAGAGAGAGATTAATGAACTCTGCTTAGGAGAATCAGGAGGCAGCATTTGACCAGCGTAACATGATGAGAGCTAATGTTTATTCATGTTTACTGAGCACTAATGTGTCAGGCACCAAGTGCTTCACACGTATTCATTCATTCATTCCTCCCAACAGCCTTATGAGGGAAATACTATTCCCATTTTACAAGGATAATGCCACACAGTTTGAGAGTGGCAGACAGAGTCTTATTCTAGACCCCACATTCTTAATGTGTATGCCAAATTGCCTCTCTGAATCTTGAATAAATATAGTGGCTGTTCTGAGATCCAAGATCAGTTATTCCTCCTCCCCCCAATACATATCACACACACACACACACACACACACATACACACATACACTAAAACAACATGCAGACCAATAGATATTGGCTCATCCATCTATCCAGGCCATGGTCATTAGCATCTACTTTATGTAAGACTCAGAACTGTGGGACTTATATGTGTGTGTAGGGAGTAGGTTGCACAGAGAGCACCTCAGAGCTCCTTTTTCCACCTGTGAGATCTGTTTGCTGCAATGTCTCCTGGCTCCAGGGCCTAGAGAGTGGGATATTTAAAGTTGGAACAGTCAGCTAGGCTTCTTTCCAACCTTTGTTCTTGGTAGACAGGAAATTTAAGATATAAAGAAGGGCTCAAAGTATCTTCCAAAGTAAGGGTATTCTCTTTCTCTATTTCAAGACTGGAACAATTCTCTATATGCAGTCCTACGCAGAATAGATACAGCGCAACTTCTCTCTCTATCCTTTCCCATCTTCTCAGGTGGTCCTGCAGCCTCCCTGTGGAGTGCAGCTGGACACCCAGCCTGGGTGAAGCACTGGTCAAAGCCTGCTAGGGCCCAGCCTCAGCTGTTGAGGGCAGGTGGGCAGCTTCTGCAGGCAAATGAGGTCGGAAAGCTGGGGACTTACTCAATGACTCCTATCACTTAGAGGGCTAATGAACATTTATGCAACTTTCTGCCCTAATATGTGCTCTGAAGTGCCTGTAAGAGAGAAGAGAAGGTTCTGGGCTGGGACCAAGAGTGGAGTCACGGAAGATGGGCCAGTTTGGGGTGTGAGGGATGGGGAGATGCTAGTGAAGTAGGTAACAGATATTTTCTCCTTGTGGCCACAGTTGAGTAGAGATGGAAGACAATGAAATCAGAGGACCATTCAGAGTGAATGAAGCTCTCACAATTGTTTTTATCCCAGATGATCAAGGATACAATCATTAAATTCTGTTCACTGGGACACCTTTTACATGGGCAGGGGAAGAGCAGACTCTGGTCTGCACTCCTCCCCAGAACAGGGTCCAGCACTATAGGAGATGTCTTGCTGTTCAGATCCTACTTCTTGCTAGTAGTATTCATTCCCCATGACCAGGTCCAAAATATGAGGCAGTGCTGCAGGCTGGTGAGGAGACAGAGTCAGATTTCATTTGAATCTTGACTCTGCTACTAATAATTTGCTTGACTTTATCAAGTGACTAATCTTTTCAGTTTCCTCCTCTACAAAAAGGCAACAATACTGGTTTCTCCCTCATGGGGTTATTGTGAATAAATGGGCTAATACACATAAAGCACTTAAAACAGCATGTGGCATATAGGGTTAGTCAATAAATATTAGTTTTATTATCATATGATCTTTTCAGAGGTACTTGATTATAGCTTTGGATGCCCTAGAAGGTCAAATGGCTACAAGAGCCTCCCCCGATGCTCCCGTGTGTAAATAGGCTCAAAACCTGATTGGCCACATTATGGGAAAGTCAATACTGTACTTAAAAAAAAAAAAGCACAATGGAGGCTTATCCTTTAGTTACATCACAGTCTTTTAGCAAAGTGTGGGAGTTGGTTCTGCTCTATGAAGTTGTTCATGAAGGCTTCACATTGCCTAGGAGTTTGAAGTTCTTCACTAATTTTTGCAGCGAGCCCACAGGCAAGGGATGAGAGATAGCTTAGGTCATGCAGAATTAGGGTCACACTTGGAAGAGACTGATATCACTCCTGTCCACATTCTGTTGGTCAGAACTTAAGTCATGTGGCCTGACTACTAAGTGAAATCTAGCTATGTGTCTCAGGGGAAGAAATGAGACCATTTGGAGTACTGGGCTAGTCTTTGCTACATCTTTCACCATTTTTTATACTTAATTTGGATTTTAATAAAAATACTTTTTATTATGTAAAATATGGAACAAGACTAGAAAGAATAGCAAAACAAAGCCCCATAAAATATTAGTCAGCTTAATTTCATCTCATGGTGAATCTTGTTTCATCTAACTTCCACCCAACTCCGCCTTCCTCCTCTGTGACTTTAATGCAAATCCAAAATACTACATTATTAAACTTTTATCAACACAGAAAGTTTTCAAGCACTTACTATGTGTTTGCCACTGCATCCATATTAGAAGTGCAGTTATGAATAAAACTTCTGTCTTTATAAAACTGTCTAAGTGAGGAGCTTTTAGACTAAAATTTATTGAGGTAAACTTGACCAAATCACAATGAGAATAGAAAACAGAGCTCTCTGTTTATTCGGGAGGATATATCCTTCAGCATGGGGCCAAAAAATATCCCCCTTGCAACAGCCAAAGTGACCACAATAACGAATAATCATATTTTCCCCTGGCCCCCCTATCTCACCAGTGGGCTTCCGGGAGCATCTTCACTCTTCCTTCAGAAGCCGCTCCTCTGGGAGCTATTTTAGGTCAGGAGCTCTGCCCAACACAGGATAGCGGTTTACCTGTCAGTAGCAAGTCTGATAACAGAGTGACTGCTGACAGAGGCCCTTTCTGGCCCAATCACCTCCTGAGGCTTCCGCTGAGCAATGACCTCAGGCTTTACCTCTGTCTTTTCTTAGAGGTGGGAAGGATAAGTGGCCTCCAGGGGTGAAGAGGAGGAACATTAGTCAAAAAGAAACAGCGTTGACACCTCTGCTATCTCTAAGCTCTCTCTAATCAGAGCACAGGAACTTAATGAGTCACTAACCTTGCCTCAGATGTCCTGCCACACATCACCACCTGCCCACCGGTCATTCAGCTTGCCAGATAAAGCCAGGAATGAAATACCATCTGTAGCCTCTACCTCCTTCAGCTTTCCCCACCCTGAGGAAGCCTGGAGTGTGAAACTCAAATTCAAGTGGGCTTGGAAATTATACAATTAGGTAAAACACACATGTAGTATCTACATCTATTATATTTATCTATCTATTTATCTAATCAATTATCTATCTCCTGCATCAACTTCAGTCACTGAATATTCACCTGCAAGAAGATGGATGATCTGAAGTGCAACAGGGTAATGTTTCTGCCCAAAGGTGTATCTTGTGAAGCACAGAAGGCACAGTCACATCTAGAGTTCCTCCACATTTAGGGGTTGGGTGACTGCTTAAGGAGTCATTTATTATAATCTAGCATCTCTGTGTGAGCACAGCACTCTGAGCTGGGAATGGACACTCTGTTAGGACTCACCTTCCAGCAGATGCAGGCAACCAGCACGTATTCTGTGTGTATTAACTCACAGAATCCTTGTTCCTTGTCTTGCCTGCCCATCTATTTCCTGTTATGAAAGTGAGTTGAGAGTAAATAGAAAGAAGTATGAAATCCTAGCTCTAACATTTTTGGAAAATGGACTGAGGGGACAAGGTTAATTAAAAACTAGGGTTAATAATAAGTTCACCCCTAGAGTGAGCCTAGATGATCAAAATTCAAATAATCAAGTACTCTAAAAATAAATGAAGTATCACAGAGTGTGGCTCTTCGCTGTAGAAGGGCAAGGCTGTATAGAGGCTAGAAGAACATATTTATGTGTCAGACATTCCTGAATTCAAGTCTTGGTTCTATTCAACCACCTATTATTAGTTGTTCGCCTTGTAAGCAATTTAACTCAGTTTTCCAGGCACAAATAGGTTGCAGGTGCACTACAAAATGCTGTTGGCTGTGAATTCTTTGATAATAAAACATTTAAAGCAATTTTTTGTAGCTCTTCATTTTATGATAGTTGAAGTTCCATCTGAACACTATTTGTTATGGCTCCCTGTGAGATTTCTTGAATATAGTCCTTGTTATTCAGGTGCGTACTTCACACATAGTACCCATGGCCAGAGATCAGTCTGGGCTGACTAGTTGTCTCTCCCAACACCCCACTGACTCATCTTGGTCAAGTTAATAGCCCCATACAGACGCCTCAAGTCCTCTCCAATTGACCTCACAGTGCTAAACAAATATGAGAATTTTCAGTGTGTGCCATTATGGGAAAAAGATTGGAAAGCACTAATTTAATCTCTGAATAAATGTCCTCAAATGAAAGATGGCAAAATAGTACACAATCTCCTTGGGTTTGGGGAGGGTGCAGTTAGTTAAAATATGTAAAGCACCTAGAATAGTGTCTGGAACAGAGCAAATGAATAATGGATGCCAGTTATTATTTGTTTTTATCTGTAAGATGTGGATAACAATATCTACCTCACATGGCTGGTATGAAGATTGCACATGCGAAGGAAAGCATGTTAAAGCCTTGCACTACATCTGGTGTGCAGCTAGACTGTAGCTTGCCAATGCAGCTCACGCGTGTGCACGACTTCCAGCTGGATTATGAACTTGACACTGACTTCATTCTCTTCATGATCTAGAGCTACAGAAGCTGTCCAAGACATGGTTGGGGGTTGATCTTGTAGAGCTCCAAGCCTTTACAGAGTGATATTATGTCTATTATTTTACTTAATCTCTCAAAACAACTTGAAGCTACTTTCATGTAAAAGGTAAGAAAACTGTGGCCTGACAGACTGCGGCTCCGGCAGCAGGTTGCAGAAGCAGAAGCAGAACCTTGGCCTATTGACTCCCAGGGGAGCGTCTGCACCAGGTCGCATCACTACACCGGGGCTGCAGCATACAGTTGCACATAGGAGTGCAATTCATACTGCAGACAGTACAGACTTTTATATTTATGAAGTACTCTGATGGCAGCAGCAGTAAGAGTTTTGTTATAAAAATAAGTGTATTACAGGCACTGTTTAAAGGAGCACCTTTATCCTATTTGTACACAGGCACACTATAGACACCCTATCACAACCAAATTTTTCTCGGATGATTCAAACAGTATTTTGGGATGTTGAGCCCCTTTGGATGATCAATTTGAATCTAAAAGATAGGAATATTTATAGTAGTGGTTGGCAAACTTTTTCTGTAAAAGGCCATAAAATCACAAGGCCTCAGCTTTGCTGTTTTGCCTGAAAGATGCCACAGACAACATGTGAATGAACAACTGTGGCTGTATTCCAATAAAACTCTACTTAGAACAAAAGGCAGTTGGTGAAACTTGCCAATACTGACTTACAGAATTAGCGTTATTTGAATTATCAATTAGAATTTTTTGAATGTGTATTGCCTCATTTAGATTAAACTTGTTAATAGGTGAGAAGCCAAAACTTGAAAATAGAACTGATTTCAAACCTCTTGTTCTTTAATCTAAACATACACCAGATGTTCTCATTCTTGGCAGGTTGGTGACCTACCAGTATGCAATGCTCAACTGTGAGGTATGTTTGTAAATAATCTTTAATGTTTATGGATACATATGTCCATAAAATAAATATATATTATTTAAATCTTGACCTGAGGATATGCTCATTGAATTCAGAAGGGCGGGGGGTGAGGAAGGAAGGAAGGAAGCAAAGGAGAAGAAAAAGAAGAAGAGGAGAAGGAGGAGGAGGAGGAAGAGGAGGAGGAGGAGGAAGAAGAGGAAGGAGAAGGAGGAGGAGGAGGAGAACGAAGAACAATAGAAGAGAGAGGGAGAGAGAGAGAGAGAGAGAGAGAGAGAGAGAGAGAGAGAGAGAGAGAGAGAATCAATAGATCTGCTGCTTCCCATATGCGCCCTGCCCTGGGATTGAACCTGCAACCTAGGTATATGCCCTGAACCCTAACTGGGGATCAAACTCACAAAGTTTCAGTGTATGGGACCACACTCCAACCAATTTAGCCACCTGGCCAGGGCAATTTTTATGGCTATTACTTAAAAAAAAAAAAATGATAGATCAGAAGGGACTTACACTTATTTTCATTTCTTGAATGGGAAGGAAAAGGCAGATGGGGTCCGGGGGGAGCTGTCACCCCTACTCTTGGCCCCCAAGGAAAATGACTCCTCAGTTCTTTTGGCCTTTGTCTCTACAAATTCCTATTCCCTCTGTTTAAATGAAAACCAAGCTTGGGTCTATGAAAGAAGCTTTACCAGGAAACAAAGGTGAGCGAGAAGACAAATGACCTATAAAAAGACCTACTCACCTGGTCTAGCAAACAGCCCGTTTCTCAAGTTGCCAGACCAGCTGTCCAGGTTGCTAATCCACCCAGCTTCAGCTCAGCACCACTTATGACCTTGTTGGAATCTCAGTCTCTACAACATGACATAAATCCATGACCTTCATAGCCATTTAGGGCTGGAAGTTGGAGGTTCTCTAACCTGTTGCATGCTTAAGGTTCCTTTCCTTCGGCATCCAATTCTGCTTGGACATCCTTGCAAGATCAGGAAGCTGTCACTGGTATTAAGTGGTATTGTTATCAACAACACAATTCATTAGGAAGTTCTTTTACCTGTTGAGGTAACAAACATACTCATTGTCGCTGCTTCTGCTCACTTCTGCAGTCCCATAAAACAACCCTACTTGCCGTTTCACGTGACAGCCTCACCAATATCTAAAGATTCAATCATGGAACACCAAGCACAGGGTTCAAGGTGAGACTTAACAGCCTAGTCCCGATCCTGTCTGCAGACTTCTGTTTCTGAGGGGCCGAGGGAGTCACAGTGCGCTACTGGCAATACTAAGTTTATGGACAACTAGCTGCTCTAAGTCTTCAGTTCCATCTCCCACAGGCTGAGTGAGGCACGCCCGGCCTTCTGGATCTAAGAATAAACTCTATTTGTAAGCTGTGCAGTATGTTAACACATTGTTGACTGGTCAAAAAAAACTCCCGGTTTTAAGCCCATGTATTATTGGCCCATAACAAGTTAACTGAGTTTGCACTTGCATTAGCTTATACAATTTTTAAAGCTGATAGTAACATAGGGTTTTGTAAAAGTTTTCTTAACCACGTTCAATCTGTTTATTATAAAAGATATTTTTCTAGATAGTCTGGGTTTTACCACAATTTTAGTATTTGGATAGTTTGATTTTTGTACTCAATTACAAAAAAATAGCTGGTGACACAGGATAGCTTTTGTGTAAAATTGCCAGTCAACAATGAGTTAAGTGCTCTAGTATTCATTACCTAATGCAGTGATTCTTAGCCTTAAATATATGCTGGATTTGCCTTTTCATTTCAATTTTAAAGCAACTTTTAGGGATTTGATTCTCTTACACAATATAATTTGCTATTATCTCAGTCTTTAGTCACTAAAAAATTTGATAACAATGCACGTGAAAAATAGTAATAATGACTCAGATTATCCGCAGTATATCAGATTTTATACCAGGCATTGGGCTAAGAGATCTTCATATGTTATTTACCCCTCACAAAAACCTTATGAAGTAGTTGCCATTATTAATAGGTAAACAAAGGTACAGAAAGGTTGTTATTTGCTTAAAGCCACATTGTCAATAGGTAGAGGACCCAGGATTTGAACCCAAGCAGACTGACGGAGCTCATACTTTTAACTACATCATACTGTTCCCATCAATATCCTTTTTCAACACATCAATAAATTACGTGAGCAAGTCTGGATAGAGCTCTATGGCAAACCAGCAAGGCTTGAGTTAATCAAACCTTTTGAATAAATGCAGCTAATTCTTAATATGACTACTTATGCTCATGCAGCTCCTCCATACTAACAGGGTGAATGCCATGCTGCAATCCTGAGGCAGAATGCACAGATACAGTATTCCCTGAAGTGGTTAAATGCAAACCACTAAATAATTATTAAGATTTCTGTGCTGCAGAACATAATTGATAGCATCTATCTTATGATTATGATGACTACAAAGCAACCCAGGTAAAGTGCTTAGGAAAACCCCATAGAAAGTGCTCATTAAATGTTGGCTATTAAATGTTGGCATATAATTCTAATATGAAAACAATAAATAGTCTGGTATGTCTGGTTCTTATAGTTGTCAGTCTTTAAGTAATCTAGTCTAAAACCTTACGCATGACTTGTCAATTTTATCAATCTGCATTTTGGCAATTTCTCTTATCATAAAGAATTTTTAAAAAAGTAAGTACCTGCTCATCTTTAATAATTCAGCACCTCAAAGGTCACCATGCTTTCTTAAATAGTTCTGATATCACTCTCTACACTGAGAACCAGAGACGCAAAGCATGACCCTGATGCCTTGATATTTGAATGCAATGGAGAAAAAGAGCAGTAACTCCCTGGTGGGGGTATCTCAATTAGGGCCTGTTGAGTCATCACCAGTCATGAGCCTGAGTGTAGGAAATCAAGGTCGGTGGTCAAGGCACTTGAGCTTTAGATCCTCAAATGTGGGGTGGGGGCAGGGTGGCTGCAATTTCAGCACAGTGATCCTCCAGCAGATTAAGTCACTGAGGAGCCCAAAGGTGAGAGTCGTCCAAGCAGACATTTCCAAACAATTGGGCCCCTTGCAGCAACTTAACCGGAAAGCACTGTACAGTTGTGCCCACCCTACCGATCATTTTCACAGGCAGAGCCTTGAAGTTAGAAAAAACCTTCCAGATCTAGTCCAGAGGCTGTAAACTAACAGACTATAGATCAAAAATAACCATAGATGTCTTTGTCTCCCCTTAGTTATCTTTTGGAATCAACATTTAACAATGTGAAGATTTAGCATAAAAATAAATTTTGCTCATCTTAAAAAGAAAAAAAAAAAAAACCCACTAAGATCTGGCCACATCGTGTCCTTTGAACAAGAATCATCCAAAGCCACGTAGGAGCTACCCTCTTTAGATATGCTGAACCCAACTAGACATTAACATTTGCAAACCCTGATTAAATCCAACCATTTCATTCCATGGATGAAGAAACGGGAACTCTGAAAAACTACTTGGCCTGTCTACGTTTAATGGCAGTCAAAATCAGAAGGCCAGGTGTTCTGAATCCAAGTCCAGTGACCTTCAATGAGTACTGCTGATCTCTCCCCTAGAGAATTTGAGATACAGGAGCATTACCTGCTTGTAGGCACCATGACAAGGAAAAACAAAACTGCGAACTAGGTCTTCTGCTTTTGTACCCACTACCCTGCATTCGCTTTGCTGGGCCAGAAATTCTCGGGGCCCCAATCCACCAGGGAAGCTAAAACTAACTAGAACCTAACTCCAAGTCTCAACATTCTCAGGCTGCTGACCACACCCACAGTCTAAACTATCTGCGCCCTCAGCACAAAGCACTGCATTTCCAGCCTCCACAGATGCTCTTGCAACCTGCTGGGTTATGACCAAGCACGCTGCTTTTTCCTTTGCAAGTGGCCTTTTCCCCACCCACACAGGGAGTTAGGGCACAGTAGCCTCCATGGGACACTGACTTTGGCAGCTGGGGCAGGGGGTGGTGTTATAGAGAGTGGTAGCAGAGGACAGGAGGTCAGTAGGAGCTCTGAACTCTCTTCCTGGCTTCTTCCCAAAATGTCAAATGGCTATGACCATGGCCTTCAATGCATTGCTTTTAAATGGTACAGACTCTGACCAGATTGACATAATTTTCCTCAAAGGATGCCCTAGCTATGCACCCCTCGAGTGTAGTGACACTGATTTGTAAATCTTTAGCTTAAATGGCCATGAACACACAGTATCATAGCTTCATTATATCTCAGGCCCAGGAATATGAGGTCTGTCCTGAAACTACTGAGCTAATGTCAGAATTTATTAAAAAATTTGTGTTTGGTACTTTCTGGACAGACCTCATATACTATCTAAAATTGTCCAAGAAGACATTTGGTTCCCTTTATATCTTGGAGATGCCAATGGCAAAATTATAGTCTGTGCAAACAAGTAGGATTAGAACTGCATGAGGAGTGGAATAGAAACTGTGGAATCATTCACATGAGCTCATATGAGGCCTGTCCCAGAAGTATCAAGCCAATGTCAATATAATTAAGTTTGCATGGCCGATACTTTTGGGACAGACCTCGTACTCTATAAAGATAGTAGGAATACAAAATCAAAACTGTCTTATTTAAGGATGAGAGCAAAAAGCAGGTGTCAACTGAAACGGACTGAAAATGGCAAGGCTGAATAGCTGAGCAGGCACTGAGTCCGAGATTCTAGCTTATATAAAGAACCAAAAACAAGCACAGTGTCAAAGGGCAAGTGCTCAAACATGCATAACGTCAATGACTGTTGAAGCCAAAGAACTTGCCAAGGTCTGCATTTGCCCTGCCAAGGGTCCAGGAACAACTCCTCCATGTTTCCATGAAAAGGACTGCTGCCAGGAACTAGTAAGTAGAGAGGCAAATTAAGGTGTTATAGCCAAATTTCAAGATTCATCAAAATCCAAGCCACACATTTATTCTGTTCACGATTGTGGCTATTGCGTGGCCTCCCAGAAGCACGAGTGCAGTATCAGGCCATTGGCTGTGGTCAAACACTTGTCTGTTACCCCTCAACTAAGAGTCATTTTCATTGAGGCAGAGGAGATTCTTCTAGGTGTATCATTCAGATTCTAATACTTTCCCTACTTACTGAATACACAGTGACAGTATTCTCTCAGAACTAAATGATGATGACAATAATCATTCTACTAGATAGATTTTTAAACGTGCTTTTTCTTTTCATCCTCAACCCTTTCAGAAGCTGAGTGTTGATGTCCTCAACTTTCCTCAGCAGGAACTCAGGAAACAGGCTACAGTCTATGTAAAGAAAAAACTAAACTAAACTAAACTAAAGCTCACAGAAAGGGAAGAAGCTAGTCTCAGATTTGGGGGACAAAGAAATGCTGAATGAGGGCTGAGAGTCCTTTCATAACAGGCATGGACTCTCCAGCTCGGCACGAAATCAGACCCGAGTGGTAGGGACCAGAAAACCCTTGGGAAGACACTTTGAGAAATGAGCGTTGTAACCGGAAGACCCCTATCTTCCCAACCTAGCACTGGTCACTGAATTCAAACCATACAGTTTTTAAGTACCAGGTCTTCAGAGAGAAAGTACAACAGAGTGAGGAAACACCAGCCTTTCTAACATGGCAGCATGTAAAGAAGGAATCATCACCATGTACATGATGATCTATAAAAATGTGGCAGTTTTTTCCTAGGAAACACCAAGTGGTGGATAACACTGGTACAGTGGGAGGGCTGGGAGGCCCCAGGGGCCCTGGAATGGGAGACCATGCGGCTCCCCTGGAGGTTTGGCAGCAGCATCCAGGGCTAGGATCTGGGCTGGGGCCGGGTCAAGGCCATGGAGCTCACGGAGGCAAGGCCAGGACAAGGATTGGATCCCAGTCACCAAACTGGGCTGCCTGGTCAAGGACATGAAAATCAAATCCCTGGAGGAGATCTTGCTCTTCTCTGCCCACCAAGAAATCTGAGATCACTGACATTTTCTTGGGGACTCCTTCAAGTTGAGGTTTTGAACAAAACCAGACATGTGCAGGTCAGAGGACCTGGTTCAAGGCATTTGTCAGCACTGGGGACTACCATGGACATGTTGTGGGTGTTAGGTGCTCAAAGGAAGTAGCCACTACCATCCCTGGGGTCATCATCCTGGCTGAGTACTTTATTGTTCCTATGCAGTGAGGCTACTTGGGGAACAAGATCAGCAAGCTACACACAGTCCCTTGCAAGGTGACTGGGCACTGTGGCTCTGTGTTGGTGCCCTCGTCCCTGCCCCTGGTGATACTGGCATTGTCTCAGCCCCTGTGCCCAAGAAACTGCTGCTGATGGCTAGTACCAACAATGGCCATACCTCAGCCGGGGGCTGCACTGCCACCCTGGGCAATTTTGCCAAAGCCACCTTTGATGCCATCTCAGACCTACAGCTATTTCATCTTTGGAAAGAGACTGTGTTCACAGAGTCTCCTTATCAGGAACTCACTGACCTTTTTGTCAAGACCCACACCAGAGTTTCTGTGCAGAGGATCCAGAATTTCATACATAATTTCATACAAGGGAAATAAAGTGAATTAAGCCTATTAAAAAGAAAAGTGGCTCAGGGAAGCTTTTCTGTACAATGTGGTCAGCGGTATTCGATAGCTCTTCACACCTGCAAGTTTAACAACTTGGTTAGTTCATGTTCCTTCCTGTTTGAAGCCATTGGCTCCTTAGCTATTAAGACCGGAGTCTGAACAAAGGCGTCATGGGACTAAGTCCCTCCCTCTCCAACCATGCTTTTTCATTTTAAGTCTGCCTCAGAGTTTCACTTCCTGGGTGGTAGAGTTTAAGCATCTACCAAATAGATCTTCCAGTGGAAAACAACCATAAACTCTTGACAAAATACAGAAAACTACCCAAAGGCATTGGTGGCTATATAAAAAAGCAAGCAAATTTTGGAGAAAGGCTGAAAATTGGAAGAAGGAAATGGCACAAAGTGAGTGCCCATTTTATGGCTTTTAAGCTGATAAAAAACTGTGGTCTTTCTGGTTGAAGAATCACAGCAATCACAGTTTCAGGAAAGTGAGGGAAGAAATCTCAAGAAAAGAGGCTGAATTCTGTGCATAGGCTCTACTCACACCTCTGGCTGACCCCTGAACCATACGTGCATGAGGGAGACTTTAGCTAAAGATCAAAGAATTAAACTGAGATTTGAGCTGCTGCCCAAGATGAAGTTGATAGTTTGAGTCCAGTGACTCAAAGTTAAATGCTTGCTAACAAACAAACATACAAGCAAACAAACAAATCAGCACTCTTAAGAGCAATACCACAGAATGTACATCATCATTTTCAACATTCAGGATACAATCTAAAATTATTAAATAATTGAAGAACCAAAAAAATATGACTCTCTCTAGAGAAAAGACAAACAACAAAGCCCAACTCTGAGATGATTCATACACTGGATTTAGCAGAAAAGAATTTTTTAAAACTTCTTATAACTATGTTCAACAAAATAAAAGAAAAACATGCTTATAATAAATAAAAACAGGAACACTACAGAGAAAGATATAGTTACTACCAGTAACCATAGTCATTTATGCTGTGATGCCAAGTAAGATGGTAATTAGAAAACAACTCACATTCAAAAGTGCTCCTGCTCAATTGGGGACTTTTGTTTCAAAATGGCTTTTATTTGTACTAAAACTAAATTGAAAGTTGCTTACTGACCCTATAGGTAGTTTTTTGTTCTTTGGGAGACTTGACTGGAAAGCAAGAATTTAGAGAGGTTTGGTGGAGAAATTTTGTGTAGAGTCATTTTCATTTAGTGAGGATGTAAGTCACAGAGTTTTTCTGTCTGGGATTCCTAATATTCAACACCAGGTCTGCTACTGGTTCTTACATGGATCTTTTTTTTTTTTTTTCTTTTAGAAGGTAGAGCACATGCTGTGTAACACTCCTGCCAGGCATCTAAAGGAGGCAGGGTACAGAAAATAGAAAGTGTTTTTATAAAAAGATAAATGATTTTCAGGGAGAAAGCATGGAGAACATCAAAGGTTTATCTTCTGAAGTGATTCTAACATGGAATTACTAAAAGGAAGTACTTGCAAGAAATAATCCCAAGTTCATTTTGGGTCTCACACTGCTTCTTCTCTCCTTTGTTTACTGAATTCTATGTCCTGTGAGACATATATTTCAGAAACAGAGCCAGCTTCCAAACCCCAAAGATTCCTGGTCCTCTCAAAAGCAGGATGTTATAGAAAAGGTCAAAACTGGTTCCCAGATAAAAAAAAAAAAAGGACACAAAACTCACAAAAAAGTGACAACAGCTACAGTAACAAAGGTTACCAACAGGCCTGACACTATTAGTTTTAAAAATGGAGGTGATAGTTTCTCTTGGGGCTAGGAGTATAATTATTTAATTCAATAAAAACAAATAAATAATGTCCAAGCAAAAGAAGAGATTAAAACCTCCCAAAGAGTGTTCTTTACAACCTGGTAATATGTACCAACTAAGCTAAGTTTTCAGTGTTAAAGTGGAGGAATGACTCTTGAACTAAGACTGGATTAGTCACTTAATCAGAAACAGGAAATAAAAGCAGGAAGACGAGAAAACTCCTCTTTTTATCATAGTTTTTCCACTATAAAGCTGACCACCATATCACTCAATGATGTAAAATTCTAGAAACTTTACAAAATTCCTCTTTTTAAAATTTATTTTTTTGTTATCAAAGAGAACGTCCAGAAACACTGAGTACTAAAGAATCTGTTCAGGGCATCATTTTACAAAAAGTTCCTAATGGAGTGTGAGTATTTTATTTTGATGTATCTCCTTCACTTATTAAAGATGAGGCGGATGAACTGATGCAATTGCTTAAAAAAAAATCCAGACAAAAACATCCATTCTCATTCTGACTCTTGCTGATTAGGGTGAATTCAGTGGTTACAATACCACCGCTGCCTAATACTCAATCTCCCCACCATAGGGAGCTACTCAAATTTTCTCATTAGGTCTCACAGGTCTCTCAGTTATAGGCACCATGTTTGAAGTCTCACATAAAATGTCTGTGTCACTTAAATTATACAATGTGGCAGTGTTTTTTTGTTTTTTTTTTTCTTTTTTTTCTTTCCATGGGGACATAATCTTGAAAGAAGGGGCAAAGTAGAAAACAACCTGTTTGCATGTTACATGTGAGTACATCATCGGACTGTACTTGGTTCCGGGCATAGTAGCCCTTGTTGAAGAGGAGTGCCACCCACGAAAACTCGGTCAGTTCTAAGCTTTATTTCTCGGCCTCAGGATATGTAGGGTACTTGACTGTTTCAATCTTTTCTCGGACTTTGTAGGAGGGATATAGGCCCGTCCTTCCCAGTTTCTTGTTGACACCTTTAGAATAGCCATCCCAGTGATTTCCAGCCACACCGATGATGTCTCCAGGTTCCATAGGAATTTCCTCTGCAGTTCGAGGTTCGTGAGGATAAATGGCAATCTGGTTGTGGGCATTTTGGCCCCCAAAATAGTAGATGTCATCCAAAGAATGGAAGTTTGCAGACGCATCAGGATGCAGTGTTTGCATGATTTCATAAGCAACTCGACAGACCTTGGGAGAGGAAGAAAAAAACTGTTAGTATATGTTAAGATCTCCTTCGCTGCAATCTAAAAGCCCTTGGTCAAAGAGACTAGAACGAGACTAGGACCAAGAGAATGAGAAGTAGTGGATTCTAGGCACAAGTTTTCAGTCTATTTGCTTTCAGATGATGGTATAATGTAAGTCATTTTTCATCTCTGTGCCTGTCTCTTTTTAACATTAGAGATTATTACAATTAAGGTTTCTGAGAGAAAAAAGATATAGGGCACTGGTGGTACAAAAATGAGTAGGATGTGGTTTACACCCTTGAAGAATTTAATGTTTAGAATTAGGATTATAAATACCTTACAAAAATGCTGCCGTTCCCTTCCCTTCATTCAGTTAATCAATTATATACGCTTATCTGCAAATTTGGGCTTGGTCTCAGAACTCTTCTCAATAGAAACTCATGTAATTACTGACAACATATTAGCACTGGCAAGGGAAGTAAAACATATCAACAACCGTTTCTATTCTAAACAGTTTAAGGTTTATTTTATTCTCATTCAAGAGAAAGGAGAAGGAAGAGAGAAAAAGAAAGAAACATCTGTTGGTTGCCTCCTGTAGGCACCCTGACTGGGGATCAAACCTGAAACCTGGGCACATGCCTTAATGGGGAATTGAACTGGCGACCTTTTAGTCTATAGGACAATGCTTCAACCAACTGAGCCACACCAGCCAGGGCTCTTGCCTAAGGAGTTTAAGTGTGCTATGTAGATAGTAGCATTCTAGGACTGAAATATGATGAACTAGTCTTTGGGGAAGATGCACCTACCTCATGCATTTAAGGCTACTTAATAGATTCCTTTGTCCAAAGAAAACTTACCAAGCCCATTGGATGGATGGCAGCCTAAATTCTGCAACCTGAATTTCATTTCTTGAGTTTAATGCTTGGTGATTAAGTTATACTATAACTATTCTCATGGAGGTATAACATTTTAAGTAATTACCAAATATGTTTATTATAGCATAAACGGGTTTCAGAAACTCTTCAAAGAATAAGTGAAGAAAAAAAGAGATAATATTATTTTGCTTAGGAAACTCTTCCAGCCCTGGCTGGGTAGCACAGTTGATTGGCTTTCTCAGAGCAGATGGGATCTTTTTTTTCTTTTTTCCTCAAAAACAAACAAGGCCAGGAGGATCTCCCAGTGTGGACAGTTGGAAGCAGGTTCTAGTCTCATTGGGTGATACTGGGATATCTGTAAATTATTTGGTTTTGCTATTTGAAAAGAAAACAGTACTCACTGTTATTTCCTGGCCACACTGACATGGAAATGCCAATCCACAGTTATACTGTGTGTGGACTTTGAATTAGACAACAAAGAGTGCCACAAGAATATATTTTAAGTGTTACAAAGCAAAGCGTCACAGTGGGGCACTTTATTTTAGAGCTTAATTTAATTAATTTAGACCTTTATGACTAGAGTAGTGTTTCTCAACAGGGCAATTTTGCCTCTGTGGGACATTTGGTAATGTTTAGAGGCATTTTTGATTGTCACAATCTGAGGTGAGGATGCTAGTGGTCCGGGATATTAAGTATCCTACAGTGCACAGGACAGTGCCTCTCAACAATTGATCTTACCCCAAATGCCCCTAGTGCCTCAGCTGAGACACCCTCAACTAGAAGAACAAACTTTAGGCAGGCCTACAGTCTAGACCCACAGAGGAGGTGATACATATGGGAAAGTGACTCTTGATTTACTCATTCTAATGATAATACACATTGAAAAGTGTGTGGAGGTTGTTACCAGTTATTTGCACCTGTTGATCTGGCAGGCACACAGCCAGACTGTCAAAACAGTTGAGAAAGACCGAGCAGTTATCACCCCCACCCCCACCCTGGAGAATGGAAAAGGAATCGTGACCCTAATTAGGGAGACGCATCAGCAGTAGGTGCCGACATGGGAACCGGAAGGCCAGTTTTCCTTTCTGACTAGGACTGTTGCCTATGTGACTCCTGTCCTGAGTAGCTGTCTTTTTTGAGTAGTAAGTTGTATTCTTATTTCATATTGAAGAAACTCATGTAGCTTTGCAGGGGCAGGTATCTTTCCAATAATCACAACCCCATCCCACTATGACAATACATTGTCACATGATAGAAAATTGGTCTTATTTCTTTACACTCTCTGAAGTATATTCTCATGAAAATGATGTGGTATTCCTTTTCACATTTTCTTTTCTCAACTTCTTCTAAGCTTTTAAGCATATATTATTCTTACATGCTTTATATTTCTTGGTAGTTATTTTACGTGAATGTTATGTTACTAGATTTGGGACCAGGGTAAGATCTGTATTTTTATCTCCTTTGATATCCCCGTTGCACCTAGTATAATTCTGAGCACAGTAGTTATTTAATAGATTGTTAAACGCACTAGTCAATTATATGCACATATATGGAAGAGCAGAATAAAATCCACAATAAATAATGCTATGCACATATTCCACTGGGACAAATAAGACTGCTTGGACCACTCAGAAAAATACATACATCAAACCCATAATACATAATTAATTATCTGTAACAATTAAACTCAAAGAATAAGTGAAGTACAATTATTGTTTACATTTAATGTACTGTTTCTTGTTTTGTAGAAATGTAACAGGACTTGAAGAGGAATTACATTTACTCTTTCTTATTTTCTACAAAGCAATCAAGTGAGGCAAAATGCTACGTATTTAAGCCTCTCAGTATCGGTGCATCAATGTGTAGAATTGGATGGATTCTGGTTAAATATTGACTGTATGCAAAATCAGAAGGTATTAAGCGAGCCTAATTACTTGCTGTTTCTGTTAAGTGGTGTGAACAAGCCAAGCCTTTAAACTGCAGTAGCTAGCTTCAGTGGAGAGGTATTCAACCACTGTTTCCAGACAACTAAATATTCAATGCACTTAAAAAGCTATTGGGGGATGGGGGGGCCTTTTCATACTTCCACAAAAGGAATCATTCCCAAATATTGGGAAAATTGCACCTGAATCATGGTAACTAACCTTAAGAAAACCACAAAGAAAACAAGAGCCTTATGACCCCACTATGACCAAAAAGTGCTGGCCACTTAAAAATACCCTACCGTCAGTCACTTACCTGGGATGAAAAGGTACACACTAGGAAGTCTGCCTGGGAGAGAAAGTGGATATCCAGAATCACACCCCGAAGTGAATTTTCTGTGTATCTATTGTGTAGTCCAGCTGACCAAGAGATAGAATTATCACTGATAAATTCGTAAGTGGGGTACCTGAAAAAGAAATACATTTATACATAGTCACTGAAATCACAGTATTCTACCAGGGGGTAGTATCCTATCAGCAGGCGGCAGACCTGCTCCTTTGACTAGAGTTCCTAACAGTAAAAAAAAAAGCTTTAAAACTATAGCAGTCAAGAGAGTAGTCAACGAAGCACCTTTGAATCCAATAGTGGGACAGAAACCATTCTGGCGGGTCCTGTATGTTAAATGTCATTGGCCTTCCATGCAAAATACACACTGATGCATCAAAATGTCCCTTCTTAATTCATGAAAGAGTTGAAAACAGAAGCTTCATATTTTCTTTGTAATGAGTGACCTCTAAGAGGTTTCTAAAGCTGCTTTCACATTTGATCACTGAACTTTTCCTTTAGAATAGAAATATAATGATTAAACTTCATTTAAATTTCTAATTAAGAATTTGTGATCATTCAGACTGGTCCCCTAACTACCATCCTTAAAGCACCACCTTAACCGATAATGGTAATGCAAAGCCATTCTGACACCCTTATGAAGGCAAATCCTTGTAGATGTCCACCGAAGTAACATTTTGATAGTTTTGAGATAGAATATTTAAGACCATTAAAAGGGGATGTCTTTAAAAAGTCTACCATATGTTCAAACAATTCTACTCTGAATTAGAGGTTTAATTATACTCTAGAGTGAATAAATTTTCTTAGTGCATGAGACAGATCTTCAGAGTTAAAATGCAAACTTGAAAAGGAGATAATAGTTGTACCTACTTTATATAATTAATAAGCATTAAGTATATTAAGCAATGTAAAGTACCTGACACTAGTAAATGCTCAGGCAATATTGCTTGTGACTGTTAAACATTTTCCCCCAGATATCCATCTGGTTTTATTCCTTAACTTCCTTTAGATGTCTGCTCAAATACAGCCTTATTAGGAAGGACTTTGGCAATCTGTATCCTTTTTACCTGCTTACATTTCCTCCATGGCTTTTATTATCACCCGACACGATATATATTTACTGTGTATTTACTGCCTGCCTCCATTCATTCCCCACCTCCATCATCCCTAACTGACAACAGGCATTTCTTGTTTTGTTTACTCTATTATTCTCAGCACCTAGAAGAGAATCTGGGATATAAGAGAGGATCATTATTTGTTAAAAGAATAATAGTTCCTATTTATAAATCCTGAAACATTATGAGTTAGTTTATCCATCTGTCTCCCACATAAATTTTGCCCCCAAACTGGGATTAAGCTTTAATTTTCTTTGTGTCACAGAATCTTACTTTCCACACAATGCTATGTGAATAAATACATGAACAAGTGAGTGTCATCTATGTCTGGGACTTTTTCCTAATCCTCTAAGAGCTGCTTCAGATTTCTCTTCATTTCACAGCCACCACGGAGCTTCTTTCATGGCCTCTAACGACTGTCAAGGTAAAATCTGTGAGCACTGTTTCAGACTGGTATTCAGTGATCAGATCCATTTGGCCTCATTATTTTTGACATTTTACCCTCCTCAGCTCCGAATCAGGGAGATGAAGGAAATGTCATATTTGTTCTAAAAAGAAAATAAACAAAAAGACTTTGAATGTGATTCCTGCAAAGCTACATACTCAGGCATGAGGCAGAAACAGCAATAAATAAATATGAAAAGGCTGGAGGCTAGAGGAGAAGGGGAGTTGCTAAATCATACCAGTAAAGGTTTTATCCTTGATTAAAGATTACTTTTGTCAGCATGGTTTGGGCATTCAGTGAAACACAGAAAAAAATGATCCTTTGCTGAAAAGTGACACTAATATTAATGTCCTTCTTAACTTAAAGGCCCCTTCCTGAAACCAAACCAAAAGAGCACTGAAATTCCTTAGGCATTATCTCTGTGTGCAAAAGACCACTCAATGAAGGTTCTATGTAGAGTGGAAAAAGCAAAGAAACAAATAATGGGAGAAGGAGAGTTTGTATCTCCAATAATGAGCATGGAACTTTCTGTAAAAACACACTTCTTTCTTGTCCTTTGTACACAAGTGTGTCAGCAGAGATTCTTCCATTTTGAAGTTGCAGAGATTGGCAATAATAAAATAATTTTCTTCTAGCTTATAAAAATTTATTTTTCTCTCACCCACAAAGCACTAATTTGAAGTTAAAGACTAACATCGCATTTTCTTTTCTTTTTTAAATAAAATATTTTAAACATTTAAAAAAAACATTTTATTTCATTATTTTCAGAAAGAGGGGAAGGGAGAGAGGCAGAGAGGGAGAGAGACATCAATGTATGGTTGCTTTTCACCTGCCTCCATTTTCTTTTCTGAACTTCTCCAGACTGAAGGAGATACTCCTCTTCATGGCTCAGAAAATTAAAATTAAAGAATTTTCAAAGAAGAAAAGTATGCACAAATACTACATTTATAATAGGATATTAAGGAAACTGCTGCCTGGACTACAATGGGGAAAGAAGTTACTAGCTGTTGACCACAAGTTGTATTAATCCCATAATACAGTACTGCCAACTGTACTACAAGGGTTGCTTAGTATGAAAATATAATACTGTGTTATGAATCAAAGCTGAGCACCTCCGATATTTTTATTTAAATACTTCCATGTCCAGAAATATAGCTTAAGGAAATAATGAAGATAATTTTAGCACATATTATAGCAGTATCTATAAGATTACAAAGGTTATAAATAACCTAACTATCCAGTATTGAGAGAATGGTCAAGTACGCAATGCAGTATCCATACAGTGACTAGTTATTTAAAAAGATGTTTATAATTATTTTCAGTGCCCTGGGAAAACATATCCAATGCTGTACTAATTCAAAAAGAGGTCACATTATACAGAATATGATAAACTACCAAAATGTGTAACTATATAAGTGATTAAAGGAAATACATCAAAATTTAAATAGTTACTGCCACTGATTAATGGGACTGTGGGTAATATTATTTTCCTTGCTTATATACTTATCAACTTCCACATTTTCTAATAAGCATGAATTATTTTGCTAATCAAGGAAAAAAAGAAAAAAGCTTTAATGCATTCAAGAATAAAAGAGTAAATAAAATTAATATTTTAATATTTTTTCAACCAAGCTACAAATTCAGTCTGGTATTTTAAAATGAAAAAGCACGATGAACAATTTCTACATCTCTCTAACAGGTCTAGATATCAAACTGGCAAAGTACTTGGGAGAATATTTTATTCTGTTTTGTATCCAAAGGTTCATTTAATCCCTAATTCTTATGTAAGAAGTATAACTGTAAATTGGCTTATACTTGGCTGGTTAACTTCTTGGTTCTTGTTTATAAGTATGTGTGTGTATTCAATAGAAACCTAAAGAAAAAAGCAACCCATATCAGATTAATTTGAATTCTTAGGAGATAGAAGATTTAAATTATCATCCAGTGACCTGGAGGAACTCCTGTATGATAGGCCTCATAATTTGTTTTTCTTCTCAACCCCAATTTTGACATATAAAAGGGACCAAGACATAAACAATCAAATACCTTAAATGATTAATAAAATGTTTTCAAACTGATGGGACTGAAGTAAACATAATTCAGCATAGAAGAGGGATATAGTCAAGCATTTGGGGATGACTTCTGAGTAGATGGTCATCTGAGCAGAGCTAAGATTATCATTTTCTTCTCCCTGCTATTTCCACATATATTAAATACATCCTTTATTTATTGGTACTAAATAAAGGCCAACTCTAAGTTCATCCAGGTCCTATGATAAATTCCCAATTAGGATCAGTGCTTCATGAATTTTCATAACACCAGAGATGTTAATTCAATAACAGCTCTACTCATTCTGTAGAGTACTTGTCTGCCCCCTCCCTCCATTAGAAATTCCTTGAAGGCAGACAGCATATTGCTTATCACAGATACCCAGCACCTGGCACAATGCCTGAAATACAGTTTCAATAAATGATGGTCATGATTTAATACATACTACTAAGTCCTTTTCCAGCACTTACAGAACTTATTTTTTGATTCTTTATGTTTCTTTAATAAAATGTCCAAATTCCAGAAATTTTTGTAAGATGAAACTTTCATCTCACATGTTTTCAGTTGCCTGTAACTGTTAGTGAAGACATCACAGCAAAAGGGCAAGCACCTGGTGTGTTATTGCTCACAGTCCTGTATAGTTGGTTAGTGTTATGGACTGAATGTCTGTGTCCCCCCTGGAATTCGTGTTTAAGCCTTTAACTGCCCTCCCATGTGATATTTGGAGACAGGGCCTTTGAGAGGTAATTAGAATTAAACAAGAGTTAAAGAAGGGTAATTAAAGTTAAATAAATAAGGGTAGGGTCCTTATAATGGAATTACTGCCTTTACAAGAAGAGACACTAGAACATTTGCTCTCTTCTAAGTACACAAAGAGGTCACACGGGTACATAGTGAGATGGCAGATGTCTTTAATCCAAGAAAAGAGGCTTTCAAAATGAAATCTACACTTCACTGGCACCTCACAATTGCTTCAATTATATTAACAAGTTAAAGAAGTACACAGTTGTTTGAATTTTAAAAACCCAACAGTAAGTAATAATATTATAGAAAGAATCACCAGACATAGGAATTACAGATTCCTTTCAACTGAGAAGAGTTCCACTCTAGAATCACCCCTTCATCTAACTTACTTTGTTTTTGCTTCCTTTAATAAAGAGGGGTCATCTGTGGCCAAATACACTCTTCTTTTATCCATTTGCATCCTTCGAGCAAGAAGCTGAAAATGTTCTTCAACGTGCACCATGTACTCTTCAATGGGATGGAAGGCAGCTTCTGTTCCCACTTTGTCTGTGCGTCTGACGTGAACTCTGGAGGCAGGGGAGCAGAAGGGCAGATTCAGATCCTGCTGATAACGTTCTGATTCCTTGGGTGCTCTTAGGGTACCCAACTTTGTACTCCTGTTCATGGTGGCATTATGAACATTTTAAACCAATTTTTCTTTCCTTTTCCACCATTAAATTTTTTTAAATTCAAGCACACATATCATATCTTAAATATATTTGTAGGTTAACATAATACAAAGGGAATTTAAAAAATCAAAGTTTAAAAAAATGTGTTCTTATAGAAAAAGTAATTGGCATACCGGGAACAAGTAAATGGGAGATTCCAGAGTTATATTCCATACCAGGCAACAAAACACCAACTAGCCTTTCAAAACTAAACTGGTATTAACTTTAAGATTTTTTATGACAAATGATACCAAGATTCACAGTTGTTATTATAAAACATTAACATATTTTCGTAACGTTTTGATGTCCACTTTTCTTTTTCTTCATTTTACCCTGCTGGTCACTCTGTAAGTGCCAACTTGCAGAATTTACAGTTGCCTGAAGGAAACACAGACCTTACAGACACTGTTCCCACAGCACAGTCAACACAAGCAAATCTTTCAAAGGTTCTTACTATTCTGAAATTCATGGAGCCATGCCAGCCCTTTTGTTATATGCATAAGGAATTTCCTTTCTCTGTTTTTCACTCCATCAAACACAAGCAGATACTGCTCTATCTCATCTTTTCCATTTAAGGAAAGCTCCAAAATTGTGTAACTGAGGACACAGAGGTTTACACTGTCCTGTAATGAAGAAGGCATTGACTTTCATAGCATTCTCTTCCCATCTTTATGCTTTCAAAGCTTTTTAAAAAAGATTTTATTTATTAATTTTAGAGAGGGGAAGGGAGGGAGAAAGACAAAGAGAGAGAAACACCAATGTACAGTTACCTTTTGAGGGCCTCCATCTGGGGACCTGGCTGGAGACCTGGCCTGCCACCCAGGCATGTGCCCTGCCTGGGAATTGAACCTGTGACCCTTTGGTTTGCAGACCGGTGCTCAATCCAATGAGCCACACCAGCCAGGGCTTGCTTTCAAAGTTATTTTAATGAAAATAAGAACAATAGTAATCATAGCTTGTTTTTATAAATACAACTCTTCAGAAATTTGCCTTTTCTGTATCTCCCCTCTCCTCAAATTACTATACCACTATTCATTTGGGGGAAAAGGTAGACTTGTTTCCCTTTAGGTCAAGCCAAGGCCAGCTTGTTATTATGAATCTGGAATAAGGGAGTTATTAAAGTTACTCTGACATTTTCATAGCTATTCATTCCTTTGCATTCCAAATTACAGTCCAGATGTGAATACTATTATATGAACACTTCTATCATCTTTTCCTTCCCACATCCTTCTTATTCACTGTTTCTCTCAGGAAATTGGAATTGTTCACTGTGCTCCAAAGAAATAAAGAGGGACAAAAAAAATTACGCTGAATTTCAGTGAAATTTTTCATAAGAAACACTGTTTGATGTTCTGATTTCACCTTGTATTTTCTTCAGCTTTAACATTTGGAATGGGGGTCAGTAACTTCTATACATATGAAGACTATGACACAAGAGAAGAAGCAGGGCAGGAGTTATAGTTATACAAATAAAAATAAAAACAAAGGAGAGCTATAATAGAATAAGAATAAACTGGAAAAAAAAAAAAAAAGAATCAAAGGAAGAGGAGCATTTGAGACAGCGGCTGAATACTACACTAAGCAATTTTCTCAATTCTCCAAGTAGTCCTGACATTAGGCCTGGATCAATAATTTGACAGAGGACCATAATGAAATCTCTATGGAAGAATCAGAATGTTAGTCCTGTGAAGGATATTAGAAGTCTTTTAATTTAATGTAACTCTTTTACCTGACAGTTAAGGAAACTGATGCTTCTGAAGACATTTCAATAAGCAGACAACACAGGGCATTTCCACCCAGTCTTATAAAAGTAAAACTGATTTGTGTACCTGACTGATTTTCACTATTAGATAGCAAGCTCTTTTAGCATAGGGAATCCGGTTTATTCCCAATTTCACTAGATGAAATAAATGAATGAATGAATGATGGGTAGACACTAAAATCTAACTGTTTAGTATTTTATTAGTAGAGACCTTAAATATTGCTTAATCTAGTGTTTTGTTTTTAACAAATAAGGAAAGGGTGACAATTACTGAAGGCCCCAAATGAGCAAGCAAGTTGTCCCAAGTGGCATGTGATAGTGCAGATGTGGCTGGGACCTCCAGATCCTAAACGCTAGTGTATTCCTCTTTCATTACAGTTCGCTACCTTAATTGCCTGTGCTACCTCAGTTTTCTATACTTGGCCAATTCTCAATACGGTGAATGGCCCATGGAAAATTAATAAAGGTTGCTTTCCTGTCTGTAAAACTATAGGAAATCCAAAATTAAGAAGGTTCTGGAATTTCTGGCAGAGATTTTCTTTCCTTAGTTTCCTCACCTATAAAATAATGATCTCTGACCACTTCTCAGGATTGCGTTACAGGATCAATGAAATAATGTAGTTGAAAGTATTTTGGTAATTTAAATACTATACTGTTATCTTTTTCCATCTTTCAAGATCCTGTTCAAACACTGCAGCTATGAAGGCTTTCTTGATCCAGATGGAAATACATTTCCCCCTCCTTGACCTCTTATAAGATTTCTATGCTTCACTCATGCTATTGATCACATTCTACTCATATAATGTTAGTTGTGTAAGTCTCTTTTCCCACAGGCTATAATGAGCTGGAAGAATATTCATTAATCTCTGTCCCTCACAGTAGTAGGTATTCAATGCAGGTTTTGCAAATAAGTGAATGAATCAGCAATGTATTAATATTAATCAATAGTTGACTTTATCACAAATAATATAAGCTACAGAATGCCACAGTCTAGTCTATAAGTCCATTTTTAGGACTTATTTGAAGCATCAATCTCTCTAAAATGTGATAATATTTTATAGGGCAGGTTTTCCCACAGAACTAAAACCTTCTTTTGATCCTTATATTATCACATCATAATTTTCAGGGTTGGTTTTACCTATCTAGTTTTTCAGATAAAAAAATCAAAGCCCAATATCACTATTATTTGGTATTGTGGCCCAGAACTAGGCTTACTCAGGTCACTTAACTTTCAGTTCAGTATTCTTTCCACTAGGCGAAGAACATTTCTTAAGGAGTTGAAATGTGACATTAGGACCCAGGCAATCTCCTTTCCCCATAACTCTTTATGTATGTATATACGAGTACATGTTTGTGAGCAAATATGTTCATTTGGCTATTTCTTGCTCCCAGGATTTCCTGATATATCTCCCTTAACATAAAAGCCCCAGACTGAATACATATGTACATTGTAATTCCCAAGTGGGCTAAGAGATCATTTCAAATAATAATTTTAACATTACCTTACAGTACAAATGATATCCTTATTCTCAAAATAGCTTCCAGTATAGGAAAAACAAACAAACAACCAAAAAACCCCAGAACATCAAAAAAGCAGAATAATCACCAGTGGTAATTAAAGAAGCCTAAGAATAAGGTGCAACTGAAAAACTATAAATTTGACAGCTTCATTTCATGGCACTGTTAGGGTAATACAGGGGCAGGTATAATATCTAAAATACTCTCAATAAAATAAAATCTTGCTGGTTTCCTCAAGGGAGACAGCTAATTTCAGAAATAGGGTTTCATACATTTGTCAAATGAATAAATAAATTAAGGGTGACAAAGTGTGATGACTCCGCCATCCTAAGTAAATGAAAGAAGAATCATCTTTCTGTGGCTAAGGTGAACTGTAGAACCTGTTTTTAGGTAGAGCTATGAAAGTTAAACTATATATTGTAAAGTTCACAATATATTTATTGTAAAGGTATACATCCCTGCTACTCCATCTCACTTTGTGAGGAACAAGTCAGATTCTTACCCAATAACTGGATGTTTGAAGCCAAGCTTCTTGGTGGCTTCTTCTATTTCCTTTTCCAGCCATGGTTGTGGGCGGATCAGGTATTTGACAAACTGAGATACCCACCACACTGCAGGATCACCATGAACGCGAACAAGTCGGTCTGCAAGGTCTTCTGGTACAGCCAGGGGTAAATATGGAGGACGAGGGTGCAGACTGTCTACAATGGGAAGCTCGACCACCTGAACATTTTTGTCCTTTATTTCACCTAAAAGAATGTCGACACATCATCATCACAACACCATGTTGCTGATACAACTATCATTTAACAAGGACTCACTCTGGGTGCTTTCATTCATACCAGCTCTAGAGAAGTATAACTTTCACTTTACACAGGTGCTTACACAGGTGCCCAAGGTGTTAGCACAAAAGTGACAGAGCTGCAGCGCACATTTGGGTTGGTGTGCCTCTTAAATCCATAGCCTTTTCTTTTCTGTCATAATCTGCTGCAAAATTAACACCCAGATAAGGATGGTATCTAGCACTCAAAGTATCTAATCAGAGAATAACCAACCATATTGCCAGTGGACACAACCAGCCAGGCAAAGTTCTGCTTTTTTTGTTTTAATTTAGACATAAAGTGTTCTCAAAACTTGCAATTTGTCATTATAGCAAATGGCTCTTGCATTACTGCCATGATGGAGCAACTGACTCTAAGAGATACGCAAAGATTACATTTATAACCCAAGCATGTATATCTTTTTAAGAAAAAAGATATAGAGGTCTCTTTTTCTTAGCCAAAATAGAGCTATTATATTCTCAATTATGATAAGAGAATCTGTGATTACCTGGATATTAATTTAAAGTTACAAGAGATTAGATGCTAATTTTTACAGATAAGTTTTTCAGAATCCAATTTCTATATGTCATTAATGTTACTAGTCTATCAATTTTATAATGCAATGAGAAGAACCCAGATGTGATGGCCAACATCCCCAAACTTTACATATTAAAGACCACGTAGTAATAAGTAGAAGATACAAAGATATCAGGCAGAGAGATTTCCCAAATATAAAATGTACTGAATTAAATTTTCAATAACAAAAATATATTAACTTGAACATATGAAATAACTCCAGTTAAGATGTTGTCATTGTGCATAATGAATGAAAATCACAGTTAATCACTGAACCATTAAGGAAAGAATGTATTTGTGGAGATTAAACCTAGACTACATTTAAAATGTACTCACAAGAATGAAACACAGCCCTCAAATTCTGTTTTTCTGCATATATACAAAATGTTTTAAAATAAATGATGTGATCTGGGAACGTAATCACTCAAACCAACTGCATAGTTATTAGAAAGTCAGTAAATATAACTAAGTAATATAACTAAGTCAGTAATATAACTAAGAATTAACTATGTCTGGCTAATACTCTTTCTCTGATATGTAATCCTTTCAGGATTCTTAGAACAAAGTCCTTGAAACATGATGTTTGTTGCGTGAATAAATGGTAATAAAGAAACTTACCACCAGCAAGACAGTTCATCTAAGGTGCCAGATGAAAAAGAGTTGGGCACCTTTATTATGTGAGAAACAGTAATTAAAAGTGTGTGTAGTGAGGGTGAGGGGTGAAGTGAGTTGCATTTTCAATTAAACTTGAATAGTCTCCCTAAGGGCAGGAAAATTTGGGCGCTTTCCCTGATGTGGCGATAAGAGGAACAGTATACAATCAGAGGAGGAAAAAAAGGGAGAAAGGCAGTTAGTTCTTTTTTGGTAAGAAACAAGATAGTTAAAAAAAAAAAAAAAAAAAAAAAGGCAAAATTAGTAGGGCTATCTTCCTTTTGTGATTTTTTCCTAACAAGTTATGCTAAGTGCTCCATGTAACTAGCCCCAGGTTGCACATGCATGGAAGGACCCTCTGACTGACCCAGGTGCTATAGTCCTTATAGTCCCGTTGCCACCTTTCAGAAAGAAATGAAACTACATTTATACCTTTAAGACAGAATTCGGTTTATTTTTGCTGATTCTTTGCTCATTTGCTCAAATATTTATGGAACCCTACTCTGTGCTAAGCCCTGTGCTAGGCAGCAGATGCAGTGATGGCTGGTTCTCGCCCCCATGATTTCCAGCTCAAAAACCCCACCCAGAACTAGACTGCTTCCAATGAAAGAAAAATAAAACACCATCACCAACAAACATGCCATCAAAAAGATATCATTCCACTGCCTAGTAAAATATTACTCTTATTTATAAATGAAAAAACTGGCCTAACATAAAAGTTTAGCTTCCTCAATGATATATTTCAAAATAAAATAAAATACAGTAAAGGTTGTTAGAAGGTCCCTTCTCTTACTTATTTTACCACATAACATTTTTTATTCTATTGGAATACACATCCAAAACAATTTAAATTGGGAATAGAGCCTAGAGATAAGTTTATTCAGTGCTTCCTAAATTTCTGTCATTTACTTACCACCTTTATACTTTTTCCCATATCCATGAACCATCACTAATTTGCCTTGACCAATATTCTGTTCTATATTGAAAGCACAGAATAGCAGTACGCTGTTTAAATGGGCAACACTTCCTGTTCATATCATGGCAAAGAAATTTGTACCATTAAATTACACCCACAAAGACTATCTGAAGAAATTCAGGGATTTGTATTTTCTTTGACTCTGTGTGGCTGAATATGACTCTGAGTCAATTCTTACTAAACTCTCTGAGTCTTGTTAGAGAAGACAAGAGTAAAAGGAGATCAAGACCAAAAGCTAACTAGCTGTCATGAGACCTCTGAAGACATGGGGCGCTTTGATGATTTTACTTGGACACAAGTAAATGACAGCTATTTTAAAAAAATCACAAAAATGTGTGAAGTCTGTTCTTTGGGATTTAAAAATAATGACATTAATACTTATACCTTCATTTAATGACTGAGCTCTGTTCTCATTTAAAATAAGGAGGAAGGATTCATAACTATTAAAACATGAACATCTGGGAGACTTTCCTTGTTTCTCAACTACTGAGCAACTGTCACCTGTCATATGCATTCTATCACTGCTCTACTTAAGTAACAATTCAAAGATTGTCATTACTGCCACTTCAAAGCCTCAACCAATTGAGTGAAAAGTTCTAACTTCACCCATATGAAACACAGTGCAGTGTTAGCAACATTTTTAGGAATTAGCATATCACACTATGGGAATAATTGTGCAGCATTCTTACCATGTGCTTGCTGCTTTTACTAGAATGAGAAATGTCTTGCAAAGGCAATGAGACTCATGGTTCACTGGCCTCAATGATACTCAGGCAGAATGAACTCTGGAAAGGGGCCTAAAAGAATGGTGAATGGAAAAATATGTAGTACCTTAGTGAGTTATGTAGACCAGGATAAGGTAGGCAAAACAGTGTCGAAAGCTAAAAAACTAAAGAGATTTGGTTGCTTCATTCCACTAAATAAAAGACTCCCTGAAGTCACTCCTAATGTTTCTGAAACAAATTTAGTCATTTAACTTTTATATACATATGTAAACATTACTTTGCCAAAATGTTTCCTATGGTCTTCAGCTTCCTCATGGAGGAGACTACCAGCAGTTTCTTCATGATTTGGAACACAGAGGCCCTAGAATTCCACTGCTAGAAGCTTGGTTTTTGTTTGTTTGTTTTTTTAAATAGTTATAGTACCTTGTCCTAACTTAGAACCTCCTTCCAACCCAAAGGATCCTAAGGAATCCCAGAACAACTTTTCTTATTGGCAAGAAACAAGAGAAGAAAGAAAAGAAAGAAAAGAAAGGAAAGAAAGGAAAGAAAGGAAAGAAGGAAGGAAGGAAGGAAGGAAGGAAGGGAGGAAAGAAGGAGGAAAGAAAAAGAAAGAAAGAAAGAAAAGGAGAGAAACGGAATAGAGGAGTGGAAAGAAGTGGGAAGACAAGACTTAATTTCATTCAATTTACTAAAAAGCAAACTCAAAACTCTCTTATCACCTTTCATGAAAAATCACAATCCCACTTTCATATTCTTATTCTTTTATAATATGTCACATCTCCTTGAAAGAAATAGCCAGGAGGAAGGACCTCAGGGTAATAATAGCTGTTTTCTTCCTTGAGAATCCCCCAAAAGACAGGACGGATGTGCAGGTGTGCCATCAGGGTCTCACAGGACAGAGCCGTCACTTGACTCATACTTCATTCCCTTTTCCTTTGGGGGAATTTTATAGCTGCCTCTGTGATGGGCACATAGCCGGAGTGTCAGGAATACAATGCTTCATGTTAAATTTACAGCTACTTGTAATTTCTCTGATAAACTATCATTCAATTATATTAAATCAGGAAGGCCTAAATTGGGTTTCTTGATGACATGATAAAGATCAATCCTAATACCTTAAGATATAAGAATTTTAACTAGAAATTCTGGCTATACCATGAGAGAACAAATAAACACAAATACAGAGTCATGTTGGATGAAGAAAATAATGGTTAAGGGGCTTGTGGGATGTGAGGAGAGAAGACAACTGAATCAAGCATGGCACCCAGCTGAAGCACGATACCAATTGCTGATAAAACAGACATCTTGGCTTATGAGAACATGACTGCAGTGGCTAATCTCCCTCATACTGCATGCCAGACCAATCCATCAAGTACCAGCAGCTCCAAGAATCATCCTGCCATCATTTCCACCTTGAACTCATCCTGCCATCTGAGACTACAGAGTATGGCTTCTTTCCCAGCTGCCCCCTCTTCCATCACAGAAGAGAGAACATGAGGGCTGAGGTGTGCCTTTCTGGGCCAAGTCATAGCTCCTACTGTCACTGCTGCTGCCATTCTGGTACAAGTCACCTGACCCTCCCTTTCCCCTCTTCTGGGTTGTGCTACATGATTAGAAAGAGAGCTTATACTTAAAAATCTATAGCTAAGATAAATACTGTAAAGGACAGGAAGGGGCAAGACATGTGTGACAACAAGACCTAGTAGTTTTTTGGTTATTACTGCTTTAATAAGGTAATACTTTGTACAGATTTGATACTTCACACTAGGGTTCCCATGACATTTTAAGTGTATGCTTAATATTGCTCCAACCTTCTTCAGAACTGTAACAAAATTTGCAAAAATAATGTCACTACCTTGCTAAGAAGGTTATCTACTGTTTCTCATCATATACTATCTATCTATCTATCTATCTATTTATTTATTTTTATATACAACATATTTGGCCATGGTGGCAACTGACTGTGAAGACCAGTGAGGGCTGGGGTGGTGGAAGAAACTGCTCATCTCCCAGCACAGTCTGTTTGTTTAGTGGAAAAGGGGCAAAGGCTGAGCAAGCATTCAGCACCACATACAGCACCACATACAGCACCACAATGAAGGCACACAGGTCACCCCCTCACTGACAAATACCTAAGGATTCATTCCTTACAATAACTTTACCTAAGACACACAGGCAAATACAGGAGCCTATCAAATTGAGAAGACAGAAAAGTATGGCCCAAAAAAGGGTACAGATCAAGGCTCCAGTGGGAGAACTAAGTGATGAGGAGAGAGCCAAACTAATAGACACAGAGTTTGAAATGCTGGTGATAAGGATGCTCACAGACTTGACAGACATGCTTGAGTATGGCGAATGCAGAAGGGAAGAAGGGAAGGCTATGCTAAGTGAAATGAAGGAAAATTCACACAAAACCAATGGTGAAGGGAAGGAAACTGGAGTTCAAATCAATGATGTGGAACAAAAAGAAGAATTAAATAGTCAACTACTACAGAATGAAGAAACAAGAATTGAAAAACCAGAGAGGCTTAGGAACCTCTGGGACAACTTTAAATGTGTCAACATCTGAATCATAGAGTTGCTGGAAGGAGAAGAGAAGAAACAAAAAATTGAAAACTTAGATGAAAAATTAATGAAGGAAAACTTCCCAAATTTTGCGAAGGAAATGGACATACCAGTCCAAGAAGCACAGGAAGCCCCAAACAAGTAGACCCAAAGAGGACCAAGACATATCATCATTAAAATGCCAAAGAATAAAGATAAAAAGAGAATTTTAAAAGCAGCAACAGAAAAGCAGAGTTACCTACAAAGGAGTTCCCATAAGACTGTCAGGTGATTTCTCGAAAGAAACTTTGTAGGCAAGAAGGGACTGGCAAGAAGTATTCAAAGCGATGAAAAGCAATGACCTTCAACCAAGATTACTCTATCCAGAAAAGCTATCATTTAGATTGAAAGGGCAGATAAAGTGCTTCCCAGATAAGATAAAACTAAAGAAGTTCATTATCACCAAGCCATTATTACATGAAATGGTAAAGGGACTTATTTAAGAAAAAGGAGATCAAAACTATGAACATTAAAATGACAACAAATTCACAACTATCAACAACTGAATCTAAAAAAAAGATATGGACATCACTGGCAGGGTTATCAGTTGGGAGGAAAAATGGGAAAAAGGTGCAAGTGTTAAGAAGCATAAATGGTAGGTACAAAACAGACAAGAGGATGTTAAGAATTATATAGGAAATGGAGAAGCTGAAGAACTTAATATGCATGACCCATGGATATGAACTAAGTGGGGGGTAGGTTGCTGGAGGAAATGGGGGAACTGGGTGGAGGGGGAAAAGGGGGTAAAATTGGGACAACTGTAGTATCATAATCAGTAAAATATATTTTAAAAAGAATATTTCTAAAACATAAAATACAAAACTAAACTAAATGTTACTTAAAACTAACATTTTCATATCCCTTGTAATTGCTGTTTATGATTATTAGTATCAATGCAATTAAACATACTGTACTTTTCCATTTTCAGGGAATTTTCACATATTAGTTCAGTGTATTTGTAAAAGAGCTCTCTGTTCTCCTTACGACCAACTTTCAAGCAAAACTATTTTTACTAGAGCCTAAACTATTTGAAGAGCTTTTACCAAAGCCTAACCAACCTGGGGGGAAGGACTATACCCATATCTCAGCTTCACTAAAAGATAGACCTAATCACAGGACTATGGAATAATAAATACTTCCTTTCCCCTATATTATACCACCATATTAATAGGGCTACAGAGTAGTAACAAAGGATTACAGCTAAAAGAACTGCCTATTTAAAGAGTCTTACAGAAGATCTAAAAACCACAGGGGCAGTCAAAAAATATACTGGAGGAAAATTTAGTATCTGCTATCATGACTATAGCTAAAAGTTAACACAGCCTAACTCCCAGCCAGATAAACATAAAATCTGACACTAAAGGTCTATGTATTTCAATTTCTTCTTAGCAGATACAGGAAGTCCAGTTTTCAACAACAAAAAATTATAAGATGTGCTAAATAACAAAAAAATACAGACCAAAGGAACAAAGCAACCACTAGATCCAGACTTTTATATGGCAGGAATTTTAAATAAGTACAATTAATAGGCCAAGGACTCTAATGAAAAAAAAGTAGACAATATGCAAGAAAAGATGAGCAATGCAAACAAAGGGATGGAAACTCTACAAATAATGAAAAGTAAGAGCTATAAGTCAAAAACACTAAAACAGAAATGAGGAATGCCTTTGAAGGGCTCATCAGTTAGGCTGTACATGATCAAGGAAAGAATCACATCAAAATACCTTCTAAAGGGTTTATATCTAAAACATAAAAAGATCTCATAAAACTCAACAAGAAAATACACAATCCTATTATAGCATAAGCAAAAGACAGACAACTCACCAAAGACACACAAATGACAAATCAGCATACGATGATCAACATTATAGATCGTTACTACATTGAATCTTAAAACAGGATACCACTACATGCCTTTTAGAATGGCTAAAATCTAAAACAGTGAATGACAACACCAAATGATGGGAAGGATATAGTGAATAACACCACCCAATGCTGGGAAGGATATGGAGCAACAGGAACTCTCATTCATTGTTGATGGGAATGCAAAATGGTACAGCTTTGTTGTGAACTGAATGTTTGCATCCTCCCAAAATTATGTGGCACTCTAATCCCTCATGTGGTGATTATTAGGGGGAGGGGGCCTTTGAGAGGTAATTAGGTGTAGTTGAGGTCATGAGGGTGTGGCCCCTGTGATGTGAATGGTGGCCTACAAGAAAGGGAAGGTATCAGAGCTTCCTCACTCTATCAAGTGAGGATACACCAAGAAGGCGTCTGTCCACAGCCAGGAGAGGCACTCACTAAAAACCAAGTTTGCTGACATTCTGATTTTGGACTTCAAAGCCTCCAGAACTGTGAAAAATAATGTTGGTTTAGCCACCCAGTCTATGGTATTTTGTTATGGCAGCCTAAGCAGACTATGACAGCCACTTTGGAAGATGGTTTGCAGTTTCTTACACAGCTAAACATAGTCTTACCATAAAACCCAGCAATTTCTCTTTGGTATTTAATCAAATGAGTTGAAAACATATGCCCATGCAAAAATCTGCACATAAATGTTTACACCAGCTTTATTCCTAATTGCTAAAAACTGGAAGCAACCAAGATGTCCCTCATAGGTGAATAAACAAACTGTGATAAATACATACAATTCACTATTATTCAGCAATAAAAAGATGAGCTGTCAAACCACAAAAAGACACAGAGAAACTTTTTGAAACAGTCAGAAAATACTTCAAAATGTATGATTTAAACTACATGACATTCTGGAAAATGTAAAATTATGGAGACAGAAGAAAAGATTAGTGGCTACCAGAGGCTGAGGATAGGAGAGATGAGCTAGTAGAAGTGAACATGGGACTTTTAATGCTCTGAAACTATTCTGTGTGATTGTGTAATGGTGGACACATGCCATTATGCATTTGGCAAGACCCATAGGACTATATATAACGGGAAGACTGAACCCTAATGGTAAACTTGAGATAATAATAATGTATCAATATCAGTTCATTGATTGTAACAAATGTATCACACCGATAAAAATATTAATAGGGGAATAGGACTATGGAGAAGGGAAGGAGGAAGAAAAGGAGTAGGGAAGATCTGGGAAGCTTTAGTTTCTAATATAATTTTCAGTAAACCTTGAACTGCCCTAAGAAATAAAGTATATCAATTAAAAAAAAATACATGCATTCACAAAGACTTTAAGAATACACATTCACATTTTACTTAAGGTATTTTTATTTCTTTTGTTATATTTGCTACACTATCTGGGTTTTTCAACAACAGTTGTTCATTACTTTAATTTAAAAAAATATTTGAAAATAATTATGCCAAATATAATGAATACATTTAGAAATAACAGAATGACAAAATGATCCAGATGAAAGCAAATTCAGCAAATTGTGATCTCTGACACTGTAGTCCAGTTAGCACAATCTTTAATTCTTCTTTTTCTTTTCGTATTAATTAGAACATGCTACCACCTTCCTAAAGTTTTCTAGAGAGAATAAATGAGGACATTCTTTAAATTTTTTCAAAAGAGACCACAGAAACTCTAAAGATTATTAATGATGGGTCCTGACTGGTATGGTTCATTGGTTGGTGGTCAGCCTGCAAGGTAAAAAATGCTACCAGTTGGACACCCCATTGGGGCACGTGCCTGGGTTGTGGGTTTGGTCCCTGGTTGGGGAGCCATATACCAGAGCAACTAAATTGATGTTGCTCTCTCATTAATGTTTCTCTTCCTTTCCTTTTCCCTCCCTTCCCCTCTTTCTAAAAATAAATAGCCCTAGCTGGTGGCACAATGCATAAGGCGCTGCCCTGCAAACCCGAAAGTCTCTGGTTTGATTCCCCAGCCAGGACACATAATAGGTTGCAAGCCAGGTCTCCAGCCAGATCCATAGCTGGAGGCAGGTGAAAGGCAACCATACATTGATGTCTCTCTCTCCCTCTCTGCCTTTCTCTCTTCCCCACTCTCTGAAAATAATAAAATAAAATCTTATAAATAAAATTTAAAAACAAATAAAGGTGTCTCTTCCAGCTACCCCTACCTCCCCCTTTAAAAAGTTATTAATGCCAGGAAAGAAAAGGTGTCTCCTTTGACTGAAGAGGGAGCTAGGCATGGAAAGGGTTCTTTCTAATGAAACCTCTAACCAACTAACAAAGGCTAAACTTATCACAAATTAAATACACAAATTTAGAATTTTCTATTAAATACATGTAGAAGGCTTTTTCTATCCAACTGTAAAGCTATTTGAAGAAACAGCTTAAATTCAATCAAGTATGAGTCAGGGCTTCCCTAGTATATCTGTCCCTGGGAAGAAACTCATTCTATCTGAATGTATGTAGTTTCTACTTCAGTGTAGATATTTTCAAAATGACAACTGTAAGAATTTTCTGGTCAATATTGGTATGAAGGGCTGTTAAGTTAAGTCGATTAAGTCCAAGTGTAGCTTTTTCAAAGTCCTCTTACTTTTATGGTAAATAGATACATTAAACTTGTCATCATGTACAACAGTTTCTTACTTTAAAAAGAATCCAAGTGATACATCAAGCCCCTTTCCTTATTTATTGTTTCCAGATCGCTGTTAACAAAGTAAAAACAACTCTTAAAATTAACACTATTAATGAGGTATTTATTGAAATGGCTTTCATGTAATTTCATGTCATATGCACTAATAGGCTTCAATCTTTCCTTTAAGCCCACCTAAGGGGCTTGATCAGGTTCCAATATAATAATGTGTGCTTTCTTTCATACCAGCAAGACACAGCACAGAGATTTCATACTAAATTTTTTTAAAAATTGCACTCAAGAACAGGTGTCTCAGGCTAAATTGGGAACTGCATAAGTGAGCTTTGTGCTAGGGGATGATAAGAAATCATTTAAAATTTTAATTGAAGAATGCCAGGTACCAGAGGCAAACAGCATGCAATTTTTTAAAATGCTAAATAAAGCCAGCTGTCAAAAAGGGCAAACTTGCTGATGGCTACAGCTATTCACCTTCATGCAACAATACACAAAAGCTGTTTCTTCAGGTGTGTTCTATCCACAGGACAGATTCTAGCCTCCACACACCATTTTAGTACCCACACTAGGGTCAAGTTGCCAGAGCATGTGCATAAAATTCAAAGTGAAGAAAAAGTAACCTTTTGGCTACCTGTTCTTTTAAATGATCTACAATTATATCTCTCTAATTTAGAAGAGTTGACAGCACCATTCTCAATGTTTGCCACTGAGAAAGTGAACTATTTCATTTACTGCTGCTAGGGAAAAATGTGTCCAAATCATTTTTTTGAATTGGGATACTGAGTGGCAGGTTACAAAAATGTGTTGTTTCACATTCCAATGACAAAGGAAAGTGTAAGGAAATAAAAGATTCTCAACTTCCATTTTTTCATTTCTGGAAGCCACTAACCTAAACATAGGAGAAAAGACAGGAGTAGAAGCCTTTAAAAAAGAAAAGGAGAAAAAAAAAAACAAAAAACAACCCACAAACAGAACAATCCTTTTCTGTATTTCTTACCTGTGGTCCTTGATAGTTTTTGATTAATTTGAACTAAACTAATTAAACATAAAACTGCATAACAACACATTATACTTTACTTAAAAAAGTAATAACTTTAAAATGCTAGCTTGGGAAGAGTGATGGGGGAAAAATAGGACAACTATAATACAACAACAATAAATTAATTAAAAAAAAAAAAGAAAAAGACAGTGCTAGCTTGTCCTTGACTAGATATTTCATCAATTTCATCTAAATAGAGCTATGGAATGATTTCTTTCCCTGTTATTTTTCAAGAGACATGGCTAGATAGAGGATTTGGGCTATTATTTTTAGTCACAATGCAAAGACTGCATTCAGACCTTCTCCAAATGATTTCTATATCCCTTGTTTTCTTCAGTCTATTCAGCATTACTCTAAAGACTTCTGTAATTCATTACCATGAGATAGAACTGCAAGGTAGTTTTTAAGAAATGGTATGGCAAATGCATTAATTTACAGAAGTGTTCTCTTCTGGATTTGTAGTCACTCTGTTTTTTACTTAATTACACAGATAATTTCATTACTAAAATAGAGTATGTATAAATAGTTAAGAGCATACTATAGTTGTTAAGAGCAAAATATATTAGTCTTTTTCTTAAATGACTGAAAATGTTATCAAATATACATTTTTATATAAAATTATAACCATTTTATATAAAATCACAGAAACTAAAATTATTATTTATCACTAATGCATATTTATTTTCAGGCTAAGAAGAATGTTAAAAAAATTTCATTTAATCAAATGAGAAACATTTTACTTAAATTATATATCCACAACAGTCCAAGGAACAGTAATTTGGTCCTTGGTGAGTTCAATAATTACACAACATAATTAATGATATTTTAAAAAGTAGCTAAAAGCTATAATCAGGTTTCTAAAACTATCATGAATATACGTAAGATATAACATTTATTACTCATACAATGGATGCTGACCTGCACAAACTACAAAATTAGGGAATTTTGATGCCTTCCTGCCTTTATTTTTGTTACTCAGGATATTGTTCAATTGATTTGGAGTAACTTATCCCTTTCTTCCTTTAAGAAAATGCATATCCAACCTTTGATTAATTATTTAACTGTCACATTCTAATTTATCCTGACTACTTTTTGTCAATATCCTTCAAAAGCAAGGTTGTATTTATTTATTGTTCTGTCCAAATTATTGCTAATATGTTATAAAAACACATGTTAGCCCTGGCCAGGTGGCTCAGTTGGTTGAAGCATTGTCTGCACACCAATAGCTTGTGGGTTCAGTTCCTGGTGAGGACACATACCTAGGTTGCAGATCTGATCCCCAGTCTCATTAGGGCTTCTGTCTCTCTCTTTCTCCCTTCCTCTTTCTCGAAAACCAATAAAACCATATCCTTGGGTGACAAAAATATTGTACATTAAATTCCTATGAATAATAAACCTATCACAAAGATTGCAATTACTCTGAATGTAAATAGTGGTTACAATTTTACCTACTCAATGACAGTTAAGAATGAATATAAAACACAAGGTTTATTTAACTAAAGCACTATCATTTTCATACTTCTACAGCTAAAGAATAAACCTGCCCTGAAAACACTCTAACAAGTCTGTTTTGGAGTACCTTGAGAAATACAACCCTAATTAAGGTTGTTTTTTTAGTCACTTTCTACTAAAAGATAACTGAGAAGCAGATGGTTTAATGTTCTCTTCCACATGGTTTAGGCAATCAGAGGCAGAAGAAAAAGTAATGCCCAGCAGTTCTGATATGCTGGCACTTCTCTACATAAGATAAGCAAGTGAACATTTAAAAAAAAAAGACTCTATTTATTATTTTTAGAGAGAGGCAGAGAGGGAGAGAGACATCAATGTATGGCTGCCTTTCACCTGCCTCCAGCAATGGACCTGGCTGGAGACCTGGCTTGCAACCTGGCTATGTTACCCTGGCTAGGAATCAAACCAGCGACCTTTGGGTTTGCAGGCTGACACTTTATCCACTGTGTCACCAGCCAGGGCTTAGGTAAGCATTTTTATCATCACCTGTCCCGTACTCCAAGTGTGCAGAGTTCTATACCTAAAATTTCTGATCATTTTCAAGACCAGTCCAAATGCCATTTCTTCTCATTTTTCTGGCTAGAATGACTATACCTCCTACTCCTCTGGGGTTCTTTTATATCATCACTAACCACATTTTACCTCCTGAGATGGACATTTTAAATTATTGTGTTAATTTCCTATTTATATTGAGAGCTTAATCATTGAGGCAAACTACTTTTAAAAAACACTATTCAGAATTTTACAATGGTTGAAACTATATATTTGTTTGGTAATTATTATTGTGGAGCAAATTTGTTTGTAAAAAATCACATGGTAAGTACTGTAAGCTTCGGGGGCTCTACGGTTTTTGTTACAACTATTCATGTATGAAAGCAGCTACAAACAATAAGTTAAATGGACAAGGCTGTATTCCAATAAAACTGAATCACCTTCTTAGTCTCTGTACATAAAATGATAACACAAAATTGTTGCCATATAGAGATTATCCACATTTTAAAAATGCAAGAAAAATAGCATTAGGGAAATGTTTTAGGCAGCTCATTAATAAAAATATCATGCTGCTTTTCTCTGGATTTTATGAGTTTGTACTATTTGTCAGCTTTTAAAATTTTGCCAAGAGTAAACTCTAAAAAATATTGAAAATGAAGTCAATTTTTTTTATTTTTAAAAGTGTTTAATGGTTCCTAAATAACACCAAGAGCCAGCTAGCCAAAAGCATTTTGACTTCAAACTTTGCTCACTCTCAGAAGCAAAAACAAGACAAAGAACATTGACTCTTGAATTAAAACCTATTGGTTTTGGGGGAGGAACAAAATCACACAACCATTCAAAAGTAAATCTTTTAAGTGACACACATTTTCAAAACAAAAGATTAATATTCAAACTCTACTATTAACTATTTGTAGTTACCCCAATGATTATCTTCTCTTGCCTCTCTTTTCATGTGTCCACTGACAGAAAATTCTTCCACCACATCTCCACCTGGCTGACTCCTGTTTATACTTCATCTTAGCTTAAAAATCACTTCCTCCAGAAGAATCCCTGATATGTGTTACATATGTGCTTCAATGTATCTGCATTGCTCATTCAGCTGTCTGCCTTTCCCCCTAGCCTGCTCTGACAGGGAAGGGACTGTGCATATCTTCTTCATGTAGCCCGGCACGGTGCCCAGCACGTAGCAAGCTCTTTTCTTAAATAATCATTTTAAGGCTTCTTCCATATAAGGATACCAAATAAAACTCTTGGACCAAAAGCCCTCTTGAACAAGGTATGGAGAGAACGCAATTATACAGTTTAGATAACTAAATATAGCAAATGGCAATCTACCTAAACATGTACTTAAATCAGGCACCTATGGGAGGGTATTACATTTTATCACATTTACAAACACTGTTTCTTACTAGTCATTATTTTCACTTAAAAGAAAGTTTGCCAATTAATCAAAATAAGTAATTCAGTTCAATTAATTATATATTTATTAAGACACTGAGGAAAAGATGAGAAAGAAATATAAAATAGCCAAAGTGGTTTAACTCTTGATCTAAATAAATATTTGTTCAATTTTTAAATTAAAAAAAAAAAGTTTAAAGTTAGACTAGAGGTAGGCAGAAATGAATGTACAAATCAGAGCTGTTATTTATAAACTATATAAAGCATTATCTATTAGGCCTTGGAGTCCACAAATAGTAATATAAAAATGATTTAATTATAACATTAAGTAATTCTGAATGTTTCAAATTCAAGCCATTTTAATCTTCATATCCTGTACACACAAAATGATGTATAATTTGCATCAGAGAAATGCAAATTAAAACCACAATGAGATATCATCTTACACCTGTCAGAATGGCTGTCATCAATAAATCAACTAACAACAAGTGAGGATGTGGAGAAAGGGGAACCATCATGCACATGCACTGTTGGTGGAGATACCTCAAAAAATTAAAAAATGGATCTGTCTTTTGACCCAGCAATCCTACTTCTGGGAATATATTTGAAGAAACCCAAAAACACTAATTCAAAAGAATCTAAGTACCGCTATGTTCATTGCAACGTTATTTACAATAGCCAAGATATGGAAGCAGCCCAAGTGTCCCTCACTAGATGAGTGGATAAAATAACTATGGGGCATTTACACAATGAAATACTACTCCGCCATAAAAAGGAAGAAAGTTTAACCCTTTGCAACAGTATGGATGGACCTGGAGAACATTATGCTAAGAGAAATAAGCCAGTTCAAGAAAGACAAACATCATATAATGTTTACTCATATGTGAAATCTAATGAACAAAATGAGCTAACAAGCAAAAGAGAGACAGACTCACAGATAGAGAGCTAAGGGGTGGTGTGGGGTGGGGCAGAGCAGAGGGTAGTGGGTAGAGAGGTTAAGCAAAAAGGAATAAGGACTCACTGATGTGGACAACAGTGTAGTGTTTAAGGGGACTATGTGGCAATGGAAAAAATACAATAAAAAATCACTAAAAAGGAATGTGGATGCACCCTAAAAAGTGAAAGGTATATCATCACCATCATCAGTAAAAAAGTAAATTTCACTCCTTTGAAAAGCTTAGTGATTTTGCTAAATCCAGATGAAGATAAACATCAAAAATGAAAGAGATCATGAAATACTCTTTAAATAATATAGTGTTCTAGATTTTAGCTGGATGATGTATAGCATTCACAGATCCAAAGAAAAAGATGACTAGGAGCCATAAAGTTACACGAAAGAAATCTGATAACTTGGTTAGTTATACAGCAGTTCAACCCCAGGGAACCTTGACAAGTTGTACAGGCTTCTTACCTGACCAGTGTCCAGTGGAGATGCCAGATCTGTCTGTGCAGGTCTCACTTACAGGTCTAAACACAGTTTCCCATCCACCAGTAGCGTAGCGCCAGTTCTGAGATTCCAAGATAAGTGTTCGCTGGGTACCATACGCAATCATGAAGCAGTAGACTACATGATGGAGTTGACAGCCATAGCCACAGCCTTTGTTGATATTACACACTAGCTTTTTGGCTTGGCTACAGTCCTTGGGATTCTGTCAGGGAGGAAGAGAAACAAAGGTGAAGATAAGCCTTACAGAGCAACTTCTCTTCATAGGTGACAGTGCATAAATCATATGAGACAGGACTGAGCCAGTATATTTTATAAAGCAAAGAATCCAGCTTCAAAAATTGAATTTCAAAGAAATTTTATGTGCATATTTAGGGAGATGGCAATGAAAAAAGAACAAATGTGAAATTAAGCAGTTACATTTAAAAGAATACTCTTCGCTTCCTTATTATGCGTAACAGTCAAGTGTGATCATCTCAGAACTCAAAGTTGCATACATTGCGGTTTTTACAAAGGAAGTAAAAAGGTTCAGTTACTTGAGCTTTAATTCCACATTCTGAGCGTACCTTCCCTGATGAAATTCAAAATATCTTAAAGGAAAAATTATAATATACATATTAATTCCACCTGTCCCAGAGTTCTAGATGTCACAAAGAAAATCACAGATGTAAAGCCACTGAGTAAAATGGTATCTGAATGGAACAATTGCAAAATATCAGTCATGGGACTTAAAAAATAGTAATTTTGATTGCTACTAAGAATTTTTACAATAAAATGCAGAATATGTTCTATAGACTCTGTCTTGAGAATGTGATATGTCACTTTTCAATCAGAAGCATCATTTTCCTGCTTGTATATTAGCTATAAGATGAATGGAAAGTGATGAAAACACTTAATGTGATCTAACAGTGGGTGCAATGGGCTTAACTAATGTGAGAATTTCTTTTTTCCATTCTAACATTAGTTTTGCTGTAATTCATACGAGCTGTTGATAAATATCCCTAAGTATCTTAGCTCTTCAGATAAAAATATGTTTTGACAAAGACTCTGTAGCCTGAGAGGTTTTTCAAGAGGCTTTGTCTGAAAGGAAAGAGAAAGAATGGGTGCTTTAAGAAACAGAATCTTCTCTCCCAGAAAGCAAGAAGCAAAGTAACTGGTTCTCAATTTATAGGAGCCTTGAATAAAGCAGTTGCCAAATCACAAATTTCCCACTATTTTCTAAGGATATTATCTGTTCTGCCAAGTTGAAAGATCTCTAAAAACAAAGTTAGGACAGCGAGGCCACAAAAATGTGACTGAAGGAGAAGCTGAGAAGGGAAAATGCAACCATTTCTTTCAAAAGAGGTTATCTTCCACATTCCAAAATGCCACTGCAGGCCGGCCTTTATATATCAAAGCAGAACCTGTACCAGTGGTTATCAACCTCTTTCATCTCACATAAACGAATTACTAAAATTTTGTGGCACATCAAAAAATATTTTTGCCAATCTGACAAAAAATAGGTATAATTTTGATTCACACCAGACAGCTATTGTGTTGGCTGCTGTCATTTTTAAAATTTGACATGTAAGGGAAAAGAGGCCATTTCCCTTGACTAGTCAGGTATTGCATGTTTTAAAACTTCTGCAGCACCCTGGTTGAAAATTGCTGACCTATTGCCATCAAGAGCTTTCTGAAGAGTTAGAGTTCTATGACTCCAAGAGAGCCCAGATAAAATTCAGCAAGAACTGATCAATACTAGTTTTCCAGCCAAGTACTAGATTTGCTGATTCTTTTCACTTAAGACTCAGAACTCATGACAGACTCCTATGGCAATAAGCATTCACATTTCAGTTGTTATAGACACTAAATATTTGAGAGGGATGGAATGGTGTGATGTTATGCATCACAGACATCATAGAAAGGCCAATATAATTTACTTTCTGTACTTTATATAAGGACCCTGGAAATAAACATCATTTTGAAACTGATCCAAAGCTTTATTATTAACCCACCAAAATAATAATAACTCAGCAAGAAGGCAAAATTAATATAGAATGGTACACCTGAAACCTATATAATTTTATTAACCACTGTCAACCCAATAAATTCAATTAAGAAAGAAAGCAAAGAGCACTGTCATTGGTCATATTCTTCATATTGTGTAAGAAATACAACACTTCAATATCTCTAAAACTCATGTAAATGAAAATGTCCTTCATATAGTTTTCAATAAACATTTTCTTTTAAAACAGTTCATAGATGTACAAAATTATTGCAAAGATGGTACAGAGATCCCATACACCTCACACCTAGTTTCCCCTTTTACCGTATCTTACATGTTAGTCTTCATGTTTAAGAGGGAAAAAAAAGGTGAGGGAATTTAATAATAAAAACGTCTGACCCTTAGTTTTAAAACTCAATTTATTTAAGAGAAGACTCACTTGTGCATTTAAGAAAAGCATATACACTGTATTTCTTCAGAGACGAGTTAAACCACAGCCATTATTATATTATTTTGGCACTGCTAGGGGTTTAGAGGTTTCCACTACCTTCACTTAATAAATTAACAGTAATTGTGAGTTAACAATGTATTATCATAAAATAGTACTGATTCCATGGATTTTAAATTAAATCACAGATAAAGCCTTTTGCCATGACTATTTATATTTTCCATACACACAAATAAAAGCCTCTTCAGAGGAAAAATCTCCAGCCACAATGTAATTTCCCTCACTTCTCTGCCCAGTATCGCAGACCAAAACATTGTGCAAAATGGCTAAATTAAAAACAAAAAACATTTATTAGTCAAATAAGCTAAACATGACAGTTTCAAGCATCTCTTGCCAAGAATGAACGTTTAATAAACTATTATTAGTTTGACTGAATTTCTTGTGCACAAACAAAAGTGATGTCAGTTTTTAGTGGGGAGAACACTTAAAATCAACTCAGCCAATTTCAAGTATATAATACAGTATTACTAACGACAGTCACCATGATGTATGCTCAATCTCTAGAGTTTATCCCACATACCTGAACCTTTGTACTCTAGGGCCAACATCTCCCGATTTTCTCCACCTCCCTGCCCCTGGCAAGTACTGCTCCACTCTGTATTTTATGAATTTGACTCACTTAGACTGCATATGTAAGTGGTCATGCAGTTATGTCTTATTTCATTTAGCATAATGTCCTCCAGGTTTGTGTTGTCACAAATAGCAAGATTTTCTTCAATTTTATGGCTGAATAACATTCCATTACACACACACACACACACACACACACACACACACACACACAAATTTTCTTTATCCATTCATCCATTGATAATGTGTCACATAAGTTGTTTCCATTCATTACCTTGGCAATTGTTAATACTGTTGCAATGAACAGTGGGGTACGGATGCCTTTTCAAGACAATTTCATTTCCTTCGGATACATGTCCTAAAGTAGTGGGACTTCTGTATAATATAGTAGCTCTAGTTTTTTAAAGGAACTTCTGTACTGTTTTCCATAGTAACTGTACCACCAACAGAGCCTGAGGATTCCCTTTTCTCCACATCCTCAACACTTGTTATCTTTTTTCTTTTTGATAATGCCATTCTAACAGGGGATATCTCATTGTGGTTTTGATTTGCATTTCACTGACGCTTAATGATCTATTGACCATTCATGTCTTCTTTTAAGAAATACCAATTAAGGTCCTAAATCCATATTGGGTGTTGTTGTTTTTTGCTATTGAATCCCTTATCTATGCTGGATGTTAACCCTTCATCAGGTATATGGTCTGTAATACTTTCTCCCATTTCATAGATTGCCTTTTCATTTTGTTCACTGTTTCATCTGCTGTGCAGAAGCTTTCAGTCTGATGCAGTCCCATTTGTTGATTTTGCTTTGTCTGCTTGTGCTTTTGGTGTCATACCTAAACTAATCACTGCCAGGACCAAGGTCAAGGAGCTTTTTCCCTCTGTGTTCTAGTCTTTTTGTGCTTGAAAAACTTACATTTAAAGGTTAAAAATCCAAATCCTGGGGATTTTTCCAGTTTCTAATAACATTCCTTCTGTTAATAATAATAATAATAAGAGGTCAGTAAAAAACCCAAAGGAGTGAGCTAGGCAAGTTAAATTTTATTGTGCTCTTTGTATGCTCTAATCATAACACTAAACAATTTTCAATTTGTTTAAAAACTTTGCAACATATATCTTTGTGTTGGTACTAAGGAAAAGATGCACTAACAATGTGATGAAAGCACTTCATCATATTGGAAACAATCTGATTTTTTTCCTCTAAAATTATTTTCAAAACCAAAGCAAAAACAAACAAAAAAGGTAACAAAGTAAATAAGGGAATTAAAATATTGCACAGTGGTAATTAAAATTAAAACTTTCAGCATAGTTCATAATCATGAAAGACAAAGTTAAAAAGCATTCTCATTTTTAAAAGCCAAGACCAGAAATTATTGCCCCTTAACATATTAAACAAGAATACTTTCGTAGCAAAGTTAAGATTGTATCAAAGGTATCCTTTCCACCCATCCAGTGGAGAACAGTTGGTTTCAAGTAGTAAGAACAACACAATAGCTGAGGCACAATCAGGCTACTAAGTGCTTTATTAAACCAATTTCCCTGGTGCTTCATAAAACTTCAAGTGTAAAAACTTAATGGAGAAAAGATATCAAGATACATGGTTTACACACTGTTATCCTGACAGACTGAAGCAAAGGCAGGCAATTACTATACAGTTATAGAGGAGGAAAGCTTATCTTTGTAAGTATAGCAATAATTGGCCTGCTTTAAATGCATTTTCAAGACTTTTGCTCTTTCCTGAGAAGTCTCTATTGAAAAATTTAAAGCCATTAAAAAATGATGAAAATTTTACAAATTCACTAGACTGCAACAAACAAATGTGGCACATTTCTTCCATGTAGGGTCTTTGAGACAGTCTTCTGTTATCTCTAGGTATTCCATGTGGTCTCTAAAAACCTCTACCCCAGGGTCAAGAGATGTGTGCATCAGAGCAGTCTTGATAGTATTTCCTACTGTCATACAGGCCACAAAGAAAAGGCAGAGAAAAAAATGAGATGAATCCACATCTAATTCATTCAAGAATCTAATGTAAAAAAAACTCTTTCCCAATGCTAGAAAAGTTGAGTTATCCAAAGAACCAGATTCTGCCAATCCTACATAAATGCACAGAAGATCTCATCAAGCACCTTTAATTTTTCTCTGTAAGTTCATAGCCTGATACCCACAGCTTAGAACCAGCTTAACTGGTCATGTTAAAAATAGCACGCTTACAAAGGCTGAATTTCAGAGAGGTCCTCCACCATCATTTTACTTAATGGAACCCATTAGGCTCTTTTACCTCAAAACCAAAACACAAGGTGATATAGTAGGGACCCTTTAAACAAAAACAAAAAAAAAAAAAAAGGAGGAGAAAGTAAAGAAGGTAAAGAGGAAGTGGCATGGAAAAGGGTGAAGAAGGGAAGGGGTAAAAGAAAAAGAGGAAAATGGGGAAGAGGGAATGAGGAAGAAGGGAGAAAGGGAAAAGAAGGAAAGTCAAAGTAAAATCTCCAGAATGGCTAGCCCCGCTCTGCTTAGGATCAAAAGATGAGGGAGACAGCAGACACAAAAGAGAAACCCTGGTTGAAACTTTGTTCTTGTACAGAGGCTGCTGCAGATGTTTTGTTATGCTTTAAATAAAAGTCAAAGTAATTTACATCATTTTGCCAGCTCTTCCATTCTGCAAAGTGCTACTCTTTGAGGTACTACTGGTAGTTTTACCACTTATCTGTGTACTGTTTTTTAAATCAAACCATTAACAATAATTAAATCAGATGTCAAATCTTGCTGCCTCTTCTCCTGGATAGAGGCTGTGTTCCATTTCCCTGCAGCTACTCATACACTGAGAATCCAATGTTAACTGAGCATAAGTTTCTTTGGAATCTCCAGTTCTTTTTTCTTTTTTTTAATTAATAAATTCTTTCCCACTGATTCAGTTTAATAGTGCTCTAACACTGTTTTTGTTCTTTACTTTTAAATAATTTAAGACTCACAATGACTAGCAAAAACGGTAGAGTTACAGTGCACCTTCCACAGTTTCCCCCAGTGAGAACATCTTACTTAACTGCAGTGCATTATCCAACCTCAGGAAATTGACATTCCACAATATTATTAACTAAAATATAGGCATTATTTGAATTTAACCAGTTTTTACATGCACTCTTTTTGTGGTGGTATAGTATTATTAAATTTTATAATACATAGAAACTCATGTAACCACTACCACAATCAGGATACAAACTGCTGCATCAAAACAGAATCCTCTTGTATGAGCTCCATTATAGTTAAACTCTTCCTCAAACCTTAATCTCTGGAAACTGCTGATCTGCTCTCCACAATAATTTAGTCATTTTGTAAATGTTACAAATGGAATCAGTCAATATCTAGCCTTTTGAAATTGGCTTTTTAATCAGTTAGCTTAATGCTTTTTGAGATATTGTGTACTGTATCAACAATTTATTCCTTTTTATTACTGAGTAATATTCTGTTAGTGAATTGTATCAGAGTTTATTCATCCATTTAAGTTTGTTTTATTTCTTGAATCTTCTGGTAGGGATTTCTTGTTTTTCCTTCTTGTTCTCTTCTATCTCCTTATAGTGACTAAGTAATTATTCTCTTTTATCTCTATGAGATAGTCTGAAAAACTGCACTCAGGATTTTTTTGTTTTTAAAGATTTTATTTCATTATTTTTTAGAAAGAGGAAAAGGGAGAGAGGCAGAGAGGGAGAGAGACATCAATGTATGGTTGCTTTTCACCTGCCTCCAGCCACAGACCTGACTGAAGACCTATTTTGCAACCTAGTTATGTGCCCTGGCTGGGGAATCGAACCTGCGACCTTTGGGTTAGCAGGCCGGCGCCTTAACCACTGTGCTACCAGCCAGGTGCCCTCAGGATTTTGTTACCTTTTACTTTTCCCTCTTGCCTGTCTTAAATAATTTTTAATGTTCCTCCTGTCATCCTCTCAAATGTTCTTTCCTTAATATTTCCAGCACTGTCTTTTCACATCCTCTTCTAATAATATATCTAGTTTTAGTCCACAATTCTGGTTATCATGTTTTAATGTGAACTTTAAATCCATCAAAATAAGAATAGGGTCTTTGAGACAGTCTTCTGTTAGCTCTGGGTATTCCATGTGGTCTCTAAAAAACCTCTACCCCAGGGTCAAGAGATGTGTGCATCAGAGCAGTCTTGATAGTATTTCCTACTGTCATACAGGCCACAAAGAAAAGGCAGAGAAAAAAATGAGATCCATCAAAATAAGAATGTTATTTACATTTTTTCTGACACTATGATTCTTTTTGTCTCTTCTTCAGCTTTACTGTAATGTTGGATATAGACAAGTTGGTGGTCAGAACCATAACGTGCTCCTGGTCTTCTTTTAGCAGAGAAAATACAGCTATTTCTATCTCCTGCTTCCAACTACATTGTCTCTCTGATTTTTATATTGGCCATCTATTATGGCACAGAGAAACACATAGAGATTTCAATATAGAGAAGTTTCCTTCTATTCTTACTTTGTTGAGTGTTTTCTATCATAAAAAGTTGAATTTTTAGATGCTTTTTCTGCATCATTTGAGATGACCATGTGGTTTCTTCCTCTATCTTGTTGATGTAGCATATTACATTGATTCATTTTTACATGTTGAGCCATCTGAACATATAGAGCCTATATCAGAATGGATAAAGATGGGTTATTATTTTTACCATTGCTTGTTATTGTTTCTCTCAACTATTTCTTGTCTTTCCCATAAATGTTGTACTTTTTATTCCTCTCTTTTTATTGGCATAACCATTGTTCATTGTTAAACTATATCACCATAAATAATCAATACTTTTATGTGCATAAGCACCATCATTCATTCTTCTAGGATTATTGGAAGAATTCTAGTTAATGTTCTGCCAATAAAATAGCCCTGTAGCTTTGGATTTTTCTCTTGCTTGGATCTACCTGAGGTTGGTGCTTTTCTGTGTTTGCTTGTTTGGAGGTTTGTTTTGTTTTGGCTTGTTTTATTTTGATTTTTGGCATGAATCCTCTTCCAGTGGAGTGATTAAAGTGGCTGGACTTTCTGGGTCAGGGCTTGCAAAGGAGATAATATACTGAAGCTGCAAGTATCATTAGAAATGTAGAGAGGGGTTTTATAGTATGCCATATGAGAGGTCTGATTATGTTTAAAGGTTAGGGATAGGACAGATGCTATGTTTGGCTTTGCAACCCAAGGACCGAGTAGGAAATAAAACTGAACCCAAGAGAAAGCTTTTAAATATAAGAAAGCCTTCCTGTGTTCAAAGTCTGCATCCCATAGAAGCTTTAAATAATCTCTTAAGTGTTCACTGCTAGAGTTTTCTTCTTCAAACAAATGTTATGTTTCCTTTCACCTTATATGAAAAGATACAGGGCCATATTGTTCTCAAGATTTAAATTGCTGAATAAAAGTTGGTTTATCCTATTTTTAAAAAGATATTATTTATTATTTCCAGAAAGAGAGGAAGGGAGAGAGGCAGAGAGAGAGAGAGAGAAACATCAATGTGTGGTTGCCTTTCACCTGTCTCCAGCCATGGACCTGGGTGGAGACCTGGCTTGCAACCTGGTTATGTGCCCTGGCTGGGAGTTGAACCAGCAACCTTTGAGTTTGCAGGCTGGCACCTTATCCATTATGCCACCAGCCAGGGCCAGTTTATCCTTATTTAAAAGGAATTTATATGAGCAAAATTACCACTGGGAACACAAAATCACTGGTTTGCCAATAATAAGTAGCATTAAGATGTGAGTTATATGTGCATTAAATGTTTGAAAACATGTTAAGCTTAAACTACAAGCTTCTGTTTCTGAGTAAGTTGTAGAAAACCCATTATATGCTCTTCTTTCTGCTAATTACAACAAAAAGAAATCCTATAAAGACTGAACTTCCTGTATTTTGTTTGTTTGCTTGTTTATTTTACATCCTGCATATCATAGTTGGGGGTGCTGGAGAATCTTCCAACCTAAAAAAACCAATTTATAGAGTCAAAAAAAAACACCCAGAATTTATTTATTAAAAATTGCGTATTCATTCTTACATGTTTAAACTTCAGTCACCTTCAAAGGACTCCCTCATTTAAAGCAATACACCAAATTGAGACATTTTTTCCACTGCTCAAACGTTTTTAAACTCATCTATTTTAATGCCTTTTACTGCTTCTCCATTTTTTGTTTTACCTCTTCCACTCTGGTAAAATGTTTTTCTTTGAGGACTTTTTTCATCATATCTGCCATGGAATAATGAGGGACTGCTACATGTCTGTACTGGCATTAGAAAGACATAGGCTTTGAACAAAATTTGTCATTGCCACATTACAATAATGAGGCAGTTCCCACTCCTCTTCCAACTACAGTTGGAAGAATTAAGAAGAATCCTACAGAGGGAGAATTAAGAAGAGGAGGCCATCTGAGAAAGGGATTTTTACAATCTCTGTTTGTAATCCCAGGCAGCCATCTTGATGTGCTATGTGTGAAACTGAACAGCATCAATACAGAAAGAAGTTTGAGAACAGAACTCAGGTTTAACATACTAGCAAGGCTTAAGAATGGCCTCTAAATGGCCCACAAGTGGGGCAGAACAAAATATCAGTGAAAAGGCTTTCAATTATTAAATTGACATTTGAGCCACAACCCAAGAAATTGAGCTAGGATTCTAAACAGTTAAGACTGCCTACTAAAATAGAAAGCAGCCTCATAATACAATCCTCATTATACCAGGAAAATCTTAATTCAGATGACAAAAGATAATCAGCAGACACCACATTGATATGAGACACAGATGTTGGAATTACCTGACAAGGATTTTAAAGAAGCTATAATAATAAAAATGCTCCATTAAGCAATTACAGACTAGAAACAAATGAAAAAACATAAAGTCTCAGCAAAGAAACAGATTATACAAGGAAAAACCAAGTGCAAATTTTAGAACAGAAAAGTACAATAACTTAAGAAAAACATATAAAAGACTATGACTTTAAGAGAATAAGTTGGTCTATTCTACTAATAGCATATTAGCATATTAGGGACTGCCCTCAATCAGAATATTATAATCTTTTAGTTTATCATTTTTTTGTGTCATAACATAGGGCCTTCAACTGTAAATAGAACCTAATTTTAATTATGACAACCGTGCAACTTTGTTCCACTAAAGTCCAGCTGCCCTAAGTACTTTTTTATTTTCCAACATCTTGTGAATTGTTTCTCCTAAGTAAAACCAAGGTATAGAATAAATTAATGGAAACCTAAAATTGAGACCAAAATTAACTAAACTATGACCACAAGTCAAGCAAGGTTTTCATGAGATATAACGAACGATATTCTCTCATTTCCAAGGATTAAAGAATTGTAGAAGGGTTGGATGTAAAATAAAACCTATTATAGATAAGACAGGGGCTTACTTCAGGTTGTTTTCTCTGTACTAGGTCTTGCATTATACCTTAAATAAATCAGGATTTTAAAAAATGCTTGTTGGTGATAATAAGATCTGATAATAAATTTCAGGGTAAGTAAAAATCTGGTAAAAATGAAAATGTTTTCAACTACCCAAACCAATCATTGAAAGTAAATTATAAAGTTTTGAGTTATTTATCAGGAATACAATAAGGTACTTAAATGACTAAAGTCTCCCACATAGATTTAAAATATTAAAATCATTTGCTTTTATTGTACCTTTTCTCTATTATTTCCTACTTAGATACAAATTATTAGCATATTTTACACAACTGCTGGCTGATGGGCTAGGCTAAACAAGGAGAGGTTTCTAAAGTCTGTACTAGTAAGTTATTTGAACTGCTTATCTTTTATTTTGAATACAGGTATCGAAGGTCAAAGATTTATTTTTCTTTATCCCCTATTTTAGCTTCATTTCCTACTATGCTACCCATCTTCTAAGCCTTGCTGAAGTCTTTAAGAGTCAACATTGCTTAGGTGGCTTTTTTACAATAATATTTCACTTAAAGAAATGGTATGGGAACACCAATAGATTTGAATATCAAGAAAAAAGTTGTAATGGGAAAAATGTAATAATTTTTTTACAGTTCACATAAAAAGTGCCACTCTTCTGATTAATCCATTTCATTAAATCAGTGAAAAATCATTCTTTTAAAATAGCTTTCATACTTAAAAATACAGTGAATAAATATTTGTTGAAGAAGGTCTTCCTTAAAAGTATGTATGTTTAATTTTGTTGGAATGGAAAAAGGACTCTTATTCATCTCTATCCAAAGAAGATGAAGAGTGACTGACATCTTTAACCTCTAACAAATAATGTATTAAAAATACAGTTCTTGACTTCAAAAATCTTTGACTACATTGAAAAAATGATCATAAACATATTAAATAATTTTTTAAATTATTTTTCTAAAACTTTTTTTCTACTATAACTTTCATTGTCTTCTTGAATACCACTTTTTCACTGGAAATAAAAGGAAGGAAGAATTTGTTAAATAGGAACTGAAAGTTAACTGAAGTTAACTGAAACTGAAGTCAAATGCTGTTTTGCCAATACCTAAAAAAATTTTAAAACAATATAGTTTTAAATCATTAGCATGACTTACAAGTGAGATTTTTTCACATAGAACCAGTGAAATCAGCACACACAGGTTCAAATTTACACTATACATAAAAGCATTTGGCCACTTAAAATCAAGAGGAAAAGCCCTGGCTGGTAGCACAGTGGATAAAGTGCCGACCCGAGAACCCAAAGGTTGCAGGTTCGATTCCCCAGCCAGGGCACATAATCAGGTTGCAAGCCAGGTCTCTAGACAGGTCCATGGCCAGAGGCAGGTGAAAGGCAACCATACATCGATGTTTCTCTCCCTCTCTGCTTCTCTCCTTTCCTCTCTCTCTCTCTCTGGAAATAATAAATAAAATCTTTAAAAAAAAAAAAACAAGAGGAAAAAGAAATTAAAGCATTTTCTTGTTATAGGTGGGGAGCTGAACTATGACCAAACCATAGTTTGAATACAAATTTGTTGAGTGAAAATTTAATAAATACTGTAGAAATGGAAGGAACTCCAAAACTAGTTATTTCCATTTTAAATGAGGATGATAGTTCTGCACCACCAGCTGTTTACAGTTCATTGAATGAGGTTCTAGTTGATAGGAGATAATTACCTCTTCTCTATAGGAGACAAGTGTTTCTCATTCTACAGACACATCTCTGATGAATGGCTATGGGAGTATGAGACCAAGACAGCATGCCAAGATCATTTTGGCTTTCAATAATCTCCTTAAACACTCTCTTTTCTACTTTTTTTCTACTATTAAGTATGAGAAAATGTATACCTTAAAATATACAGAATCAAGTCACTGGCTACATTCTCCTTTTAATCTTAAAAGGAAAGTAGAGTGATTGGACAAAGAAAGCATACATACCATCAACAGTATTGAAAAGGATAGGCATGTGCTCTAGCCTTAGGTGTGTCAGCTAGTTGGAATGTCATCCCATAAACAAAAGGTCATGGGTTCAATTCCCAGTCAGGGCACATTCCTAGGTTGTGGGTTTGATCCCCAGTTGGAGTCCGTAAGGAGGTAACAAATTAATGTTCCTTTCTCTCTCTCTCTCTCTCTCTTTCTCTTTCTCTTTCTCTCTCTCTCTCTCTCCCACCTTCCCTACCCTTTCCTCTCTCTCTAAAATCAATCGATATTATATCCTCAGATAAAGATAAAGGATAGGCATGAACAAAATATGAAGAGAATAAATTTAAAAGAGCCTGGGGCTTGGGGTTTACCCTTGATTTTTACTTCCTAGTTCTTGTTAAAAATTATTTTTATGCAATAAATAAAATTTCAGTAACCTCTTACTACTTATGTACCATAAAGCTTAACCTGCACCCAAGGACCTCTGCAATCTGGCTCCCAAACCTACCTTTTTCCAGTTTATTTTCCACCCCTCCTTTCACATAAGCCAAAACTCCAGATAAACTAAAATATCCCATATGTCTCATTGTGTTCCTGGATTGCCCTTTCCAAGCTATGGACCATTACTCACATCATATGCTTCAACGAGTGTGCTCTTCTCCTCCATTCCTGTGTGTCTAAATCCTACCTATCCTATACTGCTAAGTTCAAATAATACTTTTTCCACTAAACTAGCCCTAACATCTCCTTTCTCCAATGATGATTTCATCTATATCTCTTGTATAAAATGTAGAACTTTCTACTTTGCATTGTAGTTGTGTGTGTGCCTTGTGTGCAGAAGTAATTCCCTTTAGGGCAGGGGTCTTGGAAAATCACTCAAGGTATTACAGAGAGTCTGTCTGAATAAATACATAAAATGAGTAAGGTCTCAAAAAGCAAAGGTTAGGAAGACTAAAAACCAACAGCAACTCTCAGTTTCATGATGATCTTCCTTCTTTTTCACTCAAGTTGATGACTTAACATTCTTACCTGGAGATACGTTATTCTCCGCTGGACCAGTTCTGTCAGATCTTTGGCCTCTTTTTCCCGCCAGTCGCCTGCTCCATCTGTTTGACTGAGGTAGTATAGATCCGTCATTATAGACCTATAAAAGCAAATAACATTGGAGGTCTTACTTAATCATGGGATTAAACAGTAAGAAGAGTCAAATTCTTCATAAAGATTAATGTTCCCATGGATGCTGATGTTCATCTTTTATTTTCTACCAAGGCTATGAAATTCAACAATTAGTACATTCATTACTTTTGTAAATTTTTCCTGGTAAGAAAAACCTACCTCTACCCAGTCAGCTATATTTATTTTCCAAATTAGTATGTAAGAAACAATAATCTCCATTTATGAAAGCTATCCTCCTAGCAAATACAAGTCTTCAATTACTTTAGACTCCCCTTCTCTCCACAAGAGATCTGTCACCAAGTCCTGCAGCTTTTATTTTTCACACATTTATTCCTTTCTCTCTATTCCCACTGCAACTACCCAGGATCCTGAAGCTCATTATCAAAATTCTTCTAGTTTCTTGGCACTAGTTTTCCTTTCACATAGCTCTCAAAATGTGCTTTCTAAAATGCACAGTAAAGACTTATATCCAAAATAAGTAAAGAATGCCTTGAGCTCAATAATAAACAATCCCCAAAATTAAGCATGTGATTTGAACACTTTACCAAGGATGATAGATGGAAGGCAAATAAACATGTTCAAAGATGCTCAACATCATTAGTAAGGAAACGCAAATTAAAATCACAATGACATACTGTTATACTGCTATTAGAATGGTGGTGGGTGGTGGGGGAGAATGTAAAACCTGAATATACCAAGTGCAGACAAAAATACAGAGTATTTGCAACTCTTATACATAACTGATGAGAATCAAAAATAGAACCATCACTTTAGAAAACAGTTTAGCAGTGTCTTATAAAATTAAACATACATTCAACTTATGACCTATTAACCCTTAGATATTAATTTAAAATAAGTGAAAACATTTCTACAAAAAATGTTTGTTACTATTTATAGTGGGTTTATTCGTAATAACCAAACGAATGGAAAACAACCCAAATGTCCTTCAACTGGTGAATGAATAAACTAACTGTGATATAACCATACAATGGATTACTTAGTAATATAAAGGAATGCACTACTTATACACAAGACAACATGAATTTCAAATGCATATGCCATGTGAAATAAATCACATTAAAAAAGCTACATAACATATCCTTGTATTTACATAAATTCTGGAAAAGGCAAAATTATAGGGATGGGAAACGGATCTGATTATTGTCAGAGACTGGTGGTGAGGGAGGTGCTGATTACGAAGGGGCATGATGAAATGTCTTGGCGCAGTAGCAATTTTTTGTACCTTGACTATGGTGGCAGTTCCAAAGCTATGAACATCTATCAATACTCATATAACTACAGGCTAAAATATGCATATGTTATCATATACAAATGATGTTGTAATAAGTTAATGCAGAAAGGAAACACACACAAAAAAGAGAGAATGTGTATATCAAAATTCTAAGAAAGAAAGAAACCCCTTCTTGGAAAACAAAAGTCCATACGCTGTTTCCCTATAACTGAACCATTGGGGCGGGGGGGAGAAGAAAGAAAAAAAGATGGGTGATTCATAGGGAAATCTAAACAAGAAAACTGACAGTCCCAACCTTTGATTTCTTAGAGAATACAGACTTTCAATCTAGAGACAACCTAGACACCATAATTTGGGCAAGTATAAAAATGAAACAAAGATTTCTGTGTAATGTAAAAAGCCACAGAGGCAAACATAAATGCTTGTCTTAATTCTTACACTTTAGGACCCTGAAAATTATAGGTAAGATGGCATATTACACACACACACACACACACACACACACACACACACACCCTTCTTTCTTTGTACATCCATTAAATGTTATTCCTCTAATATTTAATTGTGTTTTGCTGAATATTTGTACCACTGTGTTCTAATCTGGCTGCCTGGAGTTAATTTACTACCCTGTGAACTTGTATCCCAGGTTCATTATAATTTCTGCAAAAGACAGCAAAAGAAATTGACCTTTGTACCTTGGGTACCTTTCCATTTTTATTTTCTATGAAATGTTATTATTTAATATAGTCATATACTAAAAGGCACACAATTCAACTTACAAAAAATTTAACATCGATGTACATAAACTATTCAGGACCTGACATTTTTCATTTGTATATTCATTGAGCATTTCTACATATAGTAACAACCATATGCACAAAAAGTTATTTAATTACTTTGAAAAAAAGATTAAAAATAAAATAGTTTTGATTTTTAGAAAGACCTAAAAATTAAATTCTCAAGTAACTTAATTAAATCACTCAAACTTTAAACATTCTAATAGTCTATCCATTTGGTCTAATGCCTAACTACTGCTTGACTGCAAACTAGGCTAAAAATTTTTAAAGGGTCTATCAAATGTATGGGGTAATAAATTCAATGCCCTTTGAAATTTATATTGTCTTATTTCTGTAGATTCTTTAATATTAAAATGATTCCAATAAACTGACAGATTTTATTTGTAATTTCACTTAAAACAGTAGAGCAGAAATTCTAAATCTCTACAATATTGCTGATGATGTTTATATGAATCTTTTAGTTGTAGAGTTTTTCCTCTTCACAGCAGTAGGTTGTGTTACTACAACGATTTTTCATTTATCGTTCACTAATGAGACAGGTAACTGCTATCACAATCCTACTGGGAATATAGGCTTAGGAATATAATAGGGCTAGGAATGGTTTTCACTATATTTATAATGATTCTCAGATACATTTTGTTCCACATGAACACACCAGCCCAAAATCCTTTCTTGTAATGTAAACTGCATATTTTCAAAAATGTACAAACAGAAGAAACAAATTCAATTTGGCAGATTCCAAGTTCTTTCTAGCAACCACATGGAAGACCAACGAACAGAATGCTTCCTTTTATCAAAAACCTGTTAATCTTTAATTAGATGCCCCAAAAGAGGCTATTTTAAAGATTTTATTTTTTGAATTAGAAACATTATTGCCAGCCTCAGTATGAGTTCCAATATACTGTAATATAGAACTGCAGACTCCACTTCAAATATCAATTGTATATTGAAAGAAACTGACAGCAAGGTTTCCAGTGTATTGTTGGTACCACTACTCTCAGAGTTTACTTAGGGTATAGGATATAAAGATTTCCAGAAATATATTTTAAATAATATTTTCCAGGGACATATTTTTAGTCGATGAACTACATTTTATAATTATTGTCCCTGGAGATCTCCTATTCCTAACTATAGTAGATGTCATTTACCACCATTCAGCAGGGAAATTACTGAAAGTTCCAATTTACCATTCTTAAGAGTATACTCTCTACTAAAGTAAAGGAGTACCTTTCGTGATGTCCCAAATCTGACAAAAATTCATCTGCATGTCTTTGGAGTTCATTTCCTTCTAAATTCTTTAATTTTTTCAATTCACTTTGTAGAAAAAACCAGAGCTCTTTAGCTCCATTTTCAATCCTCCTCCTTAGGATTTCATGATCCTTCCCTAAACCTGTAGTCAAAGAATAGAGAGTATCAGCATTTCAAATATTCTGATGACAGGAAATTTTCAATTATTTTTGCTAATATCAATTTTTGAAGAGAAAAAGTATTGTATAATCAATCACCTACCATTTCTAGTTTGTTTCTTATAATTTTCAATTTGTTCTTTGGCCTTCATAAGCTGCTCTTCTAAAGCACGAATTCTTCCAGAAGCTGGCCCCTGCTCAATGGGGCCTTCTGGTATTCTGTAGTTCGGGGAAGAAAATGTAAGCATTTAGCTTATAAAATATGCAACAATACATGCTTACTAAAGTTACATGCTAAAACATATTCATTGGTGACTCTAGAAGTCACTGAACCATATAATATTAGAAGTACCAAATAAAATTTTCTCTCCAAAAGTATACAATAAAATGTAAGCACGGGAATGAACAGAAACAAACAAATAAACAAACACAAATCTATGTCAGACATCTACAATACCCTAGAAATTAAAGAACCTTTAGAACTCTCTCCTAAAAGCTCTCATCATATTGGTTAAAAAACCTTTGCTATCAAAGACAAAGTGGTCAATCCTTCATTGGTGTTGAGAGTAACAAAGGTGAAAGAGAGTAGTAAAAAGGTTTAAAGGGAATAAGAAAGCACAGATCTCCAGCCCTGACTGGTGGCACAGTGGATAAGGCGCCAGCCTGCGAACCCAAAGGTCACTGGTTTGAATCCCAACCAGGGTACACATAACCAGGTTGCAGCCAGGTCTCCAGCAAGCTTTGTAGCTGGAGGCAGACGAAAGGGAACCATACATTGATGCCTCTCTTCCTCTCTGCCTCTTTCCCTTCCCCTCTCTCTAAAAATAATAAAAATATGATAAGTTTTTTTTTAAAAAAAGAAAGCACATATCTGAACATGTATCTGTATCTATGTTCGAATATCAAATATAAATTATTTCTAAATTAATCACAATATCAGCCTATGCAAATCCATGTTCCAATTCATGAACTCATGACCCAGTATTACTAAGCATTTGTTTCATAGGGAAGAACAAGAATAGAAAATGAAGAATATCAGAAAAAAGCTGAGGATTAATGTCCTGTTTATTTTTATCAGAAACAAAAAACATCAGTCAACACTATATAATGTTGAAACACAGTAGAAAAACTCCAGGATCTCTTGCTTATATTTTCAATCTACCTATAAAACTTCTTTCCCAACTGTACTGGTTTCTACAAGTTTTGTTTTTATGTGACTTTTGGCAGTACTCTGTACTCTGTTTTGATCATAAAAGATATCTACATCCTAATCCTGGAACCTGTAAATGCTTCCTTATATGATAAAATAAACTTTAAATGTGTAATTAAGTTAAGGATCTTCGGGTGGGGACAGTTTTGCATTATCCAGGTGGGCCAAAATTGTAATCATGGGTGTTCTTTTAAGAGGGAGGCAGAGGAAGATTTTACTACAAAAGAGAAGTTGGTGTGGCTATTAGCTCTGAAAATGGAGAAATGCGCCATAAGCAACAACTGCAAGGAACTCACTTTTAGAAGCTAGAGCAGGCAAGGAAGCAGATTCTCCCCTAGATTTTCCCTAGGGAATGTGGTTTTGCCCCAGTGAAACTTATTGCAAACTTCTGCCCTTCCAAAATGTAAGAGAATAAATTTCTATTGTTTTAAACTGCAAAGTCTGTGGTATGCGTTACAGCAGCAACAGGAAGCTAATATATACCTATACATGCATACATGATGTATATATACATATATACTTTGCAAAATTATTTAAACAATATTTTTCTTCTAAAATTTATTTAAATGAAAAAAATGTTTATAATAGTACTTGGTGCAGAGTAAAAAGGTACTTTGTAATTTAGCATGAAATCCTATGTATCAACATTGAATAGAAGCATAAAAAAATAATCATGCCCCAAATCATGAGTGTCCTGGGCCACAGAATTTTAATTTAAAAGCCTTCATTTTTATACACACAAAGTGAATAATGATAAAATGAATAGAGTTGTTAGGTGCACAATTACCCAATATATGGGCACAAATGTGTATAAATGAGTCATTTCCTGGTATATAGTTTTTAAAACTTGGCTCTTAATCTTTTCTGAATTAGATGACTGGTTTCTAAGAAGTAATTGGAAAAAAGAATAAAACCACTACCTCTTGAAATTTATTTTGACAGCAATATGCCACAGGACAAGGATGTCCTTTTCTAGAATATACTTAAGTGGTACAAAATTTCAGGCAATAGAAAGGTATGTCTAATTTCTCCTCTTTATCTCCTCTGTACCCCTAATGTTATGGACTAACATTAGGGGAAAACAAGCATGAAAAATAGCGTAAGATCTTTTTAGCAGAGTTTCATTAAATACTAAACACAACCTATCACATATAATAATCTAATACAACTGTGGATAAACTATAAAGTAATGGAAAATTCAATGTAAAAAAAGTACACAATAGGATCATTCTTTCCAAACTCCAATTAGAAAAGAGTCAATCTGCAAAAACAGTCTCTCTCTCTTAAATATTTAGGGAACTAATTTTTTAATAACCATACTCCTATGCAAAAATATATAGCGAACTTCTTCTGGCCAATAACAGAGATTAGACTTGACATTATGCCTGAAACAACTGAAAATCTAGACACCATCTATGAAACAATGGTTTAATATAAGTGGAACCAGGAGATTCATGTCAGATACATGGCAAAATAGACGGTTTTCTCTCAGGGGAAGGGCAACTAGCAATTATCCAGTCCAGAACACAGGGCCAAGGCTGAAACAACCCCTTGGACCACAAAAGTGGAGAAAAACTGCATTAGGAAGGTTAAGAGGAGCGTTTGCACTTTGCCCACATTGCTCCTCCCCCAGGTCAGCACAGTGCTGCATGGAGGGGGTTCCTGAGCCTACATTTTCTCCAGAGGGAAAAGGAGAGTGCAAGGTGGACGTCAAGTTTCCCTAGTATTCTGGGTGAATCCTGGAGACCCACTTAAGCACACCTCATGAGGATTACTGGGGAAGTCAGCTAGAGCTGGAGAAGGCAGGAGAGGCTCCTAACAAGTGTATGGATCTTGACAGACTGTGCTCCTATCCATGGTGGGGCCTTAGAGGAGAGTCAAATCAGTGGCTTTGATCATTTGCATAGCTGAGCCAGTGGCCTCAATGGGATAGGGAGTTTGATTGGCAGTTCTGCCTGGTTTGAGGCACCAGCCAGAGGGCTGTCTTGGTGGAGGAGCTCATTCTAGAGCCCCTTCTAGACTGAGAAGCAGGCCAGAAGGGTCTACTTGACGTAATTGTTGAGCATAGCCTCCAGCCCCACTGCACACCATCCAGCACATTTGCACAGCTCAACGTGCAGAGCAGAGTCACTGGCCACACCCAGTTGCTGAGCATAGCCTCCAGCCCCATCCAAAAGTCTGCTAGTGCAGGGAAGGAAGGTGCAGCCTCACCCAGCAGCTACATGTAGCCCTCGGCCCAACCTGACGAGGAAATCTAGTTAGGGACTCCAGGTAGCCACAAAGTTAATTCCTCAACAGATTATAACAACTGTATCTTTATATGCACAAAACATCAGAGATATTCAATATGCTAAGCCAATACCACCAGATCTGAAGGAAGAAATAAATAACAACGCAATAATAGTAGTGAATTTCACTACTACTGTGGGACACTTTCACCAATGGATAGATCATCCAAACAGAAAATCGCTATTGGGTTTGAACTATACTTTGGACTAATGGACCTCAGAGGCATATACAGTCATGCAGCAGTTAACAATGAGGACATGTTCTAAGAAATATGTTATTAGGCAATTTTACCATGTGCCAACATCAGAGTATATACTTACACAAATCTGGAAGCCAATTACAAATGCAGGCTACACAGTAAAGCCTATTGCTCCTACCCTACAAGCCTATATACAGTGCAATACTGTACAAAAACAACACGTGATTAAATCAAGCACAAAAGGAAATGCTGCAATCAAGAGACACAGTGAACAGGAAATGTGTAACAGAGCATACTCTTTTACAGAAAACTTTTTTCTTTTTATAAGTGGAAAAAGTACACTGTACAATAACAATAACAAACATAGTCTAGCCTGTGAACCCAAATGTTGCTGGTTTGATTCCCAGACAGGGCACATAACCAGGTTGCAAGCCAGGTCTCCAGCCAGGTCTATAGGTGGAGGCAGGTGAAAGGCAACCATACATGGATGTTTCTCTCCCTCTCTGCCTCTCTCCTTTCCCCTCTCTGAAAATAATAAATAAAATCTTTTTTAAAAACCCATATATATAGTCTAGTAAAAATATAAACCAGTAAGTCATTTATTATCATTATTAATTATTGCATACTATACTTTTACATGACTGTCGGCACACTAAGTTTGTTCATATCTGTATCACAACAATTCTGGAGCAATGTGTTTCCTTATGACGTTAGGATGGCTATGCCATCACTAGGTGACAGGACTTTTTCAGATCCAGTATCATCTTATGGGACCATTAAAATACATGTAGTCTGTTGCTGACTGAAATGTTATGCAGAACATTCTATTTGACTGGAAATGGAATAGGAATTTCTATGCAATCAAGTTCATAAGCAAGTCACAGATGGAAATAAGATCATGAAAAATATCTAGGTCATTATCTAGATTATATAGAGAACTACTGCAAGTCTGTAAGAAAAAGGCAATCTATTAAAAGAAAAAAATAATCAAACCATGCAAATACAAAAAGAAAAGAAAAAGGGAATCTAATAGAAAAGGTGCAAAGTACATGAGGTTGTAATTCATAAGTGAGGGCTTTATTAATAACCGTGAGAAGTGGTCCACTTCAATATTTTAGTAACTAGGATATTCAAATTTAAAGACATATCATTCCTCACCTATTAGGCTAACGATTAAAAAGGGTGATATTGAGTGTTGGTGAGGATATAGAGAAACTGGAACTCTCATATACTGTGTCAGTTTCTTAGGGCTACCTAACAAAGGAGCATAAAGTGGATGGCCTAAACAACAGGAATTTATTTTTCCAACATTATGAAAGCTAAAAGTCCAAAATCAAGGTGTTGGGAAGTTGGGCTTCTTCTGAAGCCTCTCTCTGTGGCTTGTAGATGGCCACCTTCTCCTGGGGGCTCACCAGGTCTTTCCTCTGTGTCAGTGACTCCTTGATGTCTCTTTTGTGTGTCCAAATTTCCTCTCCTAAAGACAAAAGTCAGGCTGGATGAGGGCTTGCCCCAAGGGCCTCACTTTAACTTAATCAGCTCTTTAAAAGCCCTACTCCAAATACAATTGAAACATGAACAGCTGGGGGTGAGGACTTCAACATATAAATGTATGTGTGTGTGTACACATTTCAGCCCATAATGTATTCCAAGGGTAGAAATCTTAAAATTAGAACAATCTACTTAAAAAATATTGTGAAATCACTCTAAAGTTTAAAATGCACACATATTAAGACTTGGCATATGTCCTATGTTATCACCCTAAACAAACTTTAACACATGTGCACAGGAAGACACTAGATACTCATCAATAGAGTAATGTATATATAACTCATACATAATCCTGCTTAAGTACCACAAAGTTGAATGAAAAAGTCACAGAATACATAAATGAGGCGTGTCCAGAAAGTATCCAGCTACATACTAAGAAAAATTGAGACATTTATTGGAGAAGAAACATTGTATATAGAACAATGATGTCTCAGTCCCCTTCAAAGTAGTTACACTGGGACCTCACACAGTTCTCCTGATCGCTATCGCTGCCCTGTAGTATTTTCTTGAATTTCATCAGTGGTCTAAAATCTCCTCCATTTTAAATTAGGGAAAAGCTAGAAGTCACAGGGCACCAAATCTGGGTTATACTGGAGCTAAGTCACCTGGATGATTTGATATTTCACAAAAGAACTCTGCATAAGATGTGATGCATAAGTAGGTATGTTATCATGATGAAGCTGCCAATCACCAGTTGCCCATGGCTGCAGCCTTCTGAATCATATGAATAGTTTCTGTGGAGGAATGTTCAAGCTTAATGCAAAATTTGATACAAATCTGTTGCTCTACCCACTCAGTCATTTTGAATGCAATGGCCACACAGTACACATACATGCTTACTCAACAGTGTCATCTGCCCCCACTGACTGGTACAGTGAAGTCATCATTGTTCACGCATGTGCATTCCAGTCCACTCTCCTGGCTGCCAGGTTACATCAATGTCACACAAACTGTTATCATTATATTAACAATAGCTGGACTTTTTACAGACAGACCTCATGTATGCACTATAATAACTTCATGTAAATTTTTAAAAACACATAAAACAATATAGTTTCATGATACATACTTACATAAAAAATAAAATGTGGACAGGAGGTATTATACAACACTCAAAATAGTGATTACCTCTGGGAAGCAAGGAAGGAAAATATGATTCAGGGAATAATATCTGTATTTTTTTTCTAGCAATCTGCAGCAAGTACAGCAAAATATCAACATTTTTCAATATGAATAAAAGAGACATGAGATATTATTTTGACCTTCATATGTGTAGTAGAAATGTTCTTTAATTGGCAAGACATCCCAAAACAGATAGACACTCACCATTAATGTTATTCAACTCCCAACTTCTAGCATCACGTAATACTACGTATTAGAATATTATAAAATATCCATTGGGATATCTTTTAATTAAAAGAGATCAATCAAGAGAGTTGTTCATCATCTACCTTTCACAGGTAGCAAAATCTTGTACATTGCTCATAGCAATTTTTTAGCGGCTATATCTTCCCAGGCAAGGGAAACTTCAGATGTCAATTAAAAAATGGGCAAAAGACTTGAATAGACACTTCTCCAAGAGGACATACAGATGGCCAATAGACATATGAAAAAATGCTCAATGTCACTAATTAGAAAAATGCAAATTAAAACCACAATGAGATATCACCTCGCACCTGTCAGATTGGTTATCATCAATAAATCAACAAAGAAGTGCTGGTGAGGATATGGAGAAAGAGGAACCCTAGTGCACTGTTGGTAGCAATACAGACTGGTATAGTCACAGGAGAAAGCAGTGTGGCGAGACCTCAAAAATTAAAAATGAATCTGCCTTTTGACCCAGCAATCCCACTTCTGGAAATATATCTGAAGGAACCCAAACCACTAATTTGAAAGAACATTAGCACCCCCATGTCCACTGAAGCATTGTTTACAATCACTAAGATATGGAAGGAACCCAAGTGTCCATCAATAGATGAGTGGATAAAACAACTATGGGGCATTTACACAATGGAATACTACTTGGCCATAAAAAAAAAGAAGAAAGTTTACCCTTTGTAATAATATGGATGGACCTGGAGAACATTATGCTAAGTGAAATAAGTCAGTGAGAGAAAGACAAATACCATATAATTTCACTCATATGTGAAATCTGAATTAACTGATCTAACAAGCAAAACAGAGACAGACTCAGATGGAGAGAAAATGACAGCTCATGATGGGGGGCGGGGGTAGCGGTTAAGGGGTGGAAGGACTGAGCAAAAAGGAAAAAGGACCCATGGACATGCACAACAATGTGGTGATTGCTGGGGGGGAGGTGAGTAAAAGGGAACTAAACAGTAATGGAAAAAATATAATGAAGGTTAAATTTTTAAATATCAATTGGAATGTCATTTAATTAAGAGATTAACCAACATTGTTGTTCATTATCTACCTAAACTTTCAGTCACTGCCAAATAGAACTTGGGCTGCTATGGTAAGACCATTTTTCCCAATAAAAAGAATGTTGTTTGTTAAAGAAAATAATCTACAGAAAAACATCTATAATTAGAGAAATCCTTTCAAAAAAATACTGTGACATAAATTTGGGCTATGTATAAATGTGAACTACACTGCTAAAAATTGGAATTATCCTTAATAACTGAGAAATACTATTTTTTTTCAGTTAGAATTTTAAGTGGCCACTAGTGGGACTAAAATCTTCCCAGCAAAAATACAACATGTAATTACATGTATTCAGATATCAAGCTTTGCCAACAGTCTGTCAAATTAAATGGAAGCATCAGCTCTCTATCTACTGAGAGAAAATGTCATTTTATTCAAATGAACTGCTTCCTGTGGTTATACTTATTCCTTTTTACCTATTGTGCAAAAATTTGAAATTGAACCAAAAAAAAAAAAATGTCAAAGGATCAGGCAACAATATCAGTTTTAAGAAAATGATCACATGGGATAATCTGTATCCAAATTCAGCTCTAAAGATACTGTGATTATCAACTTTAAATATTGTAGGTCTTGGGCTCAATTCTCCAAGGAATTCTGTGGCCACATTCATTTTGACAAGTGAGAAGTATAAACTAGACCATTCTTTTTATCATTCAGCAGCCAAAAACAGAACAATCTAGACTGAGAGTTGTCCCTGCTCACTTCAAATATAACAAGAGTACCCATGTTAAAAGAAAGCATTTTTGGATAAAACTTATGAGGGTAATAAATGATTAAATAATTCAAGGTTTTTCCCTACAGATTCCTCTCCCCCAATCCTCACCCAAGGGATTTTTTTCATTACTTTTAGAGAGGAAGGGAGAGAGAAAAAAGAATCAATGTGAGAGAGAAATGAAAAATGATTGGTTGCCTCCTTAAACACCTGGACCAACCAATCATTAAGTGTCTGGACCAGGGATTGAACCTGCAACCCAGGTATGTGTTCTGCCTGGGAATTCAACCCATAATCCTTCAATTGAACACTCCAACCAACTAAGCCACACTGACTAGGGCACCTCCAGGTTTTCCTTAGGGGGGGGTGGGCGCAAAAGTGTAATTGCTTATTTGCTTGTTCAGTGTACTGCTATTTTTCTTTAAATCTTATTAAGAGTTATGATGAAGATATAATACATGAATAGAGGTTTCTTTCTTTTATATATAAATTTTATATAATTAACAAATTCATCAGCCTCCATGGACACTTAGTCAAGGTGATCACTGATACAAGTGGCTTCCGTATTTTTCTAGAAATGTTTTATATATTTATGTCTAAATATATATCTTACATATAGTTAAGTATAATACATATATGGCTACAAAATATTCATTTCATGAAGACATCATAATCTATTTAATCCATCCTGTACTGATGGTGATTTAGTTTGTTTCTACAACCACTTATTTACTATAAGTGCTTGTATGTCTCCTTTACTATACTCAAATCTGCTAGAACCGTATTTTATATCTGGCACCTGACACATTCTCTGACATATAGTAGCTGTTTCTTTTTTTTTCATAAAGAAATTAAAAAACAAATAAATCATTGATTATCAGAGCCAAGAGGAAAAAGAAGAATGAAGTATAAAGGCAGGGAAAAATAACAAAGCTCTGTCATGTAGCCAGCTAACGATTACTCAGTCAGAAGTGAAAATAAAGCATTTGTAAAATTAAAATATGAGTAAATGGAAAATCCGGTTATTAGTCAAAAATATAACTGACGCACTTTTTATAGACTTGTGCTTTGCATTAAGAAATGAATAGCTTTAAAGGAAGAAAACGCCCAAGATACAGGCTTGCTGTGGGAAATCTAAACATATTATTCTACGTTTTCTTGTTTAAAATAAATGTCCAATAGTGGCCTTGATATCAAGTTATATTACTTTTAACATCTATTGGTTTGAGGAGAAATTTCTATATTTCAGTAACATTTCTCAATAACAATAGCTCATTTTCTTCATGTACACAAAAGGGCAAGAATCTTTGGTGAGAGAATCTTCTGAGTATTAGCTTTACAGCAGATTATTGAATTTTTGTCAGAGCTTATGTACCAAGGAGACCTGATAAATAAACTATTTTTGGAAATCTCTTCTCACAAAATAAGAGGTCCGTGAATAGGTTTAATAAGAAATGAAAAGACCTTGGTTGTCTGTCAGTTCATGCTATGGAAAATCTTTTAGATGCAAGGTTCAAAGTAGAATAAAATGATATCACTACAATTACTAGTTTACTAGGTGAAACAGAACCCTTTGGATAAAATATTAAAAAGCTCGCTCTCTGGAACTAATAAAATCTTAAAAAAGAAAAAAAAAAAGCTTGCAAACCAGACTATTGCTGACATATGGCCCAAGAGCACATGCTTGAACTCTTCTAAGTGTAGGCTTCCCCCAAAATGGTTGTTTAGCCTTTTCTATGACCTAGGCCCAAACTGAGTAACTTGCTTATACTCTGTAGCAGCCATGCCTCACCATGGGGAAGAACAGAGGACATTTCATAAAATACTCAGACCAACTAATAAATAATATTAAAATAATATGTTTCAGAAAATAAGTTTCCCAGAGGGTACTTCTGTCTCCTAAAGTACATTTTAGATTTTTAAAAAATGCTTTAAGATAAAGCAGGGGTGAACTACGGTTAAAGTGTGCAGGAAAGGAGGAGGAAAACAAGTTATTCTCAATGAGTTTAGGTTGTTTCCTTTTCCAATTTCTTTTCAGAAAACTGATTATCTTACTTATATGCCTGATACTAAACATTTTGAAAACATGTTTTTTCTGTTTTACTAGTGCTGATAACTCATTCTGATTTTGCCAGTTTCTCAGTTATCATGTCGGAAACTGGATAACGACAAAAATTAAGTTTTATGTTCAGAGGATTATAAAAAATTTTAAAAACCATTAACTATTTGTAAGTTTTATGTTAATTTCTTAATAAAATACACCTTCAAACAACATTTTCATCTTTGGAATAAGTGAATGTACTATTATGAAAACATAACATTATTTTCTCTACTACTCAATGATGAAAGTAAACTAAGTTGAATTAAATAAATGAGGATAAGACCGCTGCCACACCAAAAACACAAAACTAAACCTTTAAGTCTGAATTTAAATTGATACATACATATACTCTTTTCTCCAAAAGAACCACTGTATAGAAAAAGATATACAAAATCTGTCCTGAAAATAGCAGCTATGCAACTGTTTTAATTGACATTGGCTCGATACTTTTAGGACAGACCTTGTATGCAGACACATCTAAAAATAGAAATGTACACTTATATTTGTATTAACATTTTTTAATTAAACAAATTGGCAGACTGCTATGACTATACGATGCTTTTAATGTTTTAAGAGTAGGGCACGTTAATCCACCTGAATGTTTACCACCAAACTGCTGGTTTCCAAATGCCTCAAGTTAGCAAAGCAAGTTTTGTTTTTCTAATTTACTTCCTACTCTTGTTTGTTCTAACATCAATAATGAAAATGCTAATACAGTAATAATGGCTATTATCATATATGGTATTCCCATGAACTTCAAGGCACTATATTTAACATTTAACATAATTATTTCATTTACAACCACTCACAATAATCATTAAAAAAAAAAAAAGGTTCAGAAACGTTAAACAACTTTTTCAACGTTCCAAAGTGGTGTAGCCAGAATTAGAATCCAGGCTTTTATTCTTCCCTCCTATTAGTTAACAGAATAAATTAAAACACATTAAAAACAAATTTACTGTGAGTTGGCATAAAATATAAATATTCGGCTCACTGTTACCCTGATTGTCCATATTTATCAGTGATGCTTGAGACCAATTAACCTCAGCTGTTCTAATATCGATGTAAATAATTTCTAGGCCTCCAAAGAAAATTTTTGTGATGCTATCACATTCTTTATCCCAGCCAAGCCACTCTGAAGTGCACATTATACTAGTAAGTGTGGATAAATTACATAAAGTTATCTTTATCACTGTAAAGATCGTTCTAATCAGTGCCTCTTTAACTGCTGGTTAGGTACATGATCTTGAGCAGTTGTTGCGGAGGTTAAAACTACAGGTTTTTGAGGAAAGCATACCTTGGTCAGGGTCCTACTTACTAGCTATGTAACTCTAAACAACGTATTTAACCTTCCTAACCCCCCATTTCCTTAACTGTACTACAAAAATAATAACAATACCAGGAAGACTCATTTTGAGGACTAACTTCTCCAGAATAGTAGGTGCTCAATAAATGTGACCTATTAATATTTTTATTGTGTCCTATTGTAGAACAGCACAGAATACTGTGAAATATCTTCATGGTATATCTCTAAAATTTTATAAAGATTATAAAGAACATGATGACAGAATCTTTTTTATGAATTATACTGCTGAGTTACATTGGATGGCCTGTCAAGAAAAGCTTTAATAAAATTCTACATAACAAGGTAAATGTTTACACAGAGCCATGCTTGAAAAATTCAATATACTAGAATACAGTAAATTCTATGAAAGAAAATAATTAAATTTAAAGCTCAGATTAAAAAAAAATTTCTTAGGATCATCAAAGAACTGTATTGTTTCTAATCTTGTTTCTTATACTATCTTGAAGATGTTGGAAACTATCAAAGGAACATGATTTCCTAGCTATTCTGCACACCTATATCAAAGTCTCTTAAAATTTTTTGAAAAAGAATGAAAAATTGGCTTTTAAAAATTTTAGAAATATTAAAATACCTTATAAAAAAGGAAGACAATCCTTCTCTAAACAACAGCCTTGGTAACTGCTATAAATGAATTAACAGCTTTGAAAGGAATACTATATAAATTATATGACAATAGAATTCTATATGAGCATTGCTACTATCAAAGCAATGATTAATAATCTTCAAACTATGCATATTCACATCCAAGTAAAAATGTGGTTTTTATTACAGATCTATGGTTAAAACCATAAAACATCAAAATTATAACTTTGCATTTTGCACACATATGTACATCTATTACATTTATTTAATTTGGTTAAAAAGTAATCATTTCAAAAGACAAACATAAATCAACATAATCTAAAGTGGATGAAAATTAATTTCAAGACTTCTGTAAAGGTTTTAGATTCCAGATCACCAGTTTGTCAGGTCATTTTACAAACTACATTTCCATTGTTATTGAATAAGTCTGTATTTCCTAGTATAAGCGATATTATTTATGGTGACACTTTAAGAAAAATGAGACAAAAGAATTATCAGCCATTGCAATACTGTTTTAGGCTCAATGATAGAAGAGAATGTTGTGAAAGATAAATAAATCACTCTTAACAAGTTCTTTAATAAAATATATATATCAATTCTACTTAATTCAAAGTGGCCTTTCTTCCCAAAATCAGGTAATTGGTTTTAAACTTCCAGTTATCTTTCAGACTAAGATACACAGAGCATGGAAATAAGGAAACAAGACCCTTTCCTTTTAAGAAAGATGTCAACCCTGGAGAGAAACAACCTTTCTTTATCCTTTGACCTTAAAAAAGAAATTCTAATTTTTTAGTTTATATTAAAATAGACAAATAGACACAACAGGGTTAAAGGAAAGTCCCTATCTAAATACTTTTGAATCTGGCTGATGAAATACTAGTCATTAAATCCACTTATGTTTATAATACTTAGACAATTATGGGAGATTTAAGGGTTATTAATAAATAAAACAGTAAATATGTGATAAATACCACTAGCAAAAATTATGTACTTTAATTTATATTTTAAGAATTCACCTTTAAAAGCTGTTTTTCACTTTAATTATTTCCCAATTGCTTTTAATAGAAATTTCTTTAAAATAAAACTGGCACTGTGAAATTCATTAGAAAAACACATCTTCTCACAAATATTTCAATTTCTATATCAATGTAGCATTCCCTTACATGGGATTAGGCAGACAAGTTTAGTCTCTATCCTTACTCTATGAAATATAGAAACTGTATAAAATCTAAACATTTAAGAGCAAAAGAAAACCTGATCTCTTTTTTAAAGGAGAAAGTATCCCCTGTTTCAACATAAATGTAGATTTCCCACTTGATTTCAAGAATTTCGGTTAAGCTGTATTATCCTTTTTTAAAAATAGTATTTTTCTTACTCCAATTTTTCACTCAAAGAAGAAAAAGCATTGACAAAAGGAACTGTGTGCAAGTGGCTGCTTTACAGTGACTCAAGAAAAACACATGGTAAATATCAACAGGCAATAAAGGATTAAATTTAAAATCCTATGGAGTTATGTTAAGGAAGATAAATGCGCTGAAACCCAGAAATACTGACCAACTGCCTGAACGCTAGTTGAGAGAAACAAAGTTATATCCATGACATATTAAGAAAATAGAAAAGAAACTGCCAAAAAACACAGAACTTGCTCTATGGAAATTATGCTCTTACAACCTTATGCATTACCATTAAATCAATGTTACCATTTACAGGACTGTATCCTTCCCTAAAAGAAGTCATTTATTATCATATTTCTGAATGTCAGAATTCTGGATTCCCAGATTAAACACTCCACTCATTTAAATTAATCACCCTGTTATCCGATATAATCTATGGGGGATATTCACTGACTAATAGCCTCAATATGGCCTCTGAATTGCTTCAGAGTACTTTAATCTGTTTGTTTTTCAGTCCAATTCAACTTTATGCCAGTTCAACTTTTTCCAATAAATATTTATTGTGGGCTTTAATTGTACCTGACACTAGAGCAGCTACTGGGGGATATCAAAGCAGATAAAACATGGAGAACTACCCTTACCCACATTAAGAAGCTCACAATCTAGAAGGGAGGTACAAGAAAACAAGCAAACAAGTACGATCCAGTGTGAAAAGTGCAATAGCAGATTAGGGTTAGGTAGCATAGAGGAGAAGGTGACTAACTCAGAAAGTGTCTAGAGGGACTGAGGAGAGGCAAAGGTAGCTTTACAAGGAAGACAGTGCATGAGCAATATTTTAAAGAATAAACTAGAACTAGACCAAAGTGGGTGAAAAGCATTCCAGGCAAGAAAAACAACATGCACAAAGGACTGATGGTGTGAAATGCAATGTTAGAGTAGTTCAGTACTACTGATTTTAGGCAGGAAGTGGTGGAAAATGAAAGCAAAGAGACAGGTAAGAGCCAGATCATAAAGACCTCTTATGCCATGCAAAGGTTATTTATTACTGTACACAGTGAGGAGCCATTGAAGTTGTGGTAATATAATGCCAAGAATATTTACTCCAACTATAGTATGGGGAATGAAAGACAGGAAGGGAGATAGGTCAGTTACTATGGCAGGGAGTGTTAGAACTAAGGAAGCAATAATCATGCTTAGAGATGTTGAGGGCTTTGATGGTGTACCACATAGGAAGAATCAGGGGCAAGAATCTCCTGCTCTCCTACTTCCACAACAACCCCATCGTAAAGTAACAGAAGTGGAGTAAAATATTGTTCAAATAATAAAAAGTCTTGGCTATGGTAAATAGTGCCGCTTTGAACAAAGAGTTGAACAGGTTCTTTTGAATGGATCGAAAAACTGGCATATTTACACAATGGAATACTATGTGGCGGAAAGAAGGAAGAAACTCCTACCTTTTTCAACAGCATGAGTGGAACTGGAGAGTATTATGCTTAATGAAATAAGCCAAGCAGCAAAGGCAAATACCGTATGATCTAACCAAATTCAGGAAACTAATGAACAAAACAAACAAGTAAAATAGAACCAGTGGCATGGAAACAAGGAACAAGCTGACAGTGACCAGAGGGGAGGAGGGAAAGAAAAAAGGGGAGAAAAAGGTGAAGGATTTAGTCAAGGAACTAGTATAAATGACCCACGTATATGGACAACAGGACAGGGATTGACTATGGGAGAGGGGATGGAGTGGGTGGAGCCAGGGAGAGCAATGGGGGGAAATGGACCAACTGTAATAGAATAACAAGAAACTAATTAAGGGGGTTAAAAGAGAAATAAATAGAAAGAGCTGAGATTTCAGGAAACTTCCCTCTCTAATCAATTTAGAGAATTAGATCCCTCAGTGAATCAAGGAATTTTATAGGAAAATAATGAATGGGGGAGGGGAGGATGACCAGGATTTTTTCCCTTCACAAATAATATTAATCCTTTAAAATGGTCCAAAACTCTAAGTTTTAAAAATAATCAGGCAATTCTTATGATCAGCCACATCTTAAATCAATGATTCTGAATCTAACCTGAAAGGATGCTAAAGAAAATCGAGACAGGTTAATATAATACTTCTATACTATTTATACCATATACTGGTGGTTCATATTGCCTGACCAATTTGGGACTCCGCTGAGGACCATAAAGTGAGCCAAATAATCTTCTGAGTAGCAGGATGGATGTCCAAGCTCAAGCACTGGGACATACTTGGTTAGTAACTGTCAGCAAGACAGAGAAAATGGGCAAAGGGTAACGTGCCCACTAGGAGGGAGAAAAAAGTGCTGGCAGATTGAATCCAGCTAGTAGTAGTAACAGCATTTACTCTTCAGAGCAAATTACTCAAAGGAAATTTATGTTTTTTTGAATTCTCGTTATTCCTACCCAGTTAAATAAAAAGAAATGCAATTTGTGGAACATGATTGACTTTCATTTGGAAAACAAAAACAATATTTATAAATAATAATTATGTTATTATTGCAAAGGAATTTTTAGAAGACCCAGCGAAGATATGCAGTAGCATGTGAAAGATAATTAATATAACTGCAAATTTTGTCTGTTGCTTTAAAAAAGAAGAAGAAAGGGAGGGAGGAAAGATAGGAAGAAAAGACAGGGAGGAAGGACAAAACACCCAATATTTATCCATAAATAGCAATTCTGCACTTGAAAAGCAGCTACTATGTCCTATTTAAAATCATGAATATGGCATGGTCCAATCCAAGTGCTAACATGTAGTTAGGGCTTACGAAATGCCTATTGAATAAATGATGCATTACAGAATGTCCGTTTCCCAACAAGCAAAATAAATAAATATTTTCCACAAAAGACATAATGCTAAATTCATTATTCCCAATGCTGATAACACACTCAGGTTCAAACAAAGTTGCAATTAATCAGGGGATAGCAAACCCACAGGGATTACTTTAGGAGAAAAGGTAAGACTGAGTACACCTGGAAATTTTTCAGGTTGACTCCTAGAGAATAAACTGCCCTATGACAAATTAAAATGTCTGTTCATATCATTATTAGATAGAACTAAGGTATCTAACGGAAGAATGGCATTCCTTAAAAGCAAGCCCATCCTCTGGAGAGTCCTCTGTTGGTTCAATTTTGAACAATCTTTGTATCTTTGATAACTAAAGAGAACCTACTACTTCTGTATTCATTCTCTAAGAGGACACAACTATATCCCTATAAGATGCCATTGCTTGAATGAAGAAAAAAGAAATGGTCATAGGTTCAATTTCCTTACCCCATCAAACCCAGTCATTCTTTTGTCCATAAATCACAAAATGTGGCCCTGGTTGGTGGCACATGGATAAGGCCCCAGCCTGAGAACCCAAAGGTCGCTGGTTTGATTCCCCAGCCAGGGCACATAACCAGGTTGCAAGCCAGGTCTCCAGCCAGGTCTGTAGCTAGAGGCAGGTAAAAGGTAACCATACATTGATATTTCTCTCCCTCTCTGCCTCTCTCCCTTCCCCTCTCTCTAAAAAATAATAAATAAAATCTAAATAAATAAATAAATCACAAATGTGTATTTTATTTCATCATACACACAATAATTTTTTGTGAACTACTTTCTAGCAGAGAAACAATTACAAGGCAAAACCAAAGTGAAAAATCCTCATATACTAGTATATCCAAAGGCACTCAGTTCCCATTTTGAAAATGAAGCTGGCAAAAAACCAATTGCACTAAGGCTGCAAATGCAAAGCTGCAGAAAAGTCTTCATAATTAATCCCTCAGTTAATAAACAACTGGAAACTTCTTGAAGAGCTAGGGGGCGAGATATAGAAGCAATGGCATTTTGTTTATTCCCAGTTAAAAAAATCTTTTTTATTATCTTGCAATAGATTTCACACCTTTTTAGTTACAACAAAGTCACGCAAAGACTTGTTAGAATTAATCTGTGACTTGCCTATAGTGTTAACCATATCAGTAAAATACGCTGCTACTAGACTATACATGCATCTCATGCTCTTCTCTCTCTCTCCCTCTCTCTCTCTCTCTTTCTCTCTCTCTCTCTCTCAGGTTCTCTCACAAAACCTGCTTTAACAGTGTGTCATGTTTCTTGGTAAATGTCCCATAGTAATTTAAAAGAAAGGCAACAACTATTCTTCAGCTGACATATTAAAGATGGGACACACTTGAAAAAGTTCTAGCTTCAAACTACACTACTAAGACCAAGATAAAGATTCTTCTTAGCTATTTTCCTAGCATGTAACCCATGAGAAAAATGATCTTTGGTTTGCAAAGTCACAATAACTTCCTTTCATCCAGGGGTATTGAGCTGCTTTGCTAAGACTAATGAAGTGGTACGAAACCCCAGTGAGGTAAGTATTATTGACAGCTGAGGGTTAATCCTTTCAAAGAAAGACTTGGACATTTTTTGTACATTTTCTTGCTACCTGAATGAGGTATCACACAACTGTCAGAACAAGGAAGATGAACTTCAAAGATAAAATGTTAAAAGCTTTCAGAAGTAGAATCTTATGCCCTTCTCATGTTCTTAAATATGTCAATCGATACCTGAACTTTTTTTTTTTGCCTTTCATTGAAAACAATGAAAAGTATTAGATCAAGAGAAAGTCACAAAGATCATTAATGAAGTTTAAAGGTAAATTTTAATTTCTTCAAATTCAAATGGGAAAACTTTAAGCTGACTCCATGTTCAAGTAACTAATGTATTCAACACAGCTATTCTTAGGAACAATTCATCTTTTCCTCAAAGACTAGGCTTTATTTCCAAAGTATCAACAAAGTATTCTCTTCCATTATTGAACATTATATGTTATATCTATGTGTGTTTTAAAAATATACAGATAAAAAGACTCAAACAGCAGGTATAACATTTTCCCAAGCCAATATACAAATACATTTTTCCCCTACAATGAAACAACAAATGTGTCAAAATTGCCAAAAGATAACACTAACACCACCTTTCTCCCTAAGAAAAATGTTATCAAGGCAGATGGAGTGGCAGAAGGAGATGAAAGAACATCTTATCCTTCGCCCTCAGGCATGTAATCCATTCTGAAGTATAAACCCTATTTCCAGCAAATGACAAGAGACTAGAAAAATAACATTTTAAGTACAACTTCACTGTAGTACTGAATCCTTAAGTTACATGGTAGTATCTTGGAACCTTCTGTTCAAAGGCAAAGCATAGGATTTTATTGTGTTCCCACTTCACAAAAGGACTCTATTCCTCCCATATATCTGATGCAGTCCAGATATTAACTCGCAATTAGGAAATGGATAACTGACACATCAGGTTTCAGCAGGATGCCATCTAGGCAATGAAACCTTTTCCATTAGTCAAACCTCAGTTTAGGAACATCTTGGTCTCAGATAATTTGGTTCCCCACCAAGTTGATTACAGAAAATTGTCTCAGTTGTCTAACAAAACTTCACATCATGATTCTTTATCCAACAACTCCTTCATGCTGATACACGTATGGTTAGTCATGGGTCTCTCAGGCAACAAAACAATTGAGATTCATTTTCCAAACAAACTGCTTCTCAGTGTTCTGGAATGAATTAAATTTGAGAGCTGTATTCCCAATTTGCTAAAAAGGAGATAGAGAGATATCTCAAGGATTCTCCCAGTGGTGTCAATTTTTTTTTTTTTTTTTTTTTTTGCTACATGATGCTAAGGTTTAAGAACAATTCTGCAGGCTAAGTCCACATGTTCAGATTTCAGTAAAAGCATAAATTTTTCTGTCTTTTATTAATTCCACGTGAAGAATGAACTGGTTTTATTGGGTTGAAAAGACTCATTGTAAAGTCATTTCCAGTTCCAAAGTCTTAGAATTAATGGCTTTTATGTCTGTACTACTGACACTTCCTGGGAAGATGTTTACTGAGAGCCCAATTCCACCCCTTTGAACAAACACGGCCTTTTTTTCCAGATATCTGGGACAATGTTAAAGTGCTAGCATTTAACCTAGATATGTCAAGCAATTAAATCCCTAGAATGCATAATATTTTATTTTACTAGGTCAGCATACCAGATACCAAAGCCAGATAAGGACTCCACCAAAAAAAAAAAAAAAAAAAAAAAGACAACTACAGCCCACTCTCTCTGATGAGTATGGATAAAAAATATTCTCAACAAACTATAAGCAAATCTAACTCAACAGCATTAAAAGATTCACAACCATGATCAAGTGAGATTTATTCCTGGGCTGCAAGGATGGTTTAACATGCAAATCAACAAATATAATACATCACATTGACAGAACCGAAGACAAAAATCGCTATCTCAACAGGTGTAGGAAAAGCATTTGACAAAATATAACATCTCTGATAAAAACACTCAACAAATTGGGAACATAAGGAGCATATCTCAACATTTTAAAGGTCACATGACAAACTCAGAGCCAACATCATACTCAAATTAAAACCACAATGAGATATCACCTCAGACCTTTCAGGATGGCCATCATCAATAAATCCACAAACAAGTGCTGGTGAGGATGTGGAGAAAGGGGATCCCTCCTGCACCACTGATAGGAACGCAAATAGGTGCAGCCACTGCAGAAAACAGTATGGAGATACCTCAAAATTTTTAAATGGAACTGCCTTATGACCCTGTAATTCTACTTTGGGAAATTTATCCAAAGAAACCTGAAACTCCAATTAGAAAGAATACACCCCTATGTCCATTGCAGCATTTATTTACAACAGCTAAGATATGGAAGCAGCCCAAGTGTCCATCAGTAGATGAGCAGATAAAAAAGTGGGAAGACAACTTGGTCACAAAAATAGAAGGAAATTTTACCCTTTGTGACAATATGTATGGATGGACATGGAGAACATTATACTAAGTGAAATAAGGTAAGTCAGAGAAGGAGTAGCATATAATTTCACATTTATGTGGAATCTAATGAACAAAATGAACTAATAAGCAAAATACAGATTCATAGAGAGCAGGCTGACAGCTGTGGGGAGTGGGGAAAGATTGAGGGACTGAGCAAAGAAGAAAAACAAGAGAAAAACTCATGGACATGGACAACAGTGTGGTGACTGCTGGGGCAGGAGGACTGAGGTAGGTGGTGGAGGAGGGTATAGGGGAGATCAATGGTGATGGACAGAGACTTGACTTCGGGTGGTGAACACACAATGAGGTGTGCAACTGGTGTGTTGTAGAATTGTGAACCTGAAACCTGTATAATTTTGTTAACCAGTGCTACTCCCAAAAATTAAATATAAAGGAAAAAAGGGAATCTTTTATATAAAATATACAAGAATACCTCAACAGATAAAAAACATAGACTTCGTCATCATTATAGAACACATTCTATGACTGTTTTTGCACCTGATTGCTATTACTTGTGTGTGGCAGAATTTAATGAGTCTTGCCTTTACTATACCATATAAAATGTGTGCAAAATCATAGGAGAAGCTTATCTTCCTCACTGATCTCTAATTTCTGGAAGCTACCAATAGCTATTAAAAATAATCAAATAATAATAACTGATCAACTGGTTTAGGCTGGTTTGCAATAAATGTGCGTGGGTGTGTGTGTGTGTGGCGGGTGTGTCTGCTATATAGCACTATTGGTTGTGGAGAGAGATGTGTTCTCTATAATGCTCAGAAGCCAGAGCCATTATTTGTTATTGAGATACCTTTTGCTTTCTTTTGTAGGACCAGAAAGGGACTTTCATGATGTTGTGTTTGGCTCAAGAACAAACAAATCCCACAGTATGTACACATTTCCTTAAATGGAGGTGTAAAAATTATGTACATTCTTCCAAAAAGGTGATGTTAGCCCTAGGTGTAAAAGGTTTATGGTACAAGAAATAAACTTAGCTCTGGCAAGAAATTACATTGAGTAGACAACTGCACAGGCAGTTTATGATTCCATCAAGGACTCTAAATCACCAAGGGAATTTACATTTAGATATATTGCATCTATTCATATTCCACGTGGCCACAACTCTTCCAATAAGCTTATATGTAACTGACCAAATACACTGAGAACTTAATCTAAACTTACAGTATATGGCTCTTCCTACAGATCCATGATCAACATAAAATGGTGCAAATACTGATCCTAACAAACTTCTGAGTCATTTGCATTTATTTACACAAATTATAAGGGCCTATTGTAATTAATATCAATAAATATTAAGCCTAGTACCTACATGCTTTTACAAGTGTATCTATATCACTTAAAGAGGTCATGATCACACTTAGTTACCAAAAGTAATTGTAATATGAAACAGGATACTTAGCCTACTAGATAAGTAAGCTACACACATACTGTCCTGAGTTAATTTGTAAAGGAAAAGAAACTTGAGAAGGTGTAAAAAATAACAGGTTGGTAATGTACTGAAAATCAAATACAACCTCATAATTCTTTGCAACATTCTATTTCTGCTTCTGCCACTGACTTACAGAAAAATGACCAAGCCATTTATTCTGTACACATCATGTGGTAAAGAAGATAATATTTTTGAAGTGCTATTGAATATAAATGAACACTAAATTACACTTTTGAATGTCTCTTTTGTCTTTATTTGCATTCTATAGCATTCTATATTTATTAAGTCCACCTTTCTCTCCATTGATTTCTGGTAATAGGCATCTCTGCCAAGCAATGGCATTTGCAAACATTTTAAAAGAACAAAAAGACTAAATTAAACTAAGACATATTTTATTTGAACCAGTGCTATAAAATAGCGTAAGAAAAACCTAGTGTGCTATTTTATACTATACTTCCTTGTAGCCATTGTAATTCAAAGGTTAACTAATATATTAAAATGTTTTTATATTCATTCCCTTTACTGTAGCTTTGTCTAGAATGCTGATCTATCAACCTAAGTAACCACTTTGTTTCATATTATCAAAATGAATTATAAATGTCTATATGATAACCTTAAAAACAAACAATTTCATAGTGATATAAAAGTTTGCCTACAGGAAACATGAGAAATAGCCCAGGCAAGTGTTTTTTCCTAAGCAGTTACCAGATTATGTGCCACCAGTAAGTCAAAATTAACTTAAATCTTACGAATTGTTTATTTCTAGAATTTTCTATTAAATATTTTCTGGCCATGGTTGACATCACATAACAAACTGTGGAAAATGAAACCATGGATAAAGGGGAAACTACTGTATTTATATTCAATTATTACAATAAGAAGTGTTTGAAGCCATTATCAGATCAGTAATGCTAGGATAAAACAATTAAGGATAAAATGTAAAGAATAATCAAGCCCCTAAACTCAAACTCATATTCACACATTATAAAATATTTAATGTAAATTCACTTTCTCTGAGTGGTATTTATATGTGGAAGAAAACAGAAGTTCTTCCATATATAAAAGTTCAAATTTTTTCAATTAACATTTTTAAATATTATATAACAGTGCTGTGTGTGTGTGTGTGTGTGTGTGTGTGTGTGTGTATCCATGAGGGGTATCAAAAAAAGTCCCCTGGAATTATTTATAAAAAATTGTGTATTTATTTTTACATGTTTAAGTTTTAGTCACCTTCAAAATACTCTCCATTTGATGCAATACACCTATCAAGAAGTTTTCTCCACTACCCAAAATAGTTTCTGAACTTGTCCATTTTAATGCCTTTTTAGTGTTTCTGCCACTTTTCATTCCACCTCTTCCATATCAGCAAAACATTTGCCTTGGGGGACTTTTTTTTTAATCCCTGGAAACAAAAAAAGTTACTCAGGGAGAAATTGGGTAAATAGAGAGGGTGGGCCATGGGAGTCATGCAGAATCCACAGCATGCTGCAAGAAGGTGCACTCGTAAATTACCCATCATGAAATGGGCAAACTTGTTGAACGACTTTTCAAAAAAATTCACTTAAGCCAAATGCGGACTCTCACAACACCAGCTGGTACACTGAGATAGATGGGTTCCTAGAACTCTCACCCAGCAGGGGAATCCTGTACTATCAGGGACCCACCCTCCAGAAGATAATTCCATTTTTTGGAGGGTCTCCCGTCATGTATATATCCCTGGGTATGAAAAAGAAAATTAAGATGACACTAAATGATGATGAAAACAGCAATACATTCTCAATGTTCTGTTTCCTTACAAAAGGTTCTGCCCCCATAAAAGCTACTAATGATAATAGTGTGAAAAATATATCTGAGCTATGCTTTTGTGCCACACTGCCAACTGCTATGTCATAAAACAGGTGTAGTTTATTCTTACAGATGCAAATTCATTGAACAATAAAATTTTCTGCCATGTTAGATTGTTGCTGGCTCTACAGGTAAGAGAGTGTTAATGCTATTCCCACACTTCCTCCTCTCCATGACAACTGTGGGTCATCTAAAATAAATCAAGGAATTTTTATCTCATATAGCACATTTTCTGGCAATCACTTCTCTGTGGATAACCCCCAAAGGTATCTTTCTCTCCCATCCTAACTTTCCTCCTGAATTCTAAACTCACTTTCCAACTTTCTACTGAATAGGTTCAACAAACCCACCATGCCCAATCTATCTGAGTAAGATCTTGATATCTTTCTCCTAACAGTTACCATATTAGTCAATGAAACAGAGATTAAAGTGATAATTACAATTTTCCAATTCAACTAAATTCCTCCTTTCCTTTACCACTCAACTCAGGGTACAGTGGGAGAGAAAGCTAAAACCTGAAGAACTAGGTCTTAAAAAGGGCAAGAACCGGAAGAGCTGCAGAGATCCAGCTACAAGAATTAATGGAAATCCCTTTATGGCAGCAACATCACTACAAATGAACTTTAATCATTTTCAATCCAGATAGAGTACTTTTAGCTCCAAGTGGAATGTAGTATATTGGCAAGCCATCTTCTTGCTGTAATAATAACATAACTTTATTAAAAAGCCATTGGAGAGGTACCTAAGTGCATGATTAAAATAACTAAAATTCAACAGGACACTAGTCTATAATAAGTGATATTCATACTTGGGGAGCACCTGCTGATCCTGTAAAGCACAGGCTTGGATCCCAGAGCATGTCGGTGTGAAAATTTGGAAACTGCAGAAGCACTAAACACATACCCAGTTTTCTCTCTGGTACACTTGCAGAAATCTGGGGCTCTGAAGAAGGCTAGAGAGCAATTGTTAAGACACTGAAAATTATCATAGCCTTATATGATATTACAAAATAAAGTTTTACTTGAGGCTTATCTTAAACTCATTGCTAATCATTTCTTTGGTGTTTGCTAAACTTAGATACTACATGGGGTAAGAGGCCAGAGAGCAAAGCTTAAAAAGTCTCAAGAGCAAACTAAATTTCCCAAAGTATTTCAGGCCTTAAAAGAAATCAATCTAGCTCTCAAATTAAAACTGTGAAAAAATTATGCCTGTGTAACAGGGCAGAGGTGGGCTAAGTTTTACTAAAACCTCGATGCAACCATGACCCTGTTTAATCATCAACTGTGCTACATTAAAACAGTAAGCCCAGTGATGATATAACCCTACCAGTGGGAAGTCTCCACAGTACTTTTACACATAATATCTGACATAAAATTGAAATTACTAGATATGTGAAGAGACTAAAATTTTAATCAATAATGAAAAAAAATACAGTTGAACAATACATGATTCAAATATCATCTAAATAATAGTATACCATGCAATGTATTAGACAAAATGATGTATTTAAATAAATTACAAGAAATATAAATAAGATAACTAAGAATGGAGAGTTTACAAAGAAATCTGAAATTATAAAAATAATCAACTGAAAATTCAGGATCAAAATATATGAAAATTATTAACCTAGTGCATTTAACATTACAATGAATACAACAGAAGATAGGTTACATATACTGAAAAACAGTTCAAAAGAAAATATACCCAGTGAAGTACAAAGAGAAACTGGATTGCAAAAGACAGAAATGGCATGTGATACACTATAAAAGGAAGACTGCTGGCATATATAACTGATATTCCTACTAGAAATGAAAAGACAAAGCACTGTCCAGAAGCTGTAGTTGAGCAGATAATGGCTGAGGATTTTCTAAAATATATAAAAGACATCAAATTTCAGAATTGAAAAGTTTAGTGGATTTTTAAGCTGAAGAAACACTAAGCCACATCTAGGCACATCATAGTCAACTATATAACATAAGAGACAAAAATTAAAATGCAAAAGTAACCAAAGTTGGGGGTGGGGGGATGCTTCAATTAAAATGGTTGGCTTCTCAAAAGAAACTACGAAAGTCAAAAAACAATGACATGGCTTTCAAGCACTGTAACATATTACGGTAAACCCCTTCTCTTATCCACGGGGGATATGTTCCAAGGCTCCCTGTGGGTGCCTGAAACCACAGATAATAGCAAACCTTATATGAACTATGTTTTCACCTATATCTCTATACCTATGACAAGTTTAATTTATAAATTAAGCACAGTAAGAGATTAACAACAATAAAGTAGAACAATTATAACCGTATACTGCAATAACTTATATGAACGTGGTGTCTCTCTCTCTCTCACAGAATATCTATTGTACTATAGTTACCCTTCTTTTTCTTGTGATAATATGAAATGATTAAATGCCTGCATAATGAAATGAACTGAGGTGAATGAGACATTAAAATAAGGGTTACTTGAATACAAGCATTGTGATACCTCAATAGCCGATCTGATAACTGAGATGACTAAGTGACTAATGGTTAAGTAGCATATACAGCATGGATATGCTGGACAAAGGGGTGACTCATGTCCAGGGTTGAGGTACAGAACAGGACAGTGCAAGGTTTCACCATACTACTCAGGACAACACACAATTTAAAACACGAGTTGCTTATTTTTACAATGTTCTATTTATTATTTTCAGACTGCAGTTGACCGTGGTTAATTTAAACCATGAAAAAAGTTAAACTGCAGATAAAGTGGGGACTACTGTACTGTGAAACTAAATACTATATTAGCAAGTATATCTCTCAAAGATGAATGCTAAAAAAATAGCCTTCATAAATAAAGAGTAACTTGAGATAGTTTATTGCCATCAAATAAGATTTCTGTAAGATATTCTTTAGGCTGAAGGGATATGATTAAAACCCAATGATTAAATGGAAGAATTAAACTGCAGGAAGGAATAAAGAACATTAGAAAGAATATGTGGTCCATTATAATGAATTAGGATACTTTAAATCAAAGCTGTAACAACATAATGTGCAGGTTCTAAAAAATACTGGGTTAAAATATATGACAATAAAAAGACACAAAGTAAATTGGGAAAATAAAAATTTTGAGGATAAAATTCTTATATTACTCTAGAAATAATAAAAATATTAATTTAAGATAGACTAAAATAAAAAACTTTAAAAATATCTAGAGTAGCCATTAAAAAAATAAATTAAGCCCTGACTGGTGTGGCTCGGTTAGCTAGACATCATCCCACAAAACAAAAACTTGCTGGTTCAATTTCTGGTCAGGGAACGTGCCTAGGTTGTGAGTTCGGACCCCCATTGGGGCATTTATGAGAGGCAATCAATTGATGTTTTTTTCTCATGTAAATAAATAAAATTGTAATTAAAATGTATAACTAGAAATCTATAAGTGAAAAATAGAACAAAAAATTTCATCAATTCAAAAGAAGGCAACAAAGAAAAAAATAAAGATTAAAAAAGAAAAAAGAGGAGCCCTTTCGGGCTGCGGCCCTTGACTCAGCAGCTGTGGCAATGTTGATGCCCTAGAAAAGCAGGGCTGCCATTCACAGGCTCCTTCATAAGGAGAGAGTGATGATGGATATGAAGCACATGCACATACCTAATCACCCCAAGATGCCTAATTTTTACTCATGAAGGCCACATAGTCTCTCAAATCACAAGCCTACATGACAGAACAGGTTGCCTGGAGACATTTCTACTGGTACCTTACCAGGGATGGCACCCAGTATCTCCGTAATCATGCCTGCCACTTTGCACTGCAGCTGGCCTGAGACTGGCAGCCCAAGGCCCCAAGGTCTGGAGGGCGACAGACTTGCAAGACTCACTAGTGAAATTCTAACAAAGATTTAAAATAGAATAAATACCAACTTTATATAAACCCTTCCAGAGGACAGAACTGGACTGTGTAACCTTGACAGCAAAACCCAAAAGACATTATTAGAAAAAATTACATTAAACATGTCTTGTTAACATAGAAAAAATCCAAAATATGCTTAATGAAATAAACCAAGTGGCAAAAGACAAATGCCATATGATGTCACCTAATAAGGAAACTAATGAGCAAAACAAATAGATGAGAAGGACAGAACCAGAGACATGGAAACAAGGAACAGACTGACAGTGACTGGAGGGGCAAAGGGAGGAGAAGAGGGAGAGAAAAAGGAAGGGTTTAGTCAGGGAACTAGTATGAGTGACCCATGGACATGGACAACAACGAGGTGGGGATTCACTGTGGGAGAGGGGATGGGGTGGGTGGGGCAGGAGAAAGCAATAGGGGAAAAATAGGACAACTGTAATACAATGACAACAAATTAATTAAAAAGAAAAAATCCAAAATAAAACTACAGTGAACTTAATTCAGCGATATATTAAAAGGTTAATACAAACTCCAGGAAGAAAGCATCTAATTGTCAAGACTAGAAAGGCTAAAGATCTTAACTAAAATCTCACTACAATATTCCAACCTAAGGAAAAATAAGATATTCTCAATAGGAATAACGGATGTCAAGTTGCAAAAATAAATAAATTCGTAGATAGATGGCAAGTGTTCTATGCATTCCAATCCATTCACTTGCTCTAGAAATATAAGTACACTCTACACATGAGAGATGAGTTACAGAGAAGAGAGTTGAAGGCAATTCTCTAATCAACCAACACAAACAAAGGCATCCCCATTTTCTAATACCAGCTTCTCAAACAGAGGAAGAAAGGCATGACCTGTACAACAACACATCAATTCCCTTTCTCCCCATGTCCGTGTTCCATACTTCTATTGCCTGGGACAAATTTTCCCACTACAAGAGCCATGCTTTAGCTCTATGATATTTGGAGAGATTACATAGCTCAGAAAAACAGGTAATCATACATTAATTATACCTTCTTTGTAGTTTGTAAATTTACAGTTTACAGCTGACAGCTAAATTTCAGAAGAAATTTTTCTGCCTTCCTGGACCAAAACAAAACAAATGAACAAACAAACAAATAAAAACTTATTACAATAAACTCACAGGTGCATTTTTTAAGTTGCATTATCAAAATTAATGAACTACCCCGCCTATTAGCACAGTTGATAAAGTGCCAGCCTGTGAACCCAGGGGTTGCTAGTTCAATTCCCCAAGCCAGGTCTCCAGCCAGGTCCTTGGCTGGGGGCAGGTGAAAGGCAACCATACATGGATGCTTCTCTCCCTCTCTACCTCTCTTCCTTCCTCTGTGTCTGGAAATAATAAATGAAATCTTTAAAAAAAAATTAATGGACCTAAAACAAGGATTTAAGTTAAAAGGAAAACTGTCAATTAAGTGCTCTTTAGAATTTACAAATTCTGTCCAGTTCTAACATTAGTCTAGTTTAAGGGTCATAGCTCAAGAGGTTTCTGAACAAGTTTCAATAATTTTCCAGGGGTTTCTACTAAATTTCACCTCTGACTAAGAGGCAAAGTAGCAGGTTCAAATCCCAAAATGCAAAAATTCTGTGAGAACTGATAGCAATTTCACATTACTAAAGATTAAGATGAAACAAATATGAAGCAAGGAAAGGCACTCTATAATGTGGCAGGCTGAGAAAGTGATAATTTCTAAGTTTTTTTTAAATATATACTTTTCTTTTAAAGACTTTATTTAATGCCCTGGCTGGTAGCTCAGTGGATGGGTGCCAGCCTACGAACCCAAAGGTCACTGGTTCGATTCCCACTCCGGACACATGACCAGGTGGCAAGCCGGGTCTCTAGCCAGGTCCTTAGCTAAAGGCAACCATACACTGATGTTTCTTTCCCTTTCTTCCTCCCTCCCTGCCCTTCTCTCTAAAAATAGTGAATAAAATCTTTTAAAAAATTAAATAAAAGAAAAAAATAAAGACTTTATTTTTAGAGAGAAGGGAAGGGAAAGAGAAAGAGTGGAAGAGAAACATCAATGTGTGGTTGACTCTGGCACGTCCCCAACTGGGGACCTGGCCTGTAACCCAGGCATGTGACCTGACTGGGAATGGAACCAGTGACCCTTTGGTTCACAGACTGGCACTCAATCCACTGACCCACACCAGCCAGGGCAATTTCTAAGTTTTTAAAAGAAAGCTTACTGAATGTATACCAAATGAGCAGGCAATTAACAAATACAAAAGTGATATCTGGGGAAAGTTAAATAAAAACGCATGTAGGAAAACATAAGTAAACCCATGTATCTTGGTACAAAAGTCAACAATCATTAACTTAATCTAGGTCAGCACCACTTCATGCCCAGTTAATTTCACTCTAGTCAGGTACATGCCTCAGATACATTTGAAAATCTAGAAGTTCCCCAGCCGTTTTCACTGTGTCAGTCCTCAGCTGAAAACCTAACTATGGCTCCCTATTCTCTATCAAACAAGTTTAAACTAAACTCTGGTTGTTAAGGACCTCCATGCTTTGACCTAATCTAATATTACTTTTGGAGATGAGAATGGTGGGTTAATTATAACTACAAATTTCTGCAGTTTTTCCCTTCATTTCCTGAACACAGAGTCCTCTTTGGCTTGCACAGACTAATGGAATGTGCAGAAGTGATACTATGCGACTTCTGATGCCTGGCCTCAAAGGACTTGTAGTTCCTCCTCTTGCCCTCTTAGAACACCTCTAGCTAAGAAACCTGGGCTATCCTGCTGGAGAAACAACATGGAAGGGAACCAGCTGATGGCCCCACCTCATCACCAAACCTGAGTAAGGTCATCTGAACTGCCTTCTAACAGGTATGTCACATTTTTTAACAGACTAGAAGTAGCAATGATAATAATTCTCTGGATTCCATATCTAGTTATTTTATTTAAGAATGGATTTGTTTCTTTATTTTAATGTTATATGAACTCAGCCTCTCAATGATAATGTTTCTGTTATAGTCCACATAAAAAATGTAATACATACTAGTTGAAATCATAGAAAGTTTGCATTTAAGGGATCGAAGTTATCAAAACGCTGAAGATAATTATAAAGGAAATATAAGCACATAAATTAAATGGCACAGTTTTTCTATATTAAAATTCATATGCAAAATAAGATTTGCCACTATTGAGAAATTCTGTTAAGTATATAGATATCATTAGTATAAAAGCACCTTAATAAGCCATTTAAAGTTTTGCAAAAGTAGTTTATAGATAGCATTATTAATTCTTTAATAGTTGAATGCAACCCTGCACCTAAAAACGAAGTACAGTATTTCATCATTCTTCCTTCAACTTTTTAGAACCTACCGGAGAGATTCAGCCATTCGCCTCAAGTCTTCATTTTGCTGTTTTAAGCGTTCAAGCTTAGCCAGGATCTTAGACAGTTCTCGGCTAGAGTGATCAGGGTGGTCATTATCTCGTACCAAATGACCACCTATATAAAACAGCAAGGACCCCCAGGCAAAAAGAATGAGCATAATCCAACGCCAGGAACCAGTCCATGGCCGCATTTTCAGATTTTCAACTCAATCCCCTGGTTCTCTGGAGCTCAAAGAATTGCAAACATCGTAACTCTGTTTCCTGTGAGTGCAAAGGCGGTAGCCCGTCTGCTGTTTCAACACATGATGATTCAGACAAATTACTGTCTCTGGTAGTCCTGTGGCGAATCCTTCAAAGAGGTCCTCTTGGTGGTATAAGTAGGAAGCTTTATTGTCCTGTGCTTCATGGACTCTGCATGCTGTGGAAAGAGGGAAACATTTAAATTATTTAGGGTATATAAAAATAGTGTATGCTGAGACTCTTGGAGTTAAGGGAAACAAATTGGTGTTGACTGGTCAACAGACTGGCTAACAATTTATGTGCCTATAATAAGTAAAAACCAAAAGCTTTTAAGTCTGCTTATTAAATCAACCATGTACATCAGGGCTCTACCAGATAAATTAATTAGTTCTAAGACTGAAAGTCCACTTGGCACCGTTATCATCTTTCTTTCTTACTTACTTCATAGTACAACAGGTCATATATGAAGATTAAAAGATTGTATCTTTGATCAATCAAACCAAACAAAATGTATTCAGCCACATATTTTGAATTAATCTTTCCATTATTTCATAAGGACACATTTTCTTTGAGTGAATTAATTCTTAAAAGATCTCAACTGCATCCCCTCCATCTCACTGCTCAGCTACCATTTATACCACTTAACTTTGAAGGTGACAGGCAAATTGTCGCTTTTAGAATAAATTCTAAAACAACATACATATTAACCACGAAAGTTATCACCATCATTAAGCATCTGGCAACCACTCCAAATATTACAAGCAAAGATTCATATGGATTAGGCTAGATTATTCCTCAAATTTATTTTAAAATACCAGCAATTGCAAAAGAAGTCTAATATCAGTTAAACTTAAGTTACTATGCGTCTTAAACTACAAGTGCATGTGGGTTTCATTTGTCACTTCTCCACGATTAGGCTTAAAATACCCTTTGGAAATAACATAAAGACAAAATTTGCAGGGAAAGATACGATATTAACATAATTTGATAATTCCAGGGCTATATAAGAAAAGTCTTATCTCCAGGCACACAGTTCCTTCTAAAGGAAAATAAATAGTTTCTATATACAAGACTGAATATGATGGAGACTTGACCGCTAATTGAACAGTTATTAGATGAGATACACAAGTCAGAGAAGAAACTTGGAAAATTAGAGCACAGAGCTGCTATTTTTCTACCTTTGAACCTCAATCCCAATGATTTTTAAATGACTAAGTATTTAAAGGGAAGAAAATACTTCCACTGAGGTCCTAGAAACATTCTACTTCTTTCCATTTATTTCTACACAATTTTTCTTCATTGTTACTGGATCACACAATCTAAAACACACAATGAAAATAATTATACTCACTGGGAATTGTTTGAAACCTATAATCCAAATAATCCAATAATCCAAATGAAAACTTGATGTTTTCTGTGTTGTTTTAATAACTATTCTTAAGTCTATTGAAAACAATCTTTTTACTGACCACTATTTCTTCTGTCGCAGACTCAAAATCCTTTCTAAAACCCTGCTTCTCTAATCATAGGTACCTCCATCTAGTCACTAAACATAAGAATAAGTAAAGTCTATTCAATGTCTCAGGTAAAACATCTAGTTATATGAGGGTTATTTTTCATGTTATATAGAAAAAATACAGACATTCAGGGCTTTCGAGTTAAAGATAAATTTTTAAAAATGAATCCCTCATAGTCTAAGGGATGAATTAATTTCAACAAAAAAGTATTAACTTTTGAGTTAATAATGTTTATTACAACATATCTTATCCTATAAAATGCTATCATTACCGTATGCTGAAAATATATCCTAGTTATTTTCAAGCTGCAGTATTAAGATATTACATTTTTAAAAATTTTTCCCTTCATACTAAGAGTTACCTTGGGAAGATAACTGTGATAAAAGAAGGTAAAAAGCTTCCCAAACAAGAATTATTTAAATAATAACATGAATTATTTAAATAATAACATGATGTGCTGTAACACTTATCTAAAATTACAATAAAAATTATCATAAATATTAAAAGCCAGCAAAATATAACATAAATTGAACAGAGACAAAAGTTTATCGAAACATAAATTTTGTTATACAACTTAGAATTTTGTAAACCACCATCAAAAAGCCAATATATTAAATTCTATATTTTATAGCACTATTAAAATTACATGAGCTACAAAAAGCAAGACATTAATTGTAAGAGCAAAAACAGTCATTTTCTTAGTTAATATCTTTTTAAATGTTTTTGAAGAGAACGTTTCCCCAAATTTTTTGTTCTTAGAAGTATTTAAAAATGGGATTAATAAAACATCCAAGCTAAAAACCAAGTTGCTTTCTATGCAATCTTCCTTAGCATGATTTAAAAGAGCAGTTACAAAAAATTTCCCCTGTACATAATAAATGTCTGCTTACTTAGAAGTTTAATGGTTAAGCTATGCCTACAAATATGTAAATTCCATGATATTTGTCCATTTAGTTCACTGATGTATGCCAGTTACTTAGTGTGTGGCAATAAGTAGGTACTAACAAATATTTTTAAATAAATGAGTAAGTAAATTAATGTGTGAAGGATATGATACATAACATAAACTAGCATGATAAATAACACAGAATCCAAGCATCTCAGCTTCAACTGCATTTTATGTCCCATTTAAGAAAGCAAATCTGGTCCTGGCTGGTAGCACAGTGAATAAGGTGTGCCAGCCAGTGAACCCAAAGGTTGCTGGTTCGATTGCCCAGCCAGGGCACATTACCAGGTTGCCAGCCAGGTCTGTAGCTAAAGGCAGGTGAAAGGCAACCATACATTGATGTTTTTCTCCCTCTCTCTTTCTCTGGAAATTAAAAAAAAAAAAGCAAATCTGAATATAGGAAGTCAGTGCTTTTTTATATAGGAAAAGCAGTTCAAAAAATAAAATCATTCACAAAAGTTATGATTTGTTATTGTCAACAGAAATATTGCAATATGTCCCTTAAATTATTAAAATAAACTGGTCTAAAAGGCCATAAGATCCACAGTTACCTTTGAACCGTGAGAAATAATTTCTCTTTGCCTTATTTTCCTCATCAAGAAGATTCACTTTGCAAAGACAATGGAAAGATGAAGAAAGTATGTACAGCCTTTGATATGAAAGTGACTTAATTTATTTGTGGAAGAATTTATTAGTGAAAATATTTCAACTTTATGAGTAAAATATTTCAATATCAACTACATGAACTAATTTCTGATTAACAATAAAAAAGAACCAATTACTAATATACACAAAATATGAATGAATTTCAGAAATATGCCTCACAAAAAATGCCAATGACAAAAATATATATATTTATATTACGTTCTAGAACAGAGAAACATACAGTGACTAAAATCAGAACAGTGCTTGCCAGGAAGCAAGCACATGACTAATTAAAAAGGGGAATGATAGCTACATGAAGGTACAGATTTGAGAAAAATCATCTAATTGTATACTTGAGTACATTTTATCGATAAAAATTATGCTTCAATAAAGCTGAAAAAGAAATTTTAAAGTTTAAACTATCTTTGTTTTATGAATGTACTTGAAAATACCAATAATTGAAGGTTGCTAATTTGTTAAGTGGCTAAATTATGTTCCTTCATTTTGCATTTTAGTAAAAGCATTTCAACAAAATCATCATTGTATATTCTTACTTCTAATGAAAAATTTTCAAAAATTACTGTATATCTATAATCAAGTTCAACATGAATGTTAATGAAAGAATTATATTTTCCACACATTTCATAAGCAAGAATCAACTCAAAGAACAAGTAATATAATTAACAAACACTGTTGAATTTTCTTAGGAGCCAGACTACTCTTTTCTCAGAGTAAAAGAAATTATCATAAATATTCAAAATAATGACTCCCTGAATTATAACAAATATCTACTGTAGAGAACTACCATCTTTAAAAGAATTTATTTATTCAACAAATGGAAAAAGTAAAATGGAAGTTATTATTACAGAGTGCTACTTGAGGTAACTCAATACAACGGAATAAACTAAAAAAGTCTAAACTAAAAAAGTAATAAACAGAAAAATATAATCATTTGTTCAACAAATTTAGTATATGACTACTATAGTATAACAGAGGTTAAGTAGACTGTTATATTCTAAAGACACCAGGTTGGTAAAGGAGAATATAAATAAAACTTTTAGAAAAAAGCTAATTATCAATCATAAAGTGCAAATATTTAAAGAGTCTATAATATACAATTTAATTCTAGGTTAATCTACACACAGTATATTTTCTTTTTAATATCTTTAAATGTTTTCTCACTTGATCTCAACTTATTTTCAAACTATTATTACAGAATTTATTTAAAATCTTTATTATACAGTCTTCATATATGGAAAAATACTTTATAAAACTATATGTTTATTAATTTAAGAAAGTATGAAAAAACAACTGAAAATAGTATCACAAATTAAACTGGCCCTTTAATGGCAGATGAAACTAACTGCTGTGTATTTATAAGTGCTTGGTAAAACCAACTAAACTGAAATGTGGAAGAGAGGGAAAAAATTTTCATATAGCCTCTACCAAGATTATAAAATTCAATTTTTTCTCATTACTTACTTAGTCATTTATCATACTTTCACATTGCTTATCAGTAAGGTCACAGTATATACACATAAATTTAAAATGCCAGGCATCCTGAATACATGACAGAATATACTCTTATTATTCACTGAAACCAGTCGATATCTTAGAGATTAATCATCCTACTTATGAAATACAAACACATAATCACATTTATGAGGTGTCTATCAGGGGTATCTTATTCACATTAACTCAAAAATAACACACTAGGTTATGTTTACTAGTGCAATTAATTTATACTATTCAAAAATCTGGCCTTGGGATCTTTTGTTTGTTTGTTGCTCTTTTAAATTGTTATTCCTTTACAGTTGTCCCAATTTTCCCCCAATTGCTTTCCCCTGCCCCATCCACAGTCAATCCCAATCCTGTTGACCATGTCCATAAGGTCATTTATACATGTTCCTGAACTAGACCCCTCCCCTTCTTTCCTCCCTTATCCCCCTCTCCCCTCCGCTCTGGTCACTGTCAGTCTGTTTCTTGCCTTTGGCTCTGAATAAATTAATATTTTCCCAAATGGTAATACTAATAAATTCAAAGGAAATATATATTTTACCATTTTATTTGGTTATCAAGTATACATACAAGATGCACTTGATTGGCAGCATGACATGGCAGAAAGAGCAACCACTTCAAATCAATCACTAACTATGTGGGCAATTTACAGAAGTATAAAATGGGAAAGAGTATATTTTCATCACATTAAAATAATATATGTAAAAGTGATCTGTACTGCAGTTTAACAAGATTAGTTATGTTTTCCTTATTCACTAGAAACTATGTATATCACCTTTCTGCCAGTTTCCAGAACATGTCAAGTTCTTACCTATTTAACTGCAATTTCTTTCGTTCATTCTTAAAATTCAGATCTCTACTTAAATGTCACCTCTTTTAAGAGACACCTTGACAACTTGCACCAATTACAACAGGTCAGAATATAAGTAAGAGAAAAATAACTCAAAATGGCTTTAAAAATAGGAAAACTTTAATTTCTCAATTGAGAATAATGTAGGTAATTCAATAGCTTTGTGAAACAGTTAAAAAATCTTCATTTTTCTATTCTACACACTCACTATGTCAGTTTTTGTACTCAGATTAGCTCTCTTCATGGTAGCAAGTTGGCTGCCTCAATTCCAGCCACATGTAATTATGGGTAAAAAGAACAATTGGTATTCTCTTCTGGTCTGTTTCATTTTTAAGGGAGAGGAAATATGCACATTTTATTAGCCAAGACTGAGCCACCTGTCCCTTGCAAAATCAATCAATGAAAGGGGAATAGGATTTCTATTATGGCTGAGACTGATCAGAATTTATCCCTAAGGGTAGGCTCCAGAACAAAACTGACCCTGAAAGCAAGAATGAAAGAATGACTACAAGGCTCTACAAGAATGCTACAACACCTAATATTTTTTTTAAAAAAGCACTCACATCCCCCATTATTCTCTATCATAACACTTACTGACTTTTTTATTTCCTGCACAAAAAGATATATACCTATAGAGCAGGGTCTTAGAACACAAGCCCTTTATTAATACTGATCAAAATAAAAAACTGAATGCATAAATGTCATCCAAATGTACACATATTTACTTAATAACTATAGTCAAAATCCAAGGAAAATATTAATAATATTAAGCCTTCGAAGAATTAGAACCAACATTCATGTGTATATTCATTTTTATGCAAAAATATCAAAATTAGATGCTCAGAAATATGTATAAATATAATTTTAAATCAAACACTTCCATTCAAGCCAACTTCCGATAAGCTGCTTAGTCCTTAAACAAACATTACATTTAATAGTTAATAAAAGGAATGGATAAAAGGCTTAAATATAAGTTGTGATACCATAAAAGTCCTTGCAGAAAACATAGGCAGTAAAATTTTAGATACTCCATGTAGCAATATTGTTGCTGCTGTATCCCCTAGAACAAAGAAAATAAAGGAAAAAATAAACAAATGAGACTACATCAACTTAAAAAGCTTCTGCACAGCTAAAGAAACCATCATCAAAATGAAAGGAAACTAACCATATGGGATAATATATTTGCCCATCATATATCACACAAGAGTTTAAGCTCCAAAATATATAAAGAACTCAACACCAAGAAGACAAACAATCCAATTAAAAACTAAACCTTGGCTGGTGTAGCTCAGTGGACTGAGCACTGAACTGTGAACCATGGGTCTCTGGTTCAGCTCTGGTTAGGGCACATACCTGGATTGCACACCAGGCCCCCGGTTGGGGGAGTGTGAGAGGCAACCACACACTGATATTTCTCTCACTCTCTTTCTCCTCTCTTCTCTCCTCTCTAAAAATAAATAAATAAAATCTTTTTAAAAAATGGGCAACTTCTAGTCAAGATGGGATAGGCAGACATGGCTGGCCTCATCTCCAAACCACAACAAAATTACAACTATAAGCACAAGGGAACAAAGGAAAAAGAAATTGGGGCAACTCTAACAGCATAATCAACAAAGTTACAACTAAAATATAGAACAACAATCACTTAGAACCACCAGAAATAGAGTCAAATGGAAGTCTGAAAACTACGGAATTAGAGAAACCATATCCATCCAGACTGTAGGACGGACACAGATGTGGAATGGGCAGGTCCCATACCCACATGCGGTGGATAAAAATTCAGGAGAGCTGTCTGGAGAGCCCAGCCCTACACCAGGCCACACAGCAAAGGGTTCCAGAGCCAGGAAGATAAGCCCCTACAACTTCTGGCAGCAAAAACCAGTGGGGATTGAGTGGCGGAAGAAATTGCTAGAGCCCCAAGCAGTTCCTCTTAAAGAACCTATATACAGACTCACCTATTAAAACTCAATCCCTCAGAACTCTGGCACCGAGCAGACTGACCTTGGTCTGCACCACTCAGGAAACCCCAGGGCCAGCACACCCAGTAAACAGCTACTACAGAGCACCCTGGAGCACCATCACCTGCTCCTGCACAGCTGATCCTCTACAGAGGGTAGAGGTTGGTGGTCAGTGGTCACAGCCAGTTCACACAGCTAACTGGCCTGGGTAATTCCCTTCCATTGCAACAGCAACCAAGACTCAACTACAACAGAAGGGTGTACTCATCCACAAGACAGGCACACTCAATACTCAGGTTCAGTGAAAGGGGATGCTATGTCACTGGACCCTATCAGGCACCTATTACATTAGGCACTACCAAGATACGGAGTCAAAGCAGCTTCACATAATACGTAGAAACAAACACAGGGAGGCTGCCAAAATTAGAAGGTAAAGAAACACGGCCCAAATGAAAGAACAGATCAAAACTCCAAAAAAAGACCTAAACAAAATGGAAATAAGCAATCTATCAGATGCAGAGTTCAAAACACTGGCTATACGGATGCTTAAGGAACTTAGTGAGGACTTCAAGAGCATAAAAAAGATCCAATGAGAAACAAAGGATACACTCACTGAAGTAAAGAACAATTTATAGGAAAACACCAGTAGAATAAAAAGAAAAATAATTAAAAAAAAAAAGACAATATATAAGCAGCCTCTGGGACAACTTCAAGAGGCCAAACATTCTCATCACAGGGGTGCCAGAAGGAGAAGAGAAAAAACAATAAATTAAAAACCTATTTGAAAAAAAAAAAAAAAGTCCTTATTTTAATTAAGGAAATAGACATGCAAGTCCAGGAAGCAGAGTCCCAAACAAGATGGATAGAAAGAGGCCTACTCTAAGATACATCTTAAAATGCCAAGGATTAAAGATAAAAGGAGAATCTTAAAAGCAGCAAGAGAAAAGAAGTTAGTTACCTACAGGGGAGTTCCCATAAGACTGTGAGCTGATTTCTCAAAAGAAACTTTGCAAGTTAGAAGGGAGGGCAAGAGATGTCTAAAATCATGAAAAACTGGGACCTACAGCCAAGATTGCAAAAGTTACTATTTAGAATTGAAGGGCATATAAAGAGCTTCCCAGCCAAGAAAAACTAAAGAAGTTCATCACTGCCCAATAATTATTATATGGAATGTTAAAGGGGCTTATATAAGAAAAAGAAGCAAATCAAAACTATGAACAATTAAATGGCAAAAATATGTTTTCTATCAACAACTGAATCTAAAAAAACAAAGAAAACAGGAACAGAGTCATGGATACAGAGAGTGTTTTGATGGTTGCCAGATGAAAGGAGGGAGTGGGGAAATGGGTAAAGTGAGGGACTAAGATGTACAAATAGGTAGTACAGAATAACCATGAGGATGTATAGTATAGGAAATGGAGTAGCCAAAGAACTTATACACATGACCCATGGACACAAACAATGATGTGGGGATTGCCTGAGGGAATGGGGGTTGCTGGGTGGAAGGGGGCAAAAGGGACAAAATCAGGACAATTGTAGTAGCATAATCAAAAAATATATATAAATAAAAATTAAAAATGGGCAAAAGACCTGAATAAACACTTCTCCAAGGAGGACATAAAGAAGGCCCATAGACATATGAAAAGATGCTCAACATCACTAGCCATCAGAGAAATGAAAATTAAAACCACAATGAGATACCACTTCACACCTGTCGGAATGGCTATCATTAATGAACCAATCAACAAGTGCTGGCTAGGATGTGGAGAAAAGGGAACTGTGGTGCGCTGCTGGTGGGAATGCAGGCTGGTGCAGCCACTGTGGAAAACAGTATGGAATTTCTCAAAAAATTAAAAATATCGCACAGTGGATTAATTAATTAATTTAAAATATGGTGGCACAGTGGATAAGGTGCTGGCCTGCAAACCCAAAAGTCGCAGGTTCGATTCCCCAGCCAGGGCACATAACAAGGTCGCAAACCAGATCTCCAGTCAGGTCTGTGGCTGTAGGCAGGTGAAAAGCAACCATATGTTGATGTCTCTCTCCCTCTCTCCCTTCCCCTCTTTCTGAGAATAATGAAATAAAATCTTTAAAAATAAAATAAAATAAAATAAAAATAAACTTGCTAAAAAAAAAAAAAAAAAACTGCCTTTTGATCCAGAAATTCCAATTCCACCACTGGGAATATATCCTAAGAATCCTGAAACACCAATTCAAAAGAATGTATGCACCCCTATGTTCATAGCAGCACTATTTACAATAGCCAAGTGCTGGACACAGCCTACGTGTCCATCAGTAGATGACTGGATAAAAAAACTGTGGTATATTCACACAATGGACTACTATGCAGCAGAAAGAATGAAGGAACACCTACCTTTTGCAACAGCATGAATGGAACTGGAAGATATTATGCTAAGTGAAATAAGCAGTTGGTTAAAGACAAACACTACATGATCTCATAAGAGGAATCTAATGAACAGAATAAACTAACAAGCAAAATAGAACTAGAGACATGGAAACATGGAACTGACTGACAGCAGCCAGACGGAAGAAGAGAGGGAAGAAGTCAAAAAACATATATGAATGAACCATGGACATGGACAACAGTATGGGGTTGACTGTGGGAGTGGTGAGTAGGCTGGGCAGAGGATGGCAAAGGGGGAAACACTGGGACAACTGTAATAGAATAAAAATAAAAAAATAGTTAATAAAAGGAAGATAAATGTATTTTTTAAAATCCCAAGCCATATGCAATATAAATAATAAAAATTCACAATCTTTTTATAGAGAACTATTTCTAAAGGACAGCATATACTCAAAAATTCAGATTCAGAGAGATTTAAAACTATTTCTATAGAACATATTCAAAAGTGTAATAAACATTTTATGGTACTGAAAATTTTAGTGGGAGCAATTAAAAGAAATACACATTTTAACCTTCATATAAGAGGCATGAAATCATCATAAAGGCTAATCTTTATTACTGCATGTATGAAGAATATTAAAATATTATTGGCTAGTATTTAATTCACTGATACATAAGCCAGCTGGGTGGCTTACATATATCCTAAAATATTTTATATCCTAAAATAAAGAGAAATTTAAATAAATTGTGGTACAACCATTGGTGAGATATTATTGTTCAACTTAAAATGTTAAGTGTGAAGACAAATATGCATAATATACTTTAGGTGAAAATGTAGGTTGCAGAGAAATTTGATAATGTTCACAGGTAGCATGTTACCTGGAAAGTGTAAGCTCTAAGGTCAGAAAGAGCTGGATGTAAATCCTGGCAATCCCAATATAATTTAAAGCCAGTATAGAATTAGACAGGGAATCTTATTTTCTGTGAGCCTGGATTTTTTAACCCTGAAATGACTTTAATATTTCCTATAACTATATCATTCTTAGTGATGATAATAACTTCATTTATTTAGTGCTTCCTAAACAAACAGTACTTTTGCTTTACAATTATATTTAATTTAATTTTATTGTTGTTGTATTACATCCGTCCCCTTTTTGCTCCCCTCTGTCCTCTTCCTCACCCACCCATTCCCCCACAGTCGATCCCACCTGCTATCCATGTCCATGGTTCCTCCATACTAGGTTCTTGTCTAAAATGCTCCCCTTCCTTGTCCTTTCCCCCCCCTTCCCTGCAACCCCCTTTCCCCTGACCACTGAAGGCCTATTCAATGTATTTATATATCTGGTTCTGTTTTAGTTGTTGTTAGTTTTGTTCATTATTGCCCTGTAATGGGTGAGATCATATGGTATTTGTTCTTCACTGACTGGCTTATTTCACTAAGCATAATACTTTCTAGTTCCATCCATGTTGTTGCAAAGGTTAGGAGTTCCTTCTTTCTTTCTGTTGTGTAATATTCCACTGTGTAAATGTATCAAAGTTTTTTGATCCAATCATCCACTGATGGGCACTTAGGCTGTTTCCACCACTTGGCTTTTGTAAATAGTGCTGCTATGAACATAGGTGTACATAGATTCTTATGAATTGGTGTTTCAGGATTCTATGGGTATAGTCCTAGTAGTGGATTTGCTAGATCAAAAGGCAGTTCCATTTTTAGTTTTTTGAGGAAACTCCATACTGTTTTCCATAGTGGCTGCACCAGCCTGCACTCCCACCAACAGTGTACCAGGGTTCCCTTTTCCCCACATCCTCATCAACATTTGTTGTTTGTTGATTTGTTGGTGATTGCCATTCTGACAGGTGTGAGGTGGTGTCTTATTGTGGTTTTAATTTTCATCTCTCTGATGGCTAGTGATGTTGAGCATTCATTCATATGCCTCTGGGCCCTCTATACATCCTCCTCAGTGAGTTGTCTGTTTAAGTCTTTTGCCCATTTTTTAATTGGGCTGTCTGTCTCCCTAGTGTTGAGTCACATTAGTTCTTTATATATTTTGGAGATCAAACCCTTGTCTGAGGTATCATTGGCAATTATGTTTTCCCATACAGTTGGTTTCCTTTGAATTTTGCTGGTGTTTTCTTTAGCTGAACAGAAACTTTTCAATTTGATACAGTCCCATTTGTTGATTCGTTCTTTTATTTCCTTTACTCTTGGTGAAGTATCAGTAAACATATTTCGGTGTAGGGTATCAAAATTTTACTGCCTGTATTTTTCTCTAGGACCTTTATGGTTGGTACTGCTTATGTTTAAATCCTTTATCCATCTTGAGTTTATTCTGGTGTATGGTGTAAGTTGGTGGTCTAGTTTTATCTTTTTGCATGTTGCTGTCCAGTTCTCCCAACACCATTTGTTGAAGACACTGTTTTTACTCTATTTTATGTTCCTTCCCCCTTTGTCAAATATTAGTTGACCATAGTGTCCTGGGTTAATTTCTGGGCTCTCTACTCTGTTCCATTGATCTATTTGTCTATTCTTATGCCAGTACCAGACAGTTTTGGTGACAGTAGCCTTGTAGTATTGTTTGAAGTCCGATATTGTGATTTCTCCAACCTTGTTCTTCTTTCTCAAGATTGCTGTGGCTATTTGTGGGCATTTTTGGCTCCATATAAATTTTTGAAGTATTTTACCTATTTCTGTGAAGTCTGTCATTGGCATTTTAATTGGGATTGCATTGAATCTATAGATTGCTTTGGGTAGTATGGACATTTTAATGATGTTATTCTTCCCATCCATAAACATGGTATATGCTTCCATTTATTTGTATCTTCCTTGATTTCTTTCTTCAATGTTCTGTAGTTTTCTGAGTACAGGTCTTTATTTAGGTTTATTCCTAGCTACTTTATTTTTCTTGTTGCTAAGGTAAATGGGATTTGTTTTCTCGCTTCTATTTCTGATGTTTCATTATTGGTATACAAAAATGCTTTTGATTTCTGGATATTGACTTTATATCCAGCTATTTTGCTAAATTTGCTTATTAGGTCGAGTAAGTTTTTGGTAGAGTCTATTGGGTTTTGTATGTACACTATCATATCATCTGCAAATAATGACAGTTTGACTTCCTCCTTTCCAATTTGGATACTTTTGATTCCTTTTTCTTCTCTGGTGGCTACAGCTAGAACTTCCAAGACAATGTTGAATAGAAGTGGAGAAAGTGGACAGCCTTGGCTCGTTCCTTATCTTAAGGGGAAAACTTTCAGTTTTTATCTGTTAAGTATGATGTTGGCTTCAGGTTTCTCATAGATGGCCTTTATGATGTTGACGTATGCTCCCTCTATTCCCATTTTGCTGAGGGTTTTTATCCTAAATGGTTACTGTACTTTATCAAATGCTTTTTCAGCATCTATTGGTATGATCATATGGTTTTGGTCTTTCAATTTGTTGATGTGGTGTATTACATTTATTGATTTGTGAATGTTGTACCATCCTTGCATCCCTGGGATGAAACCCACTTGATCATGGTGTATGATCTTTGTAATATACTGCTGAATCTGATTGGCCAATATTTTGTTGAGAATCTTAGCATCTATGTTCATCAGAGATATTGGCCTGTAGCTTTCTTTCTTAGTTGTGTCTTGACCTGGTTTTGCAATTAGAATAATATTGGCCTCATAGGAAGAGTTTGGGAGTCTTCCCTCTTCCTGTATTTTTTGGTATAGGTTGAAAGGGGCAGGAGTTAGTTCTTCTTTAAATGTTTGGTAAAATTCACCCATGTATCCATCCAGTCTGGGACTCTTGTGCTTTGGGAGATTTTGGATTACTTTTTCAATTTCACTAGTTGTTATTGGCCTATTCAGGCTTTCTGCTTCTTCTGGATTCAGTTTTGGTAGATTATATATTCCCAGAAATGTGTCCATTTCATCCAGGTTGTCATATTTCTTGTCATATAGTTGTTTGTAATAATTTCTTACAATCTTTTGTATTTCTTAAGTATCAGTTGTGATTTCTCCTCTGTCAGTTCTGATTCTATTTATTTGGGTCCTCTCTCTCTTTTTGTTGATGAGTCTGAATAAAGGCTTGTCAATTTTGTTAATTTTTTCAAAGAACCAGCTCCTGGACTTGTTGATTCTTCGAATCATAGTTTGAATCTCTAAGTTATTTAGTTCTGCTCTGATCGTGATGATTTCCTTCCTTCTACTTGCTCTGGACTTTGTTTGTTGTTGCTCCTCTAGTTCTTGCAGCTTTATGGTTAGGTTCCTTTTATAAACTTCTTGTGACCTTTTTTGGAAGGCCTGTATTGCTATAAATTTCTCCCTGAGCACTGCCTTTGCTGTGTCCCATAGGTTTTGGGCTGTTGTGTGTTCATTGTCATTTGTTTCCAGGAGCATTTTGATTTCATCTTTGATCTCATTGTTAACTCACTCATTACTTAAAAGCTTGTTATTCAGTCTCCATAAGTTAGAGTATTTTTGGTTTTTTCCCTTGAGATTAGTTTCTAATTTCAAGCCATTGTGGTATGATTTCAACTTTCCTGTATTTGTGGAGGCTTGTCTTGTGACCTACTATGTGGTCTATCTTAGAGAATGATCCATGTGCATTTGAAAAGAATGTGTATTTTGCTTCTTTGGGGTAAAAGACTCTATACATCAGTTAGGTCCTTTTCCTCTAGAGCATTGTTCAATGCCACAACATCTTTGGTGATTTTTTGTTTGGAAGAGCTGTCCCTTGTTGATAGGGGGGTGTTAAAATCCCCTACTATTAGTGTGTTGCTGTCTATGTCTTTCTTGAAGTCCTCCAAGATTTTCCTTATATATTTCAGAGCTCCTACGTTGGGTGCGTATATGTTTACCAGAGTTATTTCTTTTTGATGGATTGTTCCCTTAAGTATTATGAAATGTCCATCTTTATCTCTTTTTATGGTCTTCATTGTAAAATCTATTTTGTCTGAAATTAGTATTGCTACTCCAGCCTTTATTTCATGTCCATTTGCTTGATACATATTTTTCCATCCCTTCACTCTCAATCTGTGTCGATCTTTTGTTCTGAGGTGGGTCTCTTGAAGACAGCATATATGTGGGTCATGTTGTCTTATCCATTCGGCTACCCTATGTCTTTTGATTGGTGCATTTAATCCATTTACATTTATGGTTATTATTGGTTGATACTTATTCATTGCCATTTTCTCACTTTGTACCTATATTCCTCTTTGGCTCTCTGTTTCTTCATTTTTTTTTTTTTTAAAGCAGACCCATTAGCATTTCTTGCAATGCTGGTTTGGTAGAGATGTATTCTTTAAGTCTTCTTTTGTCTGGGAAGCTCCTTATTTCTCCTTCCATCTTGAATGACAGCCTTGCTGGGTACAGTATTCTTGGTTGCAGGCCTTTGTTTACCATTACTTGAAAAACTTTTTACCATTCTCTTCTGGCTTGAATTGTTTCTGTTGAATAATTATTTGATAGCTTTATTGGAGCCCCCTTATATGTTATTTGTCATTTCTCTCTTGATGCTTTTAGGATTCTCTCTTTGTCTTTGAAATTTGCCATTTTAATTATAACGTGCCTTGGAGTTGGTCTGCTTGGGTTGATCTTCATTGGGACCCTCTGTGCTTCCTGAACTTGAGTAATGTTTTCACTCATCATGTTAGGGAAATTTTCTATCATGACTTTTTTGAACAGGTTTTCCATTCCTTGTTTCTCTTCCTCTTCTGGTATCTCTATGATATGGATGTTATTATGTTTCATGTTGTCCTGCAGCTCTCTTAAAACCTCTTCATTCTTGTTCAGCCTTTTTTCATTCTCTTGTACTTTCTTGGAGTATTTGTCTACGTTGTCCTCCAACTCACTGATCCAGTCCTCTACTTCCTCTAGCCTTCTGTTGATTCCTTCTACTGTATTCTTCAATTCAGAAATTGTATTCTTCATTTCCTCCTGGCTCTTACTGATAGTTTCTAAGTCCTTTTCGATGCTGGTGTAGCTCTCAGTAAGTTCCTTATAACTTCCCTGGAGCTTATAGTTTTCTTTGAGCTGGCTGAGCTCATTGAGCTTCTCTATCATCATTTTGAATTCCGTATCTGATAGGTTGTGTGCCTCTGTTTCATTTGGTGATCTTTCTGGGGATTCTTCCTTTCCTTTTGGTGATCAACTGATTCTTTTTTCCCCATTTTGGGTGTCTGTTGTTGCTTGTTGTTTTGTTTTGGTTTTTTCCTTGGATTAATCTGCTTTGCTTCCTTACCTTTGTTGAGCACCATTCTATGTTAGGAGATTTGTGGAGTTCAGTGTTGCAGTCTCCTAGATTTTCTCCACTTGTTGCTCTTGGGGAGGCCTTTATGTCATTAACTTGGGCTGTCTGGTTGTATTATGGATTGGTTGTGTATGTTGCTCCTTTCCTTCCAGTTGCACAATTATAATATTATTTAATCTTCTGAACTACTTTATGATGTAAGAGCTATTATCCCCATTGTACATGGAGAAAATTAAGACATATTGAGATTAAATAGCTTTCCTAAGGATGAAAAACCAGTAAGTGGAAGAACCAAAATCAATGATGGCTATTTTTTTATTATTGTTATTAAGAATAACCTGCTAATTTTAAGAACTGCAAAGAAAGAAAATCTTCTACAAATACTTTTTAACCCAAGGACAGGCAACTACATAACTAAGATGTGTCAAGTATAATTCTACCAAGAGATTTAAATAGCCTCAAACTTCTCCTCCCAAATGGCACACTGTTAGGAAAACTAGATAATATAAACTCCATTTGGTTTCATATTTTTATGTTTAAGACACAGTGAAGTGACTTTCCATTATAGTCCTAGAGAGAGAAGACATACTTCTCTCTATCCTTCTCATTTAAAAAAAGCTAAAAACGCTGAATATTTTAAGCCCAGATCTGCTAGGGATCCAGAAACTTAACAAACAATATGTCAGAGAGTTCTTTGGGTTTTCTGTTTCCCTCATATATCCCAGAAGGAAGAAAGAACAGAAAGAGCAAAAATATGGGTAAATATAATAGACTTTACCTCGTTTTCTTGAATTTTCTACATTATGTTTGACAATTGATGCAGAAAGTATAACACTTGGCTATAGTATTAAAAATATGTAGAGAAAATATTTGAAACAATTACATCATAAATGAAATGGGACTTACAGAGGTAAAGATTCTACACTTCACTCAAAATGATAAAATAACAATACCAATAGACTGTGTTATGTATTTCTAATGCAATACTTAAAGCAACTACTAAAATATGAAAACAAAGAAACACACTCAGTATATTTAGCAATATAGTCATTAGAAATTTAATGGCGAGTGAGTTTTAGAATCAACTAGAGGAGTGCTCATTTCCTCTACTTTCTAGTTATGTGACTGTGGCCAAATTATGTAACCTCTCTGTGAATTAGAGTTAATGACATTGAAGCTATAATTATTATATGTAGATTACTATATTTTAATTGAATCAGACTATTAACTCCCTGAATTTTTTTTGCTAGTGTAAATGAATAAAGCTGTCTAGAACTTAAATATGAATGTAAAGTTCTACTCATGGTAACTAGCATCTAGTATGAAATCGATGAATGAAAATTACAATTACTTATTAGTAAATAAAAATGTTATGGTTAGCCTTCCCTTAATCCCATAGATTTTGTACCATAAAATCTTATAGTCTCCTTGACATCAGTCTTGACAATGGGCTTTGTTTTTATTTTGAAGGGAGTTTTTATTTATTTTTTGACACCAAAAGCAAAGGCCACAAAGTCAAAATAAACAGGTGAAACAACATTAAAAAAAGGGCTTCTAAAAAGGATCTTTAGTTTTGGCTGGTGGCACAGTGGATAAGGTGCCAGCCTGTGAACCCAAAAGTTGTTGGTTCAATTCCCCAGCCAGGGCACATGACCAGGTTGCAAACCAGGTCTCCAGCCAGGTCTGTAGCTGGAGGCAGGTGAAAGGCAACCATACATGGATGTCTCTCTTCCTCTCTGCCTCTCTCCTTTCCCACCTCTCTAAAAATAATAAATAAAATCTTTTTTAAAAAGTGGGGGGGGGGGGGGCTTCTGTGCAGCAAAGGAAACCATAAAAATGAAAAGCCAACTGATAAAATGAAAAAAACATTAGATCATATATCTGGTAAGGGTTTAATATCCAAAATACGTAAAGAACTCATACAATAAATCAATATAAAGGAAATAAATGATCTATTTAAAAAATGGGCACAGGATCTGATTAGACATTTTTTTTAAAGACAACATAAAGGTGGCCAACAGGTACATGAAAAAGTGCTCAACACCTAATCATGAAAGAAATTCACATCAAATCACAATGAGGTATCACCTCAAAATTGTTGGCATGGCTATCATTCAAAAGATAAGAAATAACAAGTGGTGAGAATGTGGAGAGCAGGGAGCTATTGTGCAGTTGGTGGGAATATAAATTGGTGCAGCCCCTAAAGGAAACAGTATTGAGTTCTCAAAAAATTAAAAATAGAACTACCATATAACCCAGCAATTTCATTTCTGGTATTAATTCTAAGGAAACAAAAATCACTACCTTGAGAAAGATACAGGCACACCACTGTTCATGGCAACATTATTTACAACAGCCAAAGCATGCAAACAACCTAAGTGTCCATCTACAAAATGTAAAAAGTCAAGAAATATATGGAAAAGTGAATAGATCCACACAAGACTAAAAGGATAAAAATAGCTTAAAAACCACCTTTAACAAATTACAATGAAATACATGACCTCTTATAGCCATGGTAGGCCTAGAATTCCACATTATCCAAATAAAAACCAAATCATAAATGAGGCAACATAAATAAGGACATTATAAAATTCTCAACTCAGGCATCTAAATATTTGTCTACCTAATGCCACCAAATTAAATGTGTCAAATCAATTATTTTGGTGTCACAGTATTCATTAAAAAGTGACAGCCCAGGTATCAATCAATAAATAATTTTTTAGAATCATCTTTATGTAAAAAAGTAAAAGATTATCAGCCATTTGCTGGGTAGGTTCCAAAATAATCTTTTCTCAATCTCTCCCACAAAAAAATTGGCTAATCCAATGTTTTCTAACTTTTTTCATATTTATCCAACCTAAAATTCTGAGAAGATACCTGGTCAGTGTTATTAAGAAGTAATTTACCAGAAAAAATTTACATAGTTATAAATACTTCATTTAACAATGGTATGACAATTAACAATAGAAGCTATAAAAATACCTATCAATATTCTAAAGACCAGAATGACTTACAACTCCCCCATTAATTTAACCAGGTCTTCTAATCAATTCCAATATCCAACAAAATGTGGTTTGATAATTTGCTGTACAAATGTCACTGAATTAAATATTTTATTTTTCCCATAAACTAAGTTTTCTGTTTCCTACTAATCTAATAAATTTAGATATAATCAAAGTAGATCTATAATCTTCTCAATCTCTTAGTCATGTATGCTACTCTCCTTCAATTCTCCTTATATCTTCGTTACCCTGATGCACTTTGTACACAAAACTTTGTTTCAATGGTGTTTTATTATTTATATATCTTCCTCTCAGTATAAGGATAAGGTTCTGAATATTACAGAATACCTCAACAAAGCAATGGCTGAACTTAAACAAGACTGATTCCCACAACAAAAAGAAAAAGATAAGGAGTCTAGAAATAGGTGACATAGAGTTAGTGGTTGCACATTATCCTCAGGGATTCTAGCCTCAAACTTTCCATTTTTCCAATGGCTACAAACTAGCCATTGTAGGTGCCTGCCTTACATCATCAAGATCACCTCATGGTCCAAAATGTTCGCTAAAGTTCCAGTCATAAAGCCTTCAGTAATGGTCAAAAAGAAGAGAGACTGAATGGCAAAGAGAGGTCTCTCCCAGCCAAGTCAGTGCCCTTTACAAGCACACACACAATACTTCTGTGTTCATCTCTTGCCAGAACTTAGTCATGTCAGTGGAAAATAGTCTTTTTTTTTTTTTTTTAATTTATTTCATTATTTTTAGAAAGAAGGGAAGGGAGAGAGGCAGAGAGGGAGAGAGACATCGATGTATGGTTGCGTTTCACCTGCCTCCAGCTACAGACCTGACTGGAGACCTGGTTTGCAACCTTGTTATGTGCCCTGGCTGGGGAATCGAACCTGCGACCTTTGGGTTCGCAGGCTGGCACCTCATCCACTGTGCTACCAGCCAGGGCTTTTTTTTTTTTTTTTTAATTTTATTGTTGTTGTATTACATCCATCCCCTTTTACCCGGCTCTGTCCCCTTCCCCACCCACCCACTCCCCGATAAAGTCAATCCCACTTGTTGTCCATGTTAATGGTTCTTCCATACTAGGTTCTTGGCTAAACTGCTCCCCTTCTTTGCCTCTTCCTACCCCCTCCCTGCAATCCCCTTCCCCCTGCCCACTGAAGGCCTATTCACTGTGTTCATATATCTGGTTCTGTTTTACTTGTTGTTTGTTTTGTTCATTATTATCCTATAATGGGTGAGATCATATGGTATCTGTCTTTCACTGACTGGCTTATTTCAGCTAAGCATAATACTTTCTAGTTCCATCCATGCTGTTGCATGGTTAGGAGTTCCTTCTTTCTTTCTGCTGTGTAGTATTGAGTCTTTTCTTAAAAGGCATTAATGCACTAATTTTCTTTTTTAAATCAGAGTTATATTACTATAGAAGAAGAGGAAAACAGAGTTTAAGGATGGGTAGAATACTAGCAGCCTGCATCATGACTCCATATCCATTTTCTACAACTTCTGAATAACCCTTGATTTGGAGAGATGTTCTCTATCCTATCTTTAATTTAGTAAAGCTGACATAAAAATTTTTCTCAATTAATGCTTCTATTCCCTTGGCCATCTGTAGAGTGTGGTCAATCCTAAACTATATTGGTATCACAATAGGTACTGTAAGATTACAATTCTGAAGTCTTATTGAATAGGATTATTCATATGCTATACATCTTGTGCACCAGTTGGGGTGGAAAATTTGGTTTGTTTTATACAACAGAATGCTGGAACTCACTCTGTGTGTCCTGACCAATTAACAAAGCAATGGTTCTGCTGCAAATCTTGGATCTACGCTTATTCCACAGACATGCCTGCTGCATCATCGTAACTGTCATTAATCTCACTCATCATTTACTAAACATGTACTAGGTCCCAGTGCAAAGTGTTTTATTTATTTTATTCATTCAGGAATGATAACAACTCTATTACATTATTTTTATCTTCATTTTATTGAAAATAATAATAGCAAACATTTATTGACTGTTTACTATATGTCCAGTTTACTCACAGAGTTTTATAAATACTATTATTATCCCTAACATACAAGTGAGAAAGAGCAGGCTGAGAAGTTAGTAACTCGCCCAGAATCACACAGCTCATAAAAATAGCAGTCAGAATTCAAATACTCACAATTTGGCTCCAGAGATAATTCAACTAACAACTAAAACTACACTAATAGCAAATAAACAAGTAAAGAGTAAGTAACCTGCCTAAGGCAACAAAACCAGGAGGAGCTCAGACTTACAGCCTGATCCATTTAACTACGGAGACTTGTTCGAAACTTCAAATGAATCAAAGCAGTATGATTTGGCTTACCAAGGGATTATTACTCTTCAGGGTTACAAGGGAACACACTACCAACATACCAGAGGTAATCCATGAATTTCAATGGTAAGCAATTTAAGAGAATGAAATGTGGTGCATCCACATGCCTACCTATAGGCAACACTACAGGTAGACCAATTTCTTTTAGTAACACACACACACACACACACAAAGGCAGCTTCGGCAAACAGATTGTGACTGTCATATCAGTTTGAATTTTCACGTAAGTAAATAGTCAACAGTATGTAAAAGATCTTGAATAATTAGATGTCTACAGTTTACATCAATCTACTATCAAAAAAGAAGAGTAAACACTGAACTCAAATGGATATATCTAGAAGTAATGATTTGTTGAAGATATTGAAACATATTTAAAGAAATAATAATGAAGAACTAAACAAAATTAAGTCATTTTGTTGTCATGTGTCAGAATGAATGTATTCATAGTCGTCTCACCTGTTATTACAACCTTGACCCTCATTCCTTAAGAGAGATGTAAATTATGGCTATAAATTTCTTCAGTACTTTCTCTTAAGATTTACAATGGACAATTCTGATAGCAGAGTTAAAAATGCCGTTGTTAAACCTAAGCACACACCATACAATTCACAATACTACTAGTGGCTTATTTTCAAACATTCCGCGAAGAATTTCAAGTCTCTCTTCCAAGAATAGCACACACAGACACCCAATGACTATCAGGTAAGGGTACCTTGTACCTAATACAGTCATCAAAACACTGTAAGTACTAAAGATAAAGAATAAAGTTTAATGACCAATTAGTCAACTATATACCTAAGACGCATTAACTCTTTCATGAGCACCTCATATCCTTCAAAAAAATATTATGCCAACCCTGGCTGGGTAGCTCCATTGGTTAGAGTATTGTCCCAATATGCCAAGGTTACAGGTTTGATCCACAGTCAGGGCACTTAAAAGAATCAACAAATGAGCACATGAATAAATAAGTGGAACAACAAATCCATGTTTCTTTCTCTCTAAAATTAAAAACAAAAATAAAATTAGGACAGTGTGTTCTTCAACTCATTTTTTCACAATTAGAAACTTAAGACATTCTCAATTAACCTCACACTAATTTATATGTTTATATTCTACTTCCAATTACCAATGTTCTTGAACTAATTGGAGGACTTTTTTTTAAAATAATGAACAATACTAAACTTAAGCTATTTCAATGTATCTCAATAGATGAAATATAAAAGTTTTAATAAAATGTTCCAATTTTAAGTAAGATTTGTTGTTGTTTTTAGTTCTATTGATTCCTATTTGTATAAAACTGTGAAACAGCCGGTAATCTTCAGTGAGGCATAAAGGTCCCAAAAAGCATCAGCTATCATAAATCATTAGTTAAATGAACTTAAATTTAATGCATCAATTGATTGCTAACTAATGCATTATTAGCTTTAAAAAGCAACAGAAGCAGGTTTTACTTATAACTATGTGTGGAAGAATAACAGAAATGTTGTTATTAAGATTAATTTAGGCAACATTTAAAAATGGATTTTTACAATTAATAATATTTTAATACAATTTGAAATGGACAGAATATATCACTTGCTATGAATATTACTGTTCATTTTAAGTGTTAAGAGATCTCTACTTTCTTCCATGAAGAAGAAATAGAATCCAGAACTAACTAGAAAACTGGACAAACTATGTATCTGACCTTGACCCTGGACAACAGGAAGCTCAAAACTGATACAAAAAGAAAAAGGAAACAAAACAGGTGAGCACTATAATTACCTGGGATGTCTGTCTGAAATAATTTTTGGAACTGCAGTATGTACAATGAGAAATCCAAATAGAATCCACTGCATTGCTGAGTTGAAAAGACAGAGATCATTATATAGAAAAGCCAAGGCAACAATTACTTTGGGGGGACAGTCCCTCAAGTGACAGAGCTATGCTAAGACTTATGGGGGTAAAAAAGGACCCCCTTGAATACCAATACACACATGCACTGTGTGAAAACCCATAAGGGTGAGCAAAAAAACTTCTTGGAAAGGAAAATTACCAAGTGGCTAACGGTGAGTAATTTCCAGAGCTTACACGGGACCAAAAATCTTTCATGTTCTCACCAGCAAACAAAGAATCCTCATTGAATCCTTGGGGCATTCAGTAAAGATCCATGAAGAGAGGCCCACTTTGTAATGAGGCTAAGGAAGCACAAGGGTAAAGGTTACTGGTTATTCCAGACTTGCCCTTGAAAACCTTAAAACATTAACACACATGGAAAGGGAAGAGGGAAGGAAACAAATTTGCTGCTGTTGAGCATGACTCATGGAATCTTGGTCTCAAAACTCTCCCACCCATGCAGCCCCACTTCACACCACAAGGGACTTTAACTTGCATGCCATCACAGGACAGGATTATGAGATGCCACAAGGTATTGAAATGCCTACGAATAAAGGTAAAGGAGAAAAAAACAAGTGCATGATAAGAATGAGAATAAATCCAAAATGAATGAGTTGGTGTGTAAAGAGGATGCACGAAAGTATGTTCAAGTAGTCAAAATGTTGGGTAAAATATTAGAAGCCATATGTTTTCATGGTGTAAAAGTTCATAGCAAACAAAATGGAGAAAAATGGTTTGAATAAACACCTGACATTATACTGGTGGGTCTACCAGACCATCAGGATAGCAAAGCTGATATAATTTTTTAAAAAACAATGCAGGTGAAGCTGTAAATCTGCAGGCATATAGTAAACTTCCAAAAGATATCAAAATCAATGAGACAGACACATATGATACTAAAAATGATGATGAAATTCAGTTTGATAATACTGAGTATGATGATAAAGACCATAATGATACCTGAATTGAACTCAATGTTTTATATTCCAAGTTTTCTAAGGATTAACCCCAAAGGTGATAATGGCTTCCTTGAACTTTAGGAAGTTAACCACTTTCTATGTAGATGTCTTTGTAGCTTAGTTAGAAATTTTATCTAGGCATCTCTTTCTTAAATGAATGCATGAACTCCTGATGTTCAAACACTCTTAGAGGCAGGATTTTGTTTTCCTGATTGTTACCTTCATTGGTTAGATAAAACTTTAACACACGTTAACAAGTAACTTTAAAAAGAAATCTCTCATTGAGCCCAAGTGTGTCTGATTCCAAAGTCCTATATTCTTAGTAACTCCCTTAAAAAAATATAGTTCACATAAGTGTATTGTAAGATGAATGAAAAAAATCCTACCATGCAAAAAAAAAAAAAAAAAAGCTTATGGTGGAAAGAATACTGGAACAGGAATCATACATCTGTCTTACAAATAAAGAAACCAAGGCATTTAAAGGAAAAGTAATGGAGACAGGGGAGGAGAATGGTGTCACACAGCAAGCGTCAAACAAATGTCAAACAAGAATTTCAAGTTAGAGTCCAATGAACTGACTGCAGATCCTATAGCAAGGAGGTCTTCCACAGCCAGCATCTTCCCACATCTAGACCAGACATCTGAAACCAAAGTATCCCCTGTCAATAATTAAAATAAGAGATAAAGGTCATTATCATTCAAAAAATGTACTACTAATTAACAGTGACTTTTAGAAGGATCATTCTAGCTGAAGAGTTCTCTTGTTTTCTTATGACCTATAAAGATATTTCCAGCTCAAAATATTTTAGTAGAACTATAAACTATAAAAAAAATTCCTCATCATCATTCCTGAATTCATCCATATTGATTTACTACTCCTCTGCCTATCACGTTTGGCACTATACTTAGCGCAAAAGATACAACGATTAGCAAGACAAAGATAATCCCCACTGTTTCAGTAAATCATAGAATATACTAGAAAAGCAAAAATAAAACAAAAAATTACATAATTTCTTATGCATCTAAATATAATAAGCCTGCATTCAACATCTGAACTTTCTGAAACACACTTGCCCAAATATCTACCATACCTCTGTCCCTCATCAGATTTAAGTCATTGCTCAAATATCACCTTGTCAGTGAAACCTTCCTTGACCATTCTATACAGAAATAGTACACTCTCCACTACAGCATTCCCTAGTACATTCCCTGATGCACTTAATTTTCTCTAGAACACATCACCATCTAACATACTTATTTATTTAGTATCAGTACCATTATTAGAATATAAGCTCCATGAGATCAATAATTTCTACTTTGTTGACTGATATCGCTCAGAATGTAGAACAGTGCCTATATAGAAAATACATAATACTGTCCAATAATGAATAAATGAGTACAAGAAGGGAAGTACAAGTATTGTGAGTGTATAAAAGAAAATCATTAATTTTATTTAGACTAATGTACACAAAGTTTTTAAAATCTTTCTTTATCCTCACCTGAGGATATGTTTATTGCTTTTTATTGCTTTTTCTTAGAGAAAGACAGGGAGAGAGGGAGGAATGGAGGGAGGGAAAGAGAGAGAAAAACATTGAATGGTTTTTCCCATCTGGGGCTTGAACACACAACCTAGGTATGTGTTCTAACCAGAAATTGAACCCACAACCTTTTGATACATGGGATGACACTACAACAAAATGACCCATTTGGTCATGGCTGTGCACAATGTTTTTATCTATATAAATGTATTCATGTAACAATTAAAATACCAATTATAAATGCTAGCTAGCATTTATATATATGGTATTTAGGCATTTTGTTTTAGTTTTTCTATAATTCCTCTCATAAATTATTTTTAAATATTTAAGGTATTTATAACAGAATGACTTACAGCTAAAAAGATTTATATATTTTTAAATATTTTATTATTTTTAGAAAGAGGGGAAGGAGGGAGGCAGAGAGGAAAGAAACATCAATGTATGGTTGCCTTTCACCTGCCCTCCACTATGGACCTGGCTGGAGACCTGGCTTGTAATCTGGTTATATGCCCTGGCTGGGAATCGAACCAGCAATCTTTGGTTTCACAGGCCAGGGCCTATCCACTGAGCCACCAGCCAAGGCAAGAGTCATTGTTTTATACTAGAAGGTAGTTAATATCTAACAAGTTGTTATCTATTCTATAACACTATCTTAAGTTAAAAATTAAGAAATATACTATTCCACTTGAATTTGACATTACCATATTAACTAAACTTGACCAAGAATCATTTTTCAGAAATAAAAAAAATAAAAGAGAGAAAGAGAGAGAAGAGGTGTAAAATCACCCTCTAAGGTTTATAGCTTGATGTGTTTGGTTTGTGAAGATTTTACACACGGCACTCAAAGCTAAAAATCTAGAAAAAAAATCATTGTGTGAAATTTAGGGTATTACAATCCAAAAGACCACGTGGCTTGACAAAACTCTTGTTTTGAAGAGGAGTAATGTTTTTACTTATACCTAAGCAATGGTTTAATATTATCATTTAAACAATCATTTAACAATAGTATTTTTAAAGATAAACAGATCCTGAGACAGTATTCAAATTAAATCCTGTACTGTATAAAATTTCAACAAGTTATTGTGAACTTCCAGAGGATAAAAAAAGGAAAGTTGCTATAGTATGTCGAATAAAATGAGTTTCTATGCATTAAGTTCTTCTAATAAAAATACATTATTGCTAGAAATTAAGAAAAAGTAGTCATGAAATAATAAGTTAATATGATCTGCCCTGTTACACTATGGAAACCTGAGACTATTACCCAGATACAGCCAGGATTCCCGAAACATATTCCTCCCCTAATTTAAAAAAATCAGTAGTCAACATAAATGAAGTAGACAGCAAAAACAAATCTTCAGATAAAAAGTTCAGTGCAATCTATTAATAACTACAACCAAACTAAGTTTTCAAATGCACAAAACAGCTAAAGAATTTTCTCAGTTCCCCATCATCTAATTATGTCAACATTCCTCAAAGTGCCTACAAAACAAAATTAAAATTACTATTTAATTTACAATTACAAACATTTTTTTAAATGCTGTCGTTCATTTTAAAACCACACCCTAAATAGTAAAAGTAAATATTAAAAGTTCAAAGTAAATATTTCCCTGTGGTTAACTATATTCTTTCAAAAAAAATGCAGAATTCCTTAATGTACATACATTATACATTTACAGGATTATGAACTATCAACCAGTACTCAAATATTTTTAAGTTCCTACTATGTTCCACTAAATTAATGAGTTAAATGCAACATGTTAAAAGTATATGTTTGAATGGAATATGCATAATGAGTATGGCCATGAATTTTACTCCTTAATGGTTAGGATGACATGCAAAAATCTTATAACCATATTTGAACACATAGTTCAGGGAATGTATAGTATATACCCATACACAAATACTAATGACAGCATTATTCACAACAGCCAAGAGGCAGAAATGTTAACAGATGAATGGATAAACAAAATGCAGTACATCATAAAACAATATTGTTCAGTTTTTAAAAGAATAGAATGCTGATATATGAAACAACGGGAATCTGGAAGACATTACGTTAAGTCCCAAAAGGACAAATGCTGCATGAGGAACCTAGAGTAGTCAACTGTATAGAGACAAAATGGTGGTCATAGGAACTGGAAGTAAAGGAGAATATGGAGTTAGTGTTTAAGGGGTAGAGTTTCAGTTCACGATGATGAAAAAGTTCTGGAAATGGATAGCAGCGATGGTTTGCAAACAATAAGTATACTTAATGCCACTGAATTATACACATAAAATGGTTAAATGTTAAGTTTTATTTTATGTATATTTTACACAATAAAAAGGGAGAAAAATATATATTATCACCCCGATGCTTTATAAATGACTTGCCCAAGAAAACACTTTGTAAATGTACTATCACAGAATTCTAAGTTCTTAACATTAATTTATTAAGAAAAAGGTATTTAAAAGGTAATTATCCAGTTTATCTTTATTTAGCTGGTTTCTTAAAAAAACAAACAATACAAAGTAAATAAAAACTTGGATGAATACTTATTTTGATTGCAGTAATACCCATGCAATGAATTTATTCTAACTCTACAAATCCTTTGCCTTACAGCAAAAATACTTAAAAGTGGCCATAATCCACACATCCATGTGTCCTTAACATTCACACATAAATTCATCTCTTTTTCTAAGCAGAAGCTATTCTGCACTTAATGGTTCTTTCCCCCCTGTGGGTAAAAGCTCCGGATGCAAAGACTTTGTGCAACATTTTCAGTTTGGTTAACAAGCATCTAATAAAGAGCTGTAGCATATCGAAGAAAAGGAATTTTTGAAAGTGATTAATACTCTATGTCCAATTACTTCCTAAACTTTGTGAAGTGTATGAGAAAATGAGTTAAAATTTTCATTCATCTGAGTCCCTGGCTGGTGTGGCTCAGTGGATTAAGCACCAGCCTGTGAACCCAAGGGTTGCTGGTTTGATTCCCAGGCACATAACCAGGTGGTAAGTCAGGTCTCCAGCCAGGTCCTCAGCTGGAGGCAGGTGAAAGGCATCTATACATTGATGTTTCTCTCTCTTTCTCCCCCCCACCCCCACCTCTTCCTCTCTCTCTAAAAATAATAAATAAAATCTTCTTTAAAAAAAAAAAAAGCACTTAAAAAAATTTACAATCACCTGAATAGATATAAGAGCTAACTTAACTTCTGCAAAATATGAAGGCAATGACATTTTGCTGATTATATGAAAGTGATTCACATTCAAACAAATCTAACTGAAACTCATGGAACTAAAACATTCTTAAAATTACAAACTCCTTAGTTCATCACTCTACAAACCTACAATATACCACATACATCATTTCAATTAGGTGATGACGTGAAAAAAACTATATTGATTTAACACATAGTTAAATTCAACAATAATATTGATTCATAACTGACTTAATGTGATTTATTCATGAGTCTTGACCTTAATTTACCAAACTAAACATTAATACTGATGCATTATTTCTTTCCCTGTAAATTACCTAACTAGAAAATTTTCAATATTGCTGAATTTTCCAAGATCTGCCCCCAAAACCATTATTGCATCTAAAGTATCTCATTTAAAAATGAAAGCCACCAAAGATAAAAATAGTAAAAGCAAACAGTCTGACTGCCTTAGTGCCCTATACATATTCTTTCTAGAGATAACTATTTCAAGTAAAATTAATCCTTTGATCCATAATTTCCCTAATTCCTCAATAAATTACATTAAGAAAAATTAAGTAAGCTATTATAGAGTCCTCCCATAAAAACAGATTTACTGTTCCTAGTTTATATATATTCTACTATACATTCCTAAAGATACACATTGTGGATTTGGTATTCAAAAGATCTACCCAAAAAAACTCCATATTTACATGACTTTTTAGCAGTTAACATTCAAATTCAGATCCAACAAAAACTTCCCAGACTATGATGCTAGGAAATGAATTCCAAAACCAACTGTATAAAGGGTATTGAAAACTGTATGACAATGGAAAATAACTTTCAGAGAGAGAAAATAATTTGTTCTCACAACTTGCAACAAGTGAATTCAAGGACGGGAATCTAGATATTACTGATGCCAAAAGGAAGAAGGAAGAGAAGTAACACTTATCGCATGCCAGTTTTGAGCCAGGCAATTGCACTACATACTCACTTCTTACCTAAGCACTATTCCACTCTGAAGAGGAGGACACTACTTCAGATTTTGTCCTCTAAATGAAATGGGGTGCAGAGCAAAAGGTCCCCACAGACCATGGGTTGGGAGATGGGGAAAGTGGGATATGCGGCAGCTGAGATACTTTGCCTAACAAAAGGGCAAGGGCAAACTGGTACCTAAATAGCTGTGATACCACAGTCCAGGGGCAAAAGGTATGCAGAGACTTTCAAAATGTGTCCATGACATAGACAAGGAAGATGAAGCCTCAGAATCACTAAGTCTTGTCCTAACTAAAAATGGCAGCCACAAAATATAAACAATACAAGGAAACTGACAAATGTAGCTCCCTATAAAAGAAATTGGAAATAAGGTCCCATAGGAAATTCCGGGTCAGAATTTAAAAGAAGGGTGGGCAGCCATGGGGGAGAGACCATAATGTAATAGCCATGTAAAAAGCAGCAAGCAGTTACACAGTTTATAAAAATAACTTGGCCGTGTGGCCTGGGCTAGTGAAAAAGCAGACATGCCACTGCTTCAGTCCAGTGCAACACTGCATATGCTTTTCTGGACTATCATACAAAGGCTAAGGACAACATACCATAGATCCTGAAGGGAAAAGCTGCTGCAAAAGAATGGCAACTTTAAAACCCACAAGTGCACCTTCCAAAGGGACTGGAAGACGATTTGCGATTTGCGCAGCCAGCTTAAGTACAAATAAGAAAATGGGAAACTACTAGGCTTGTTTTTGGCTTACAGCCTGGTGGGAACCAAGGGAAGTGCTAGGTCTCATGGGGGAACAGGCCTCCCAGGCCCTCCAAGGTTGGACTCAGAAATAAAAACCAGTTTCTCTCAACACTAATAATTAAATCATACATCAAGGCACCTCGTGCATGGCCCCTGTTTGTTCCATTGATTACGAAACCGCTACTTGTCATCTAAGGACCAGAATGATCTGTTCTTTTATTTTTGTTTTCGATTTTGTTTTGCTCCTACAAAGGGCAGCACAATTTCACTGGATCGGATCGATTTTAACAAGATTTTTAATTCCTTGAGAGACACTTATCTGTATTGGTAATCCCAGTAGGTTAACTATCAAGAATCCTCTGCAGACAAAAGATAGCATTGATAACTGCACTTAACATGCAAATAAATGTCAACCCAGTATTAATCCAACAATCCAATAAAAAAAAAAAAAAAAACATTGTGAATGCCTCATATCATTAGAATAGCTTTGCAAAGAATTGGTCCCCTCTTAAACCAGGTGGCAAACCTTGAAGCACCACAAAATGAGAATTAAGTTTAGAGAAAGAAACTGAAATGCTTCTCCCATTTTATTCAGTGGCCCTAAATAGTCCACTAATTTAAGCCTACGATCCTGCTCACTACAAGCATAGCTCCAAAGGACAGGTAAGAAAAGGTTGGTCTTGAAATGGGAAAGAAACTGTGGGGACTAAGAAGGAAAATGTTTTTCATCCCACGTTTTAAATTCATCTAGCTAGACTAATAATCAAATTAACACAAAGATTAACATAAAATCAAATTTTAATATTTTCACACAGGGAATTCACATTATGTTTGAAAATTCTATATATCATCTTGGACAAAGGAAAAGGGGAGGTGAGGATCTGAGATTTCAAAGGAAGTAAGCAATTAACAGGTAGTGGAGGAAAGCAACAGAGTCAATACCTAATAAACAAACCCCTGCTTGAGACACCTTGTCTACAACTTAATTCAAATCAGTGTGCTAAACAGAACATCCTAAAATTCCCTTAGGCAGGAAAGAGGAAGGGTCAACGACTTTATTCTGAGTCTAAATATCCAGTTTAAAATCAATTATTCCAAAAGGCAAAACTGTGGTCCCCTTCAAAACACCACCATTTCAAACAAAAAAATGAAACCCAAGTAATTTTCATTGCTCTTTTAAAAAGTTCAGCAATTCAGCACTGGCTGGTGCAGCTTAGCAGACTGGCGCTGGCCTATCAACCTAAGGGTCACTGGCTGGATTCCCCATCAGGGCACATAACCAAATTGCAAGCCAGGTCTCCAGCCAGGTCCCCAGCTGGAGACAGGTGAAAGGTAACCAAACGTTGATGTTTCTCTTCCTTTCCTCCTCCCTCCGTGCCCTTCTCTCTAAAAATAATGAATAAAATCTTTTTTAAAAAATTGCCTTTCCCACAACCCCCATCTCATCTGCTTCTGCTCTTCCTCCAGATCAATCAAAAGAATGAGGCAGTGGGACATTTGGAGCTCTATTAATCAGGAACAAAAGTCAATAATTATCAACTACTTACCAGGCTATGGGGGATTCATATTTCACAGTAGCTTTCATTTATAAAAGTATAAGGGAGGACCCCAAAAAAACCAAAATGTATATATAAAAACTTATGCATTTATTCTTACATGTTTAAACTTCACCTTCAAAGTACTCTTCATTTGATGCAAGGTACCTATCAAGATGTTTTTTCCACTGCTAAACAGTTTCTGAACTCGTTGATTTTGATGTCTCTTAGTGCTTCTGCTGTTTTTGTTTCCCTTTTCCACAGAGGCAAAGCATTTCCCTTTGAGGATTGTTTTTCATCGGGAACAAAAAAAAATCATTCAGGGTGAGATCAGGTAAACAGGGAGGGTGGGGCAAGGGTGGGGGTTCGGTCATACCAGGTCTTTTGGTCAAAAACTGCTGAACACTCAGTGCAGTGTGGGCAGATGAACTCATAAATCACCCATCATAAAATGAGCAAATGCACTGAAAGAGTCTTCAAAAAATAACTCACTGAAGCAAACACAGCCATCTGGTACACTGATACAAGCAGGTTCCTAGAACTCTCACCTACAGCTGGGGAAGCCTGTACTATAAGCGGCCCGCCCACCAGAAGGTAATTTCAGTTGTCTATAACCCCCATGCCTATTTCATCCATTATTCCAAACTTAAGGCAAAAAAAAAAGTGTATTACCAAAACATCAGCTTTAAAATTTTTACCCTATAGTAGTATGTAATACAGACAGGAAGGTGACAGCTTGTTGTATTTTAAAAAATTAGTTCCTCATCTTCCTTTTCCCTGATCACTTGTTTATGATGCAAATCCTACGTGAAAAAATTAGAACCTGAAGTTTCTTAATTCCATTTTCACTTTTGAAAATAACATGTATCTGCTTTTGTTGGATGAAGTAGTCTATACATATATGCCCATCATATCCAGTTTATGGATGGTGCTGTTAAGTTCAAGTTTACTGATTTTCTCCCTTCTAGTTCTGTCCATTCCTGATATGAGCAATGAAATTTCCAACTATAACAGTGGATTTGTGGTAGACAGTTAAGGCAGATACAAGCAGACCAAGAATGATGGGCCAGGTACAGAAGGTCATCTGGATGTAAAGTTCCCAGGGCCCAGCAATGGACATAACCAGAAAATTAAGGGCCTCATCCTCAAGGTAATCTTCGCCCCCGCTAGCATATTCCTGATCATTTGGTTTAGACCCCTTGACCTTTCATATTGCTGATCATTTAGTTTGGACCCTCCTCTGCACTTCCTCTCCTGGCATATAGCTAGTCACGTGATAGACCTCCTGAGAGGAAGAACAAGGGGCCAAGGAATGGCCTCATGTGACTCCCATGTGACTCCCATGTGGGCCCTTGCACAACCACTCCCTTAAGCATTAACCCATAGGGGTAACATTTGGCCTCCACTGTGTTTCAGCTCCAGGCCCAGAAAAGCAGCAAAACCAGACAAGTGATACCGTGGCTGACATCAGGACCAGCTGCACTGACTAATACCCCCCACTCCCCTGTCTTGGTGCTAACCAATCAGTAAAGACTAGACTCTGAAAAGACACACCTGGAAATCTGATGAATATTCCATTGGGAGCTTCTTCTGAGACCTCCAGCTAAATACCCTCAAGAAGGAGGAACCAGAATGGCTCTCTGTATGGAGCACTCCCATGCCTTTCCCCACCCCCCTCCCCCAGGAGTGTTGTCCTTGGCTCTCCATTTCTCCTAAAGACCCAGGATCCTTCTTTTGCCTCTGTAACTTGTTTCCTGAGCCCATTTCTTCTACAGCTCACTTTCTTCTACCTCTGTGACTTTCTATAAATAATCTTTAAGAGGTTATAAATTTTTTCTTAGCCATAACTCAACTACCAAGGTTGCTGAACCAAGATCTGGTCTAACACCTGATGCTGTTCTACTACCAACCGATTCACCCATTCTCTTTGCAATTCTATCAGTTTGGGTTTTTTTTGTTTGTTTGTTTTAGGGTGTTTTTTTTTGCCTCACATATATTGATGACCTACTGTTAGATACATACACATTAAGGATGTTATATCTTCTTGGCATAATAGTAAATCTTTCTCCAGACTTTTAACCCACTCTGATATTTAAAGTAATTGTTGATATACTGGATAAATATCTACCATATTTGTTCTTGTTTTCTATTCATTGCCCTTGTTGTTTGTTCCTATTTTTGTCTTCCACTCTTCTTTCTTCCTGTCTTTTGTGGTTTTAACTGAGCATTTATTCCATTTTCTCTTCTTAGCATGTCTGTTATACTTCTTTTTGCACTCTACTGATTGCCCTAGAGTTTGCATTACATATTTACAATTTATCCAAGTCCATTTTCAAATAACACTATGTCACTTCATGGGTAGCACAAGTATTTCATAATAGAATATTCCTAATTCCTCCCTCCCAACCCTTTTATCATTACTATAATTCACTTCACTATGTTATAATCATTGAATATTTTATATGTTATTATGAACACATTTTGTTATTATGAATATGTTATTATGAACACATTATGTTAGATCTGTTAGATCAATTAAGTACAAGAAAAACAACCTTGGCCGGTGTGGCTCAGTTGGCTGGAACAAGTCAAATCCCATAGATCACAAGGTCATGGGTTGAATCCTGGTTAGGGTACATACCTAGGTTGCAGGTTAAGAAGGGGCACATACAACAGGAAACCCATCAATGTTTCTCTCTTACATCGATGTTTTTCTCTCTCTCTTTCTGAACCCTCCCCCCTTCCCCTCTCTCTAAAATCAAAGCATATCCTCAGGTGAAAAAGAAGGAAAGAAAGAGAGGGATGGAGGGAGGGAGGAAAAAAGAAAGAGAAAGAAAGGAGAGAGGGAGAAAGGGAGGGTAGGAGGGAGGAAGGGCAGGCAGGCAATTTAAAAATAAGAAGAGCCCTGACTGGTGTGGCTCAATTGACTGAGCACCAATCTGCAAACCAAAGGGTCACTGGTTTGATACCCAGTCAGGGCACATGCCTTGGGTTGCAGGCCAGGTCCCCAGTTGGGGCACATGAGAGGCAACCACACATTGATGTTTCTCTCTCTTTTTCCTTCCCTTCCTCTCTTTGTAGAAATAAATTTTTTTAATCTTCTTAAATAAATAAAATAAAAAGAAAAATAAGTTTTTATTTTACTTGTACTTATTCTTTCTCTAATATTGCTCCTTTTTTACAACCTAAATCCAAGATTCTGGCCTATACAATTTTCTTCCTCTGGAAAATTTCCTTTAACATATCCTTCAAAGCAGAACCACTACCAACAAATTCTCTAAAATTTTATTTACATAAGTGTAACAGAGTACGGTTTCTCTGACCCATCTTTTGGGCCTTCTTTGTTCTCACAGCCTTCAGGCTAATAGCTCCTGCTTTGGACACTTAACTGTAGAGGAATTCTGCTTGGGGCTTGAGATTTTACAAAACATCCCCTCCCCCTATCTTCTCAATCAATAAACTTTTCCTTATGCCAAACTTGGACATTTTGAACACTGTCCTTTTTGAAGATTTGGGCAAACTTTTAGAATGGAAACATAATTCTTTATTCTCATTCACTTCTAAAGGATAATTTTGTAGCATACAGAATGCTAGATTGTTGGGAGATTTTGTCTCAAAATTTAAACATTTAATGTTTTTTGTTTGAATGGTTTCTGAAGAGAAGTCATATGTAATTCTTACTTTTGCTTCTCTATAGATAAGATGGTGTTTTTCCTCCATCTCTGTCTTCTTTAGACATTATCTTAGTGTCTGATTTTCTGTACCTGGAATATGATATGCCTAGTTAAAGTTTTTTAGGCGCATACTCTCCATAGTTTTCTGTGAACTTCCGGATCTATAACTTGAAATCTAAGATGAATTTGGGGAAATTCCCAGTCATTATTGCTTCAGATATCTTTTTGTTCTTCTGGTATTCACATTACGCATATGTCACAGTTTTGGTAGTTGTCACACAGTCCTTCGATATGTTTTTTTTTCTCAGTCCTTTTTCTCATTGATTTTCATATGTCTATTGACTATCTGTACATCCTCTTTGGAGAAGCATCTATTCAGGTCCTTTCTCATTTTTGAATGGGATTCTTTGGGGGTTTTGTGGGGGGGGGGGTGTTGAGCTTTATAAGTTCTTTATAAATTTTGGATGGTAACCTCTTATCAGATGTATCGTTGGTGAATACATTCTCCCCTTCAGTGGTCTGTCTTTTCATTCTGTTAATGGTTTCCTTTACTGTGCAAAAACTTTTTAGTTTGATTCAGTCTTATTTGTTTATTTTTCCTTTTGTTTTCCTTGCCTAAGAAGATACATCAGAAAAAAATACTGCGACAAGCCATGTCTGATTTTACTGCCTATGTTTTCTTCTAGGATTTTATGGTTTTGAGCTAAAAGTTTTACACTTAACCTGCTAAATATAAAATATATTCCTGAAATTCCAAAACAAAGACAATATTCTAAGTATTAAAACTGAGACATGCAGGTTGCAAGCCAGGTCTCCAGGCTGGTCCGTGGCTGAAGGCACGTGAAAGGCAACCATACATTGATGTTTCTCTCCCTCTCTGCCTCTTTCCCTTCCCCTCTCTCGGGAAATAATAACTTCTTTTAAAAAAACCCTGAGACTTAGTACTTGAACTAATTTCTAGCTAAAGTAATGATCAACAAAATTAACTCAATTATGTCAGTTCAGTTTAAAAGAGAAGAAGTGAAAACATTGAAAGCAAAAAGCAAAAAACAAAAAAATTAGGACTTAGTCATGTTGGGTGGTTACATCAGTAAAAACAAGCTATTCAGGTGAAAATGGCTATGTAAAAAAGACAAGAGAGTCTTGCAAATAAAGCACAGAATGTAGTCCTGATCCCAAAAGTATCATGATGCTTTAGAAAGGCAGCGTATCATCTCTAGAGCTAAAGTAGTGTAGTCCCAATGGAATCTTTTGAGATGGTAATACAGCATCAATAACATTTTCTGTATCCAAAGACAAAAAAGTTTCCTAACTTTTAAAAAGAGGAAATTTTGATTTATTAACAAAGTTATTGTTAGGTCCAACAGGGTGAGAGTCCACATGTTTGCAGCTGGCCAAATAAACATTTTAAACTCATAGCCTGTTATCCTGTCGTTTCTCCTTTCCCTCTTCCAAAGCTAACAGTTATTTCAACATTAACTGTGAAAAATGGCTTACCTTCATTCCCCTAGAACATATGAAGCTGATGAAACCAAACAAAGGTATTTTTATTGCTTGAATCTGGGTCACTGTAATTATCAACTGTTCAAAATAAAACAAAAGAAAGGGATAACATTAATTATCTACAAATACACATTTTCTTTGTCAATATATCTCATATAAAACCTCACAAGGCCATTCAAATAAGATACTTGTTCCTAGGTTTAAGTTCTCCAAGGACAGCTTCTTTGAAGCAAAGACTGGACAAATAATTAACACTATTTCAACAATTCTTGATCAGTCAATGTCTACAGTTATTTTTAATTTAAAAAAAAAGTTTCATTATTATTTACCATAATTACTTCACTTAAAACTTTTTTCCCTAAAAAAAAAATATTAAAGTTCAGCTAATACAATAAAGCCCCACTGTAAAAAAGAGAGAGAGAAAGAAAAAGAAAGAAAGAAAGAAAGAAAGAAAAAAGGAAGAAAAAGGAGGGCAGGGTGAAGTACAAGGCAAGAATATCCAAACAGCTTCAAGGACAAAAAGCATGCTCCAACCAGATCATATTTACACTTCCTCATCTAGAATTCAAGTAACATACAACTGCAGCAATCAGCCAAACTTAGTAAATTAAAATAACAGTAATTTTGACAGATTACCTTCTATAAATATTCAAATATGAACATGTGTGTGCATGCAAGGGTCTCTCTATATGCCAATCAAAATGCTTTGTTTAGGACCCTAAAATTGAGCATTTTTCCACCCTCTTTTCCACAGGAATCCCCTGAATTGTTAACTTTCATTTTAACTCTTTCACCTCACCTGACAAAGAGACCAATCAGTTCTCTATTTATAGCCTAAATTATTATCCACTGCCTGAACTAAAAATGTAGTAAGGCCAACATTTATCAATAGACAAAAAAAAAAAGTACTTAGATCTTTGAAAATCTATCTGTAAAGACTAAAATGAAGACTCAACAGGGGTGGACAAAGGGAGCAGAGACAGGATCTCAAAGGATAGTAACTGAAAAAGAAATTAAGTTTTTATTTATGTAATCAGGTATGCCTTGAGATACAGTAAAATCTAAATGCAAATAACAATTAACATCACAAATTTGGGCTGCATTCAAAGCTCTATTAAGACAGACTGCCACCTTGACTGGTGTGGCTCACAGAACTAAGTGCTGGCCTGTGAACCAAAATGGTGCTGGTCTGATTCCTGGTCAGGGCACATGCTTGGGTTGCAAGCCAGGTCCCTCCCCAGTTGAGGAGGCAACCAATTGATGTTTATCTCACACATCAATGTTTCCCTCTCTTTTTCCCTCCCTTCCCCTTCTCTAAAAATAAATAAATAGTAGTCTTTTTTTTAAAAAAAAAAAAAAGACTACTATTTATTTAGCTCAAGGCAAGACTCTATACTTTTAATAACAAGTTTAAATCTATGAGGGTCAAAAGTGAGGAAATACAATTACAGTTATACTTACTTAACATGGGCTTAAAATGAATTGAAGAGTTTATTCAATAAGTACTACAGAGACTTCAGGCCAAGATGGAGGCATAGGTAGAATACATCCATCTCAAAAGAAAGGGCAACAAGAACTGCCAGGAAATCAAACTGTTTGACAACCATAGAATTAAAAAGAAATATTCATCCACTCAGGTAGGAGAAGTGAAGACGAAAAGCCAGGGAGGAGAGGTGGTGATGGCAAGGCAGTGGCTATGGTGGGTGGAACGACTGGCCCCACATTCACCTAATGGCTATGTAAAATGGCTATGTAAAAAAGACAAGAGAGTCTTGCAAATAAAGCACAGAATGTAGTCCTGATCCCAAAAGTATCGTGATGCTTTAGAAAGGCAGCGTATCATCTCTAGAGCTAAAATAGTGTAGTCCCAATGGAATCTTTTGAGATGGTAATACAGCATCAATATTTTCTGTATCCAAAGACAAAAAAGTTTCCTAACTTTAAAAAAAAAATAGCAGATAAAAGCTGGGACACCTGAGGAGTGATCCTGGCCCCAGGCTAGACTGCAAGACCAGGCAGCTCACAGGTCCAGTGCTTGGAAAATAAAGCTCATTGCTTCTGGCTATGAAAACCAGTGAGGGTTGGGGAGGTAGAAGAAACAGTCCATTTCTCAAGAGAGTCTGTTTAGAGGGCCCCCACAGTCCCAGAATGTACGCAAACCCACACACTCCGGACACCACCACAGGGCAGCAGTTAGAGGGGCATCAGTCACGTACAGGAAGTGGGTAAAGTGACTGAAAAAGAGGCAAATGCCAAGCAAGTGGCACTGTTCCCTCTCTGACCCCTCCTCCACACAAGAGTGCCACAAAGCAGTGCAACAAGTCACTGGCACTGAGGAATACCAGAGATCTGACCATTACAATGTAACAGGTGTGGCAGCTCTATCTAATACATGGAAGCAAGCACAAGACAAAATGAGGAGACAAGGAAATATGGCCTAAATGTAATAACAGATCTAAACTACAGAAAATGAACTAAGTGAAAAGGAGATAACCAACTTGTCAGATGCAGAGTTCAAAACACTGGTGAGCCCTGGCTGGAGGCATAGTGGATAAGGCGCCGGACTGTGAACCCAAAGGTCACTGGTTCGATTCCCAGCCAGGGCAACATAACCAGGTTGCAAGTCAGTTCTCCAACCAGATCCATTGCTGGAGGCAGGTGAAAGGCAACCGTACATTGATGTTTCTCTCCATCTCTGCCTCTCTCCCTTCCCCTCTCTCTGAAAAATAATGAAATATTAAAAAAAAAAAAAAAACAACAAAACACTGGTGATAAGGATGCTCAGAAAATCACTGAATGTGGCAAATGCTTAAGGGACAAAATGCATATTCCACTAAGTGGAATAAAGAAAGACCCACAGGAAACCAAAAGTGAAGGGAAAGAAGCGTGGGTTCAGATCAATGTGTTGGAACATACGGAAGAAATAAACAGTCCACCACTAAAGAATGAAGAAACAAGAACTGGGGGAAAAATGAGGCAAGAATAAGGAGACTCTGGGACATCTACAAAAGTGTCAACATCTAAATCAAAGGAATGCCACAAGGAAAAGAGAAATATAGGAACGCCAGAAGGAGAAAAGGAAGAGCAAGAAACTGATACGTTATTGGAGGAAATAATGAAAGAAAACTTCCCTAATTGGTGAAGGAAATAGACATGCAAGTCCAGGAAGCACTGAGAGTACCAAACAAGTTGGACCCAAAGAGGATCACACCAAGACACATCACAATTAAAATGCCAAAGGCTAAAGATAAAGAGAGAATCTTAAAGACAACAAGAGGAAAGAAGAGAGCTACCTACAAAGGAGTTCCTATAAGACTATGAGTTGATTTCTCAAAAGAAACTTTGCAGGCAAGAAGGGACTGACAAGAAGTACTCAAAGTGATGAAAAGCAAGGACCTACAACCAAGATTACTGTATCCAGCAAAGCTATCACTTAGAATGGAAGGGCAGATAAAATGCTTGCCAGACAAGGTAAAGCTAAAAGAGTTCATCATCACCAAGCCATTGTTATATGAAATGTTAAAAGGACTTACTTAAGATAAAGAAGATCAAGACCTGGCTGGTGGCCCAGTGAATAACGCACTGGACTGGGAACCCAAAGGTCGCTGGTTCAATTCCCAGCCAGGGCACGTAACCAGGTTGCAAGACAGGTCTCCAGCCAGGTCAGACAGGTCACCTCCAGGCAGGTGAAAAGCAACCATACATTGATGTCTCTCTCCCTCTCTGCCTCTCTCTCTGAAATAAATAAAATCTTAAAAAAACAAAACAAAAAAAAAACCTCTTTTAAAAAATAAGATAAAGATCAAAACTATGAACATTACAATGACAACAAACTCATAACTATCAACAACTAAATCTAAAAAGAAAAACAAACTAAGCAAACAACTAGAACAGGGACAGAATCATAGATATGAAGATCCTAGGAAGGGTTATCATTGGGGAGGGGGAAGGAGGAGAATAGGGGAAAAGGTAGAGGGGTTAAGCATAATTGGTATGTATAAAATAGACAGGGGGATGTTGAGAATAGTAAAGGAAATAGAGAAGCTGAAGAACTTACATGCACAAACCATGGACATGAACAAACAGGAGAGGGGAGGGGGTTTGCTGGAGGGAAGGTGGGGTATGAGCAGAGGAGGGCAAAGGAGAAAACAATGGGACAACTGTGATAGTACAATCAATAAAATAAAATAAAATATACTTAAAAAAATAAGATATCCCACTAAAAATAAAAAGTGTAAGTGGATTTTCTCTTCCTTATGATTTTCTTTATAACATTTTATTTTTTCAAGCTTACTTTATATCAGAATATAATACATAATACAAATAACATAATTTATGTGTTAATCCACTGTTTATGCTATCAGTAAAGCTTCCAGTCAACAGCAGTCAAGGTTGGGAGAGTCAAAGTTACACACAGACTTCTGACATTGTTCCTGAGTCAACTGTAATTTGAAATTCAAACCAAATGCAATTTTTGAATCCACAGACAGCCTATTTAATCATGCAAGCTATCTAATGCATGAATTTGCTTGTTGTCTTTCTACCCTATCCTATATGTCAAATTAAACATATACACAATTGCTGACATTCTGTATTCAGGATAACATCTAAATTACAAAAGAAAAGTTAACTTATTCAGAGGCATATGCCCTTCTGTTCCCACCTGAAAAGAAGCAACTAGTAACACCTCTAAGATTGCTCAGAACATTTCTAGAAAGTTAGGCAGGCCTGTGAGAAACTCTTATTTTATGATTGTTACCATAGGTAGTTAACTAGTTATCAATAAGAAAAAGAGTAAAGGAAATTAGACACTGAGTTTAATAAACTGGGGAGCGTAAGCCTACTTAGCTAGAAAGCTATAGCATTTACAGGCTCATTCACAGCCACCAAGTGGTTTACTTCATTCTCAGAGCACAGAAAATCTCCTTAGCAGCAATGTCACCTTCCAGTACCAGACTGTTGTAGGGTACAAGGTAAGGTACTTGACCATAGAGGCCTGTCAGTCAAATTAGGGGCTATGGACCCACTGTAAACCCACGAAAGCTTGAGAAGTTAATTTGTTCTTTTGAAAAAGCTCCTGGTTATAACTCCAAGGGAACAAAGAAGCGTTCTCGCGCTCTCTCTCTCTCTCTCTCTCTCTTTCTCTCCCTCTCTCTCTCTCTCTCTCTGACTTGCACTTACCCCATGTGCTCACATGTTCTCTCTCTAATCATGTGACCCTATAGAACTCTAAATGCAGGCCCCAGGTGGGATAGAACAGCACAGCCGGGAACGTAGGCTAAGCTAGCGGGATGATGAGAAAGATTGGACTGGACTGAACTAGCCTTGGCATGGCACAGGATATCTGGACATTGACTTTATTTCTGGCCCTGAATGGACAAAAATGAGGCATTGGGAGCCAAGGTAAGGCACCCTTTTGATTTTGTATCAAGCACCCAAATAAATCTTATCACCAGGTCTCGTCCTCTCTTATGGGTCCCCAAAAATGCTTTTTCTCAAGGCACCACAAGGACTCCACCTCTATCAGCAGCATACTCACTCACCATTCAACCACCCAAACCCAGTTCCAACAGTGCATCCAAGCCAGACCAGTGGTTCTCAAAGCAGAAAATGGAGAAGTCTGCTCTAGGGACTAATAGCTTCAGCCTTCCTGAGAGCTTATTAGAAATGCAGAATTCCTGGCCCTATCCAGGGACATATTCAATCAGAATCTGCATTTTAATAAGATCCCCAAATAATTCATATACACATTAAAATCTGAGAAGCTCTTTAGGAAGAAGAATATATTTGAATGAGAGAGTGTATAATCTGCTTGAAGATTGGTTCCTACTACAGGCCTTGTTTGCCCAATAAGCAACCAATTTTTAACCTCTGGTTTATAACATCTTTATTCCTGCCACGATTTTTTTCTTTATTTGGGGGGGTGGTGCCAAATTACTTTATTTGAAGGAACAGTACAAATGAAGGACATATGTGGATGATTTGGTACAAGTTATAGAAAAGGTGAAGGTTAACTCTAACATGCACACACTGCTTTGGTGACTAGGGAAGTCACTCCCGTGGCTGTGGGATGGCAGCCTAAGGCTTAGCTCTCTTTAGTCTCCCAGAATGTGCTTGTCACAGAATGCTTGTCAAAGAGATGCTCCGCCATGCCAGTTTCAGGGGCCCCCAACCTGCACAGGTTGGTTACATGGTCACCCAATTCCTTGATGGATTTCACCTGCTCATCCAGGTAGTGAGTCTCAATGAAGTCACACAAATGAGGGGCATTTTTTTCAGTGGCCAGTTTGTGCAAGTCCAACAGTGACTCATTGACACTTTTCCAGGTGTAATGCACACTTCATTGCATTCAGCCCATTCTCCCAGTCGTCACAGTCTGGTTTCTTGATATCCTGAAGGAAGATCCGGCCACCTCGTTGGCTCTGCAGCTTTATCAGTTTCTCCTCGTGAGATTGGTGAAGAAAATACTTGGCAAAGTTCTCCAAAGCCACATCGTTGCGGTCAAAGTAGTAAGACATGGACAGGCAGACGTAGGAAGCTAGAGATCCAGTTGATCTGGTGGTTGATGGCGGCCTCCAAGTCCTGGTGGTAGTTCTGGCGCACCTGTGAGATGGACTGGGACACTGTTGTCATGATGAGCGGCGGAGAACAGGCAGCTTCCCAGTGCTGGAGCTGTGACAGGGGCCTTGGAGCAGTCAGACAGCACTGTGAGAAGGTGGCGGAAGGATGGATCCAGGTGGCTGGCTGGGATGAAGGTCAAGCACTGGGTTCCGTTAAAGCACTGTTGAAGCAGGAAACCACGGCGACTCTGCGAAGTCTGTTTTTTTTTTCTTTATTTTTAAATAAAGAATCTTGAAAAACAGAAACCCCTTGATACCCAAAGAAATGTGTATCCAATGATTAAATTTCAGGTCCTGAGAAAGGCTATGACAGAGTTACCTTACAGCAAGTGGTCCTATCTCATGCCCCCAAATTGCATTAACTGAACTAGTTAATTTTAAAATAATAACAACCTCGGCCTGCGAACCCAAAAGTCGCAGGTTCGATTCCCCAGCCAGGGCACATAAGAAGGTTGCAAACCAGGTCTCTAATCAGGTCTGTGGCTGGAGGCAGGTGAAACGCAACCATACATTGATGTCTCTCTCCCTCTCTGCCTCCCTCCCTTCCCCTCTTTCTGAAAATAATGAAATAAAATCTTTAAAAAAAAAAAGTTTAAAAAAAATAAAATAAAATAATAACAACCTCTTTCACTTCAAGTACTGGACACTAACAGCATGTGGCATCCCAGTAGCTAAAAAAGAGACCAAAAAACCAAAAACCTATGCCATCATGTCAGCAGCGGGGAGAAGGCTAAATGTGTGGTTTATTCAGTCATGTCTCTCAGCTCCAGACTCACCCTTTCATACTCAGCTTAGTAATGATAAAAATAGGAGTCTGGAAAAGATTTTTCTCTTTTGCCAGCTAGCTTTCTCATACTGCTAATAAGGGCACTAGAAGGAGAAACTTGTTGTTTCCAGTCAGCATAGCCCCATCACAGGCCCTCAATCCCAGTAACAGCAGGTGGTGACAGCCACCAGGGTTTTATGGAACTCTCAGAAGTACTCCTCAGAAGTATCAGAAACACCCTAGCAGTACCCCCTTCAGCGGTTTTGAACCCCAAATCTACTCCAAACTCTTCTTTGTTCCTCCACCCCTATGAGCTGGTTGCTGCCTTCACAACTATTGTCTGTGTTACTCCAGTGTTCCTCTGGTGCTTTTTAAGCTCTCTAAAACCTATTGAACCCATCATCCATATTAAGTTTTCTTGGTATATCTAGTATGGATCATTTCCCTATCCAGAGTCTAACTGATACATCATGGCTAGAAGGAATAAAATGCATCATGATCTTAATCACTTTAGAAACTATTTTTCTAAAACATGATCGTCCATGACAAAATAGCTACTGCTTCTCCCCCAAAACAGGTTCAAAATGGGAAATGTGTATAAGAAGTACAGCTGAGAAAGAAGGAAGAGGAAACACAACCTGAAAGAGTAATATGTTGAAAAAAAAAACCCACCATGGTAAAAAATACATTATCCCCCAAAAACATAAAGAAAAGGCCAATAAAAAGCCTGAAACAAATATAAGTTTCCCCCTTAATAATAAAAAAGCAGAGTTTGAGAAGTAGAAAGAACTTTATTCTTCTGCTACTGCCGTTATTTAGTTTGTTAAAGCTGTGTTTTACTGAGTGAGAGTTACTTTACTTGCAGGGAACTGCTGAGAAATTACAAAGAACCCAAAGACCCCAAAAATGATGAAAGCAACAGAAAACATGATACATGAAGAAAGATTCGGTGTGTCATCTGTCTAGTGAAAAGAAAACTTCAAGCCAACAAAATAACTGCCTCCCAGTTTGAGTTCTGATGAACTATGCTTCATCATCTCTAAAAGTTCTTAAAATGAGAGAAGATAAAGATAGAAAATGAAGCTCTAAGTTTACTGACCCTCCTTAAAAACACTAAAGCAATAAGTAGCTCTTCATGCTGTTTACACATAAGAATGACCTAGAATACTTTTTACAAAAATGACAATGATGGTAATGATGATGATGATGCCCAGAACACTAATGCCAAAAAAGGTCTGATTTCACTGGTCTGCAATAAGGGCATAGTTAAAAAAAAAAAAAAAACCAGCCCTGGCTGGAGTGGCTCAGTGGACTGGTGCCAGCCTGCAAACTCAAGGATCGCTGGTTCAATTCCCAGTCAGGGCACATAACCAGCTTGCAAGCCACATCTCCACCCAGGTCCCCAGCTGAAGGCAGGTGAAAGACAACCATATACTGATATTTCTTTCCCTTTCTTCCTCCCTCACTGCCCTTCTCTCTCTAAAAATAATGAACTTTAAAAATCTTTAAAATAATAATAACACTTAAAAAAAAAAAATACCCAAATGCTTACAACGTACTGACCAAAGGACTGAGAAGCACTTAATGGAACATTCCGTAACTTTACTACTCAAGGTTGGTCTAAGGGCTACCTACATCCAGAATGCCTGAGGAAATGATTAGAAGGCAGCATCCCAGGCCTATTCTAAAACTTCTGATTAAAAATCAACGTTTAGCCCTGGCTGGTGGCGTAGTGGATAAGGCGCCGGCCTGCAAACCCAAAGGTTGCTGGTTTGATTCACCAGCGAGGGCACATAACCAAGTTGCAAGCCAAGTCTCCAGCCAGGTCCGTAGCTGGAGGTGGGTGGAAGGCATTGATGTCTCTCTCCCTCTCTGCCTCTCCCCTCTTTCTAGGAATAATAAATAAAATCCTAAAAAAAAAGAATCAACATGTTAACAAGATCCCAAGTAATCTATATGGACATTAAAGTCTAAAAACATTGTTTTATTACAATTTGAAAAGATTGTATCTGATTCTGAAAGAGTCTACCTTCCAGCCTAAAAATAACTTTCTAAATTGAAATTTTTCTGGTTTTAATTATCAATTTTTCTTAACTTTTAAAAGAGTCTATTAGAACTTACAGAAAATACTATGTTGATGAATGAATAACTAATATTTAATAATAACTCTTATTTATTCAGTATGTAGTACTTGTAGGCATTGTTCTCTACAAAATTATTTAAGCCTAAAAATGTGTCTATAAAGTAGGTAATTCTATAATCCCTCTTTTACAGATAACTGAGATAAGAGTTATATTAAAAAAATTAACTTGCTCCACACACAACTAGTAAGTAGCAAAATTAAAAATTGAACCTATATAGTCGTGTTTAAGAGCTTATACTCTTCAACCACAAAATAATACTATCTTTATCAATACTATCCCAAAACATTTTTAAATCATTCAAAAGGAAAGTACAATTATTGGTAATAAAAATGGCATAAGAGCAAAGGGGAAAAAAGTCAGTATGCTGTTCTCCAGTTAAAAAAAAACAATCCACAGAGTTCTAAAAGTTATAATTACATCAATATTGTTATGGATCTGTGACCCACACTTAAAATAGAAAGGAACATGACCAAGAAGATAGTAACTTAGGAGGTTATGCCAACACTGTCAATATTTTTGGGGTAAGTGATAAAGATACCAATACTGCACATGATGCTATCCTACAGAAGAAAAAAATCTTAGTGGTAATGACTCTTATCTACATTTAGAAATAACTGAAACCCCAAGTTAAGAGATAGTCTCTTCAATGCCTCCTCAATTTAGTCCTACAATTGCTCCTATCCCCACAGGCACCCCCACAGAAAAGTAAACTACGTAAGGCTATGATTACTTCTCACACTGAAGCAGACATGGCATAAATTTAGTCTTTTTTTCTCCTTTTTGGTGTCCCACAGCTTCTAACTTCTACAAATGTCCAAACTACTTCTGTCATTATAGAAACAACAATTGCAGTCCCAGTAAGACCCAAAAGTTACCTCTGAAAATGTTGAAGATAACTCTAAAAGGAGAGGTCAGACAAAGGTTGTCACTTAAAGGCCTACTAGAAAGTTTAATAATTCATGAGAGCCCTAAATAGCACAACAAAATGGCCAAAGTTCCCAGAGATAAACAACATTATTGTACTGGCAAACAGAATGAGTTTAAAACATGCAAAATTATATCCTATGAGTATTTAAAGCAGAGCAACAATTTCTAAAATGTTTTAGCTTCATTCAGTCCAAACATGCTCCTAAAAAAAGCAAACAATACCATTTTCATTAACAATAGCAAAGCCCTGATGACCTACTTTCTCTGAATGAACAGATACTAAAAATAAAGTTCCTGCCCTGGCTGGTGGCTCAGTGGATTGAATGCCAGCCTACAAACCAAAAAGTCAGTGGTTCAATTCCAAGTCAGGGAACTAGCCTGGGTTGCTCTTCCTTTCAAATGCATATGGAACATTTTCAAAGATAGACACATGATAGGACACAAAACAAATCTCAACAAATTCAAGAAAACTGAAATCATATCATGCATCTTCTCAGATCATAATGGCCTGAAACTAAAAACCCATCTCAAGGGAAAACCTCAAAAATATTCAAATTCATGAAGACTGAATAATCTGCTATTAAATAATGAATGGGTTAACAATAAGATCAAGGAAGAAATCAAGAAGTTTATGGAAACAAATGAAAATGAACCTATGGGACATAGCAAAGGCAGTCATCCTAAGAGAGAAGTTCCTAGTAATACACGTCTACCAAAAAAAAAGACAGAAAATTTTCAAATAAACAACCTACCATTCATCTACAAGAACTAGAGGAACAAAAACAAACAAAGCCCAGAGTGAGTAAAACGAAGAAAATTATCAAGGTCAGTGCTGAATTAAATGACATAAGGACTAAAAGAACAATTCAAAACATTGATAAATCCAAATAACTAAAATCAGAAGCGAAAGAGGAAAAATTACAACCAACACCACAGAAATACAAAAACCTGTAAGAATATACTATGAACAATTATATGCCAAGAAACTTGACAACCTGCGTGAAATGGATAGATTTCTAGAAATCTATAACCTCCCAAAACTGAATCAAGAAGAAGCAGAAAACCTGAATAGACTAAAAACAGAGAGTAAAATTGAATCAGTAACCAAAAAACTCCCAGCTCACAAAAGCCCTGGACCAGATTGGCTGCAGAGGTGAATTCTACAAAACATTTATTAGAGAAGAACTAACCTATCCTTTTCAACCTATTCCAAAAAATCCAAGAAGAGGAAAGACTCCCAAACTCTTTCCATGAGACCAATATTATTCTAATCCCAAAACCAGGTCAAGGCACAATTAAGAAAAAACAAACTATAGGCCAATATCTCTGATGAACATAGGTGCTAAAATTCTCAACGATATATTTGGCAAACCAGATCCAGAAGATCATACACGATGATCAAGTGGGATTCATCCCAGGGATGCAAAGATGATACAATATTCACATATCAATAAACATAAAACACTGTTACAGGAACAGACTCAGGCGGAGCACCGAGATGAGTGAAAAAGCAGACACTTTATTACGCACACGGACCCAGATGAGTCAGTCTCCAAATTCTGGGCGCCGTGCACGGGTCTCCTCTCCTTATATACTTTTGGGGAGTGGGCAGAGGTGGGGACAAACAGGGAACAAAGAAGAAGGGAGCAGACGCGGGAAAACAGAAGCAAGGGGGCAGGGCAGCACAAACGGGGAACAAAGAAGAGGGACCTGGCGTGGGAAAACAGAGCCTGCTCTAAGTTAGCTCCCCTATCTATAGCTAAACCTCCTACACCCTGCTGAATCTTCTGTTACAACACCACATAAACAAAATGAAAAACAAAAATCACATGACCATATTAATAGATGCTGAAAAAGCATTTGATAAAGTACAGGACACATTTATGATAAACACCCAGCAAAGTAGGGATAGATGGAGCATACCTCAACATAATAAAGGCCAACATCATACTCAATGGGCAAATACTAAAAGTTTTCCTCTTGATATCAGGAACAAGAGTGTCTGCTTTCACCACTTTCATTCAACATAAAATTTGAAGTTCTAGCCACAGCAACCAAATAAGAAAAAAAAATAAAAGGCATCCAAATTGGAAAGGAAAAAGTAAAACTGTCTTTATTTGCAGATGACATGATAGTATACACAGAAAACCCTACAGGCTCCACCAGAAACAAAAACTACTTGACCTAATAACTGAATTTGGCAAAACAGCAGGATACAAGGTCAATATTTAGAACTCTAAGGCATTTTTGTACACTAACAATGAAATATCAGAAACAGAAATTAGGGAAAAAATCTCATTTACTATAATAACAAGAAAAATTAAGTACCCAGGAATAAACTTAAGCAAGGAGGTAAAGAACTTTTACTCAGAAAACTACAGAGCATTTAAGAAAGAAATTTAGGAAAACGCAAATAAATAGAAGCATATATTGTGTTTGTGGATTGGAAGAATTAACATCATTAAAATGTCCATACTATCCAAAACAATCTATATATTCATTGCAATCCCTATTAAAACACCCATGACATATTTCACAGATTTAGAATATTTCAAAATATTTACATGGGACCAAAAATGACCCCAAATAGCCTCAGCATCTTGAGAAAGAAGAACAAAGTAGGAGAGAATCACAATACCTGGTATCAAACATTGCCACTGTAATCAAAACAATCTGCTACTGGCATAAGAACAGACACAAAGATCAGTGAAACAGAATAGAGAGCCCACAAATAAACCCATGTCCCTAGGGTCACTTAATATTTGACAAAGGGTGCAAGAGCATTAAATGAAGTAAAAATAGCCTCTTCAATAAATGGCGTTGGGAGACCTGACCAGGTACATACAAAAAAGTGAAACTAGACTACCAACTTATACTATACACCAGAAAAAAGTCAAAATGGACAAATGACTTAAAATAAGTAGTGATACCATAAAAGTCCTAGAGGAAAACATAGGCATGAAAATTTCAGATACCCCACGCAGTAATATTTTCAGCAAATAACTCCTAGGGTAAGGGATATAAAGGAAGAATAAACAAATGGGCCTATATCAAATTAAAAGGCTTCTGCAGAGCTAAAGAAAACATCAGCAAGAGCCCTAGCTGGTGGCACAGTGGATAAGGCAATGGCCTGCAAACCCAAAGTTGCTTATTCGATTGCCCAGCCAGGGCACATAATGTGGCTGCAAGCCAGGTCTCCAGCCAGGTATGTAACTGGAGATAGGTGAAAGGCAACCATACATTGCTGTCTCTCTCCCCCTCTGCCTCTCTCTCTTCCCCTCTCTCTAAAAATAAAAATTATAAAATCTTTTTAAAAAGAAAGAAAAAAGAAAATATCAGCAAAATGAAAAGTGAACCAATCATATGGGAAAACATGTTTTTCAATAATATCTCGGACAAGGGTTTGATCTCCAAAATATATAGCCATACAATTCAACACCAGAAGGCAAACAATCCAATTTTTAAAATGGGCAAAGGACCTGAAGAGACACTTCTCCAAAGAAGCAATAGGCATATGAAAAATGCTCAACATCAGTAGCCATCAGAGAGATGCAAATTAAAGTCACAATGAGATATCACCTCACAACTGTCAGAATGGCCATCATTAACAAATCAATAAACAACAAGTGCTGGTGGGGATGTGGAGAAGAGAACCCTAGTGCACTGTTGGTGGGAATGCAGGTTGATGCAGCCACTGTGAAAAACAATATGGAATTTACTCAAAAAACTAAAAATGTAACTGCACTTTGATCCAGTGATCCCACTGCTGAGATTATACCCTAAAATTCCTAAAACACCAATTCAAAAGAACCTATGTACCCCAATGTTCATAGAAGATTTATTTACAATAGCCAAGTGCTAGAAAAAACCTAAATGCTCATCAATAAATGAGTATATCAAAAAACTAGGTACTTTCACACAATGGAATGGCAGAAAGCAGGAAAGAACTCCTACTCTTCTCAACAGCATGGATGCCACTGGAGACCATTATGCTTAGTGAAATAAGCCATGTGGCAAAAGACAAATACCATATGATCTCACTTATAGTGGAACCTAATGAACAAAACTAATGAGCAAAATAGAACCAAAAGATGGAAGCAAGAAACAAACTGACAGTAACCAGAGGGGAGAATGAAGGGGGATAATGGGAGGAAAGAAGGGGAAGGGTATAGGAAAGGAACATGTATAAAGGATCCATGGACATGGACAATAGGGTAGAATTTGACTGTGGGAGCATGGGGGTGGGCTGGATTGGGGAGCACATTAGGGGAAAACTGGGACAACACTTTTTAAATTGTTGTAATAGAACAACAATTTAAAAAAAAACAAAAAACTTTCAGCCAAGATGGAGGCATAGGTAGATACGCTGTGTCTCCCTTCACAACTACCTCAAAACTACAAAAATCTAAAGCTCCAGAAAATCAAACATAAGGGAAGTACAACAAAGAAATAAAGAAGAAACATTCATCCCAACAGGTAGGAGGGGCAGAGCTGGGGCAAAGAGGTCAGGTTTGGTGGTGGCAGTGGCAGCAACAGCAACACCTGCAATGGCAACAAGGGAGGTGGTGGTAACTTTGGTGGCAGCACCAGCAGCAGTGGTGGTGCAGTGGTTGGGGCCAGCCAGTGAAAAGCACAGTCAAACATTATGAACGCCAGTAAGAAAACCTGAGAAATAGTCCCAGCCCCAGACAGATTGCTCATGGTTCCAGCACCAGGGAATAGAAAGCCACATTGATTGCTTCTGACTGTAAAAAACAGTGAGAGTTGGGATGGCGAAAGAAACTTTCTGTCTCTCAATAGAGTCCGTTTGTTTAGCAGAAAAGGGGTGAGGGCTGAGCAAGCTGCATTGTTCCCTCTCAGACCCCTTCCCCACATACAAAGTCACAATGTGATGAAACAAGTCATTCCCACACCAACAAATACCTATGGCTCCACCACTTACAACATAACAACTATGACAGCTCTACCTAAGACACAAGAGGCAAACACAGGAGCCTGTCAAGTAGAGGAAATAGTAAAGTATGGCCCAAAAAAAGAAAACAGATCTAGGACCCAGTGGGGGAACTAAGCAACGAGGAGGTAGCCAACCTAATGGATGCAGAGTACAAAATACTGGTGATAAAGATGCTCACAGACTTAACAGATATGCTTGAGTATGGCAAACACAGAAGGGAAGAAATGAAGGCTATGCTAAGTGAAACAAAGAAAAATCCTCACAAAACCGATAGTAAATGGAAGGAAACTAGAGTTCAGATCAATGGTTTGGACCATAAGAAAGAAACAGTCAACAGTACAGAAGGGGGAAACAAGAATTGGAAAAAATAATCGAGAGGCTTAGGAACCTCTGGGACGAGTTTAAACATGCCAACATCTGAAACAACAGGAGTGCCAGAAGGAGAAGACGAAGAGCAAGAAATTGAAAACTTGTGTGAAAAAATAATGAAGGGAAACTTCCCTAATCTGGTGAAGGAAACAGATATGCAAGCCCAGGAAGCACAAAGAATCCCAAACAAGCTAGACCCAAAGAAGACCACACCAAGGCACATCATAATTAAAATGCCAAAGATTAGTGATAAAGAGAGAATCTTAAAAGCAGCAAGAGAAAGGAAGTTACCTACAAAGGGGTTCCTATAAGACTATCAGCTGATTTCTCAAAAGAAACTTTGCAGACAAAAAGGGACTGGCAAGAAGTATTCAAAGTGATGAAAAGCAAGGAGGACCTACAACCAAGATTACTCTATCCAGCAAAGCTATCAATTAGAATGGAAGAGCAGATAAAGTGCTTTCCAGGCAAGGTAAAGCTAGAGGAGTTCATCATCACCAAGCCATTATTACATGAAATGTTAAAGGAACTTATTTTTAAAAAAGAAGATCAGAGCCCTGGCTGGTAGCACAGTGGATAAGGCGCCAGCCTACGAACCCAAAGGTCGCAGGTTCGATTCCCCAGCAAGGGCACATAACCAGGTTGCAAACCAGGTCTCCAGGCAGGTCTGTGGCTGGAGGTAGGTGAAATGCAACTATCCGTTGATGTCTCTCTCCCTCTCTGCCTCTCTCCCTTCCCCTCTTTCTAAAAATAATGAAATAAAATCTTTAAAAAAAATAAAAAAAGATGATCAAAATTATGAACATCAAAATGACAACAAATTCATGACTATCAACAATAGAACTAAGCAAACAACCAGAAAAGGAACAGGATCATAGGTATGGAGCTTATTTAGAGAGTTGTCATCTTGGAGGGTGAAAGGAGAGAAAGAGGAAATGGTGCAGGGATTAAGAAGCATAATTGGGAGGCTCAAAATAGAGAGGGAGATGTTAAGAATAGTACAGGAAAGGGTGAAGCCAAAGAACTTATATGCATGATCCATGGTGATATTGGAGGGCAGGGGAGTACCTGAGTGGAGGGGAGCAAATGGGAAAAATTGGGACTGTAATAGCATAATCAATAAAATAACAAAAAATGGGCAAATGGCCTGAATAGACACTTCTGAAGAAAAAATAGAGTTCCTTAACCAATAAGAGTTCTTAAAGTGGATGATCTGGGGCTAAAACCACCAATGCAAAGATTCACTGATATGTAGTCATCTGAACATCCAAGTTTAAAATTATGACTTGAAGCAGTTCATCGGTCCCTTTGAGTGAGGTTTTACATAAAAAATTTAAGAAAGCTAAAGTCCATATGAAGAAGCACTACAAGGGATATAACTTGATTCCCCAGAGTTTCCAGGAAGCCAACAAAACCCAAAAGAAGAGTGTTCTTTTTATTTTTATTTTTTTAATTTTATTGGTGTTGTATTATTCCATCCCCTTTTTGCTCCCCTCTGTCCCCTCCCCACCCACCCATTCCCCCCAAAGTCAATCCCACCTGTTGTCCATGTCCATGGTTCCTTTATACTAGGTTCTTGTCTAAGCTGCTCCCCTTTCTTGCCTCTGCCTCCTCCCTCCCCCCAACCCCTTTCCCCCTGACCACTGAAGGCCTATTCCTTGTATTCATATACTTGGTTCTGTTTTGCTTGTTGTTAGT